>CM065589.1:340497050-340807699 GCA_033119425.1 Bufotes viridis | reverse complement strand
GTGGGGCTGGACCCTTTTCACCTAGTAGCCCTGGCCGGGGGCTGTGGTCGTCGGCCGTGTCCCTATCTTTCCACGGCTTTAGTAAATTCACGTGGTACACCTGCTCCGGCTTGCGCTGCCCTGGCTGGTGTACCTTGTAATTTACTTCCCCTACCTTCTCAATCACCTCATAGGGGCCCTGCCACCTAGCTAGGAACTTGCTGTCAAGGGTGCGTACCAGAACCAAAACCCGATCTCCTGGATTGAAGTCCAGTACCCTAGCCTGACGATTATACACCCTACTCTGGGCTTGTTGCGCTGCCTCCATATGCTCCCGGACCAGCGGCAACACCCTTTCCATCCGTTCCTGCATCTGGGTGACATACTCAATGACACTTTTGTGGGGGAGAGGCTGTTGTTCCCACGCTTCCTTGGCGATATCCAACAGGCCCCGAGGGTGTCTGCCATAAAGCAGTTCAAAGGGCGAGAACCCAGTAGAGGCCTGGGGCACCTCTCGCACTGCGAACATGAGATAGGGCAGAAGCAGGTCCCAGTCCTTCCCATCTCTAGACACCACCCTTTTTAACATATTTTTTAGAGTTTGGTTAAACCTTTCGACAAGACCGTCCGTTTGCGGATGGTAAACGGACGTCCGCAATTGCTTTATACGCAATAATTTACACAGTTCCCTCATAACTTTGGACATAAAAGGGGTCCCTTGGTCTGTCAGAACCTCTTTTGGCAGGCCCACATGGGAAAACATTTCCATTAACTCTTTGGCAATGAGCTTAGCTGAGGTATGTCGCAGAGGCACCGCCTCCGGATACTGAGTGGCATAGTCGAGAACTACCAGAATGTGTTGGTGGCCCCTGGCAGACTTTGGTACAGGCCCGATCAGATCCATAGCGATACGCTCAAACGGGACCTCAATGATTGGAAGAGGTACCAGAGGACTACGGAAATGTGGCTGGGGGCTATTTATCTGACAGGTTGGACAAGATTTACAATACACTTCTACCTCCTTAAACACACCAGGCCAATAAAATCGCTGCAGTACACGGTCCTGCGTTTTCTGCCACCCCATGTGCCCCCCAAGAACATGTTGGTGGGCAAACTCCATAACAAGCTTGCGATATGCGGTGGGCACCACCAACTGTTCAACTGGCTCACCTCGGATTTGGTTCACCCGATGCAACATATCCTGAAGAACAATAAATCGCGGAAACATTAATTCAGCCCCAGGTTTCTGGGGTTTACCATCAACCATTACAACACTTTCCCAGGCCCTGGTTAGGGTTTGGTCCCGGTGTTGTGCGGTCCCAAAATTTTCCCCGGAGACATTGAGGTCTGCCAACTCAGGTCCCGGTGGCAAGTCCTCCGTGTCTCCCACCAATACACTCAGTGGGGTTGTCTCCCCTCTACCGCTGGAGCAGAGGTCACCCTAGCGCTGGCCCTTCAGATTCGGGCTCCCAGGGTTCTGGCCTTCCAGTGGTATCAGGCCACTCTACTAGGGTTACCCCTGTCTCGGGTCCATCAGACATTTTTATTGCCGGCCACAGCGCCGGGAAACCTGGGAAGTCCCTCCCAAGTATCAGTTCATGTGGGAGTTTGGTAGCGACAGCCACCTCGTGGGTCCACTTACCAGCCGCGGTGGACAAAGTCACTAGCGCAGTGGGGTAGTCTTTTAAGTCTCCGTGGATGCATAGGACCCCGATTTTACGGCCGGTATACTCCGCAGGCCGTACTAGGGCAGCTCTTACCAGGGAGACTAGACTCCCGGAGTCCAGCAGGGCCATCGCCCGAGAATCTCCCACCTCTACCTGACACAGGTGGTTGTTATCCTGCACCTCACGGGTGCCAGTTGCGCACAGCTTCCGTGCATACAGGGAGTGGCGACCCCGTAGTTCACATCCATCGGCTCACCCTGATGCGGACAGTCGGCCCTGATGTGGCCTGGCTCCTGACACCTCCAGCATACCACGGGAGGCGGATCCGCAGGGGGTACATTCCGGGCAGGTCTCTCTGTCGCCGGTCGTCGGAACAGGGGTGGAGGCCTCCGGGTTTAACTGACCCCTTCCCAGCAAGACTCCCTGCAGGTTTCTGGTGGCCTCGTAACGCTCCACCAGGTCGACCATCTCCAGGGCATTGGTGGGGGATACCTGGCCGATCCAGTGCTGAAGGGGGTAAGGCAGGGCCCTCCAGAACATGTCGGCCAGCAGACGGTCCAGCATAGCAGCCGGACTTAGAACATCAGGCTGCAGCCACTTTTGCAACCTGTGCAGCAACTCATAGTACTGCGGCCTGGCGGGTTCAGCCGTTTTAAAGTCCCACTGGTGGACCCGCTGAGCCCGGACCAACACGTTTACCCCCAGTCTGGCCAGGATCTCCCCTTCACCGTGGGGTAATCAGCAGCCTGGTCATCTGCTAGGTCAAAAAAACCTGCTGGGGTCCGGACGCCAGGAACAGAGCGACCACCTCGGCCCACTGGTCACGGGGTAACTTCTCCCTCACGGCCACCTTCTCAAAGACCGCCAGATACGTCTCAACGTCGTCCGAGGGGGTCATCTTTGGGATCGCCGCACGGACCGCTTTCCGGGCATCATGGACGTGGTGGGACGCTCCTGCAGCTTGTAAAGCCATCACGTGCTGTAACAGTAGCTGGTTCGTCTCCCGCTGCTGCACGTTAGCCTCTATGAGAGCCTTCACAGCAGCCTCCATGTTGCCAGAAATTCCTGCTTGCAACTTTGCTGGCTTAATATATTCCATGCACTCGTGCTTAGCAAAAAAAAACTTCGGCGTTCACACCAGCCTCACTGCGCATGCCCGCATCCGACACCAAATGTGGGGATTCGCTCTGGTAGACAGCGGTGCGGGTGCAGTATAAAGGCAAAAGGGAGTCCAGAAGGTGCAGCAAACAGTGTTTTATTCACACTTGCATCAAAAATAAACAGCGAACAGTCACTTGGTGTTAAATCACACACATCAGAAAACGTGAGGTAAAACAAAATGTCCAAACACAGGTTCTAATCACCTGGGAGGTTTTAGGTGCGGGTTCGCACCTGGCTGTCGGCCCAGTCGCAAGATAATCCACCTCAGGCTTCCAGGCCGTCTGCACTCCTCCTTGCTGGGATCCTGCTTCCAGCCCAGAGAGCTCCACAGCACCATCTGCAGCTCCAGGACAATCACACTCTCCCAGCTGCTGAGGCGGCTGCCTTTTAAAGGCCCGGCAAAATCCGGACTGGACCGTGGGGAGTAGGCACCCACCCAACTCTTTGCCTACTCCCAGTAAGAGCCGGCCCGGATTGGCTTTGCAGCCAAACTAAATTTCAAGGTGTCAAGCAGCACTAGCTGCTGCTGACACAGGAAAACCCGGCTCTTACCTCACCGAGGCCAGGAACCTCGGTGACACGTACCTGCCATCGACCATGGTACCTTGCACCTTACCACATAGCGTTATAGCTCCTGATGAATTATGCAAGAAACGCGTTGTCGGACACTGACTAGTGTGGTGTGAGTTGAGGCTCTGAATGCTAGGTAGTTAGGGTGATGGTGTGTATGTTCTCATTTGCTCATGGCGTGCTCATGTTATCCTCCAAACACAACACATATGTATTGGGGATAGAGCGCCTTCACTCCAGCATAATACACACTCACCCTAACTGGTGTCTGTTCTACTATTAGGCAGTGAAACTTTATCTCCATTTGCCATTAACTCTTGTGGAATACCTAAAGGGTTAACGATGTTTGTAAAAACAATTTTGAATACCTTGTAAAATAAAATGGCATTCCCAAAATGATCCATACATGAAGTAGACATATGGGGAATGTAAATGAATAACTTTTTTTTGGTGGTATTACTATGTATTATAGAAGTAGAGAAATTGAAACTTGGAAATTTGAAAATTTTTCCAAATTTTTGGTACATTTGGTATTTTTTTTAATCAATAAAAATGATTTTTTTTTTACTCCATTTTACCAGGGTTATGAAGTACAATATGTGACGAAAAAACAATCTCAGAATGGCCTGGATAAGTAAAAGCGTTTTAAAGTTATTCACACACAAAGTGACACTGGTCATATTTGCAAAAAAATTGCCTGGTCCTTGGGGTGAAAATGAGCCCGGTCCCTAAGGGGTTAAAAAGTGATTTTTGGAAGTTTTCTGGAAAATTTCAAGATTTGCTTCTAAACCTTCTAACGTCCCCAAAAAATTAAATGACATTCCCAAAATGATCCAAACATGAAGTAGACATATGGGGAATGTAAAGTAATAACTATTTTTGGAGTTATTACTATCTATTACAAAAGTAGAGAAACTGAAATTTGCAAATGTTTCAAATTTTTTGGTAAATTTGGTATTGTTTTTATCAATAAAAATGACATTTTTTGACTCCATTTTATGAAGTACAATATGTGACGAGAAAACAGTCTCACAATGGCCTGGATAAGTAAAAGCATTTTTAAGTTATTACCACATAAAGTGACATGTCAGATTTGCAAAAAATCTGCCTGGGATTTGAGGTGAAAAGTGGCTTGGTAGTGAAGGGGTTAACATTAGTAGAAGGAGATAAAACATGCAGTCGGGAGAATGCACCCTTCACACCTTAGACAGATGGAGCAGTTTGCTCACAAGGAGAGGGCCAAAATACCTGTGGACAGGTGCAGAAATCTCATTGAGAATTACAGAAATCACTTAATTACATTGGTTGCCTCAAAAGATTGTGCAATACAATATTAAGTTAGAGGCACCATCATTTTTGTCCAGGCTAGTTTCATTAGCTTGTTTTACAAATTATTTTGTTGAACCACAATTTAAAAACAATGTCTGATTTTTAATTAGTTTATTTTCAGTAAATGTGTTTATTAATGCTTTTTGTCAGTTTCAAGTTATTTCAGTGACCAATTGTGGGTTTTTCTTTCTTTAACGGAAGGATACTAACCATTTTGTCGGAATGTGTAGTTTTAGGTCAAACTTATGCAGAAATATAGAAAATTCTGAAGGGTTTACAAACTTTCAATCGCCACCATATGTACATTAGATTAAATTACATAAAATTTATAACTGTTCATTTATATATGTCTCTGTATACCTAATAGGGGGAACTTTTATGGTGAGTATCTACTTGTGTATAAACAGATTTTCTGCATGTCTAATATTGATTACCTATCCACAGGATACCTCATCAATATTTGGTCAGTTGGGGTCTAGCTCCAAGCACCCCTGCAAATCAGCTGTTTGAAGAGACCTTGGTGCTCTGTGAGCACCGTGGCCTCTTCCTAAGCCAGTGATGTGAAGTTCATCAGTCAAATGGTCTAGACTCTAGAGACTGCTCATTCCCATTCAAGTGGAGCTAAGCTGCAATACCCAAACATAGCCGCTATCCAATGGATAGCGCTGTGTCTGTGAGGAGAGCCGTGGCCTCTTCAAGAACCTGAGAGAGAGCCGTGGCCTCTTCAAGAACCTGATTAGCAGTGTGGCTGGGTTTTGGACCCCCACTAACCTGGTATTAATGACCTATTTTGAGGACAGGTGATTAATATTAAACACCTAAGAAACCCCTTTAAAGGTACTTTCCCACTAGCGTTATTCTTTTCTGGTATTGAGTTCCATCCTAGGGGCTCAATACCAGAAAAAAAAACTGATCAGTTTAATCCTAATGCATTCTGAATGGAGAGCATTCCGTTCAGGATGCATCAGTTCAGTCCCTCTTACGTTTTTTGGCCACATGCTGTGGTATTTTCTCCGTCCAAAATTCCAGAACACTTGCCGTAATGCCGGTGTACCATGAAAAAGCCTTAAATCATGAACAAACCTTAAGTCAGCTGATTTCAGGGGGTGTGTTCTATGCAGCCCATTCAGGCGGCTCTCGGCTCATATTACATATTCAGGGGGTGTGTTCTATGCAGCCCATTCAGGCGGCTCTCGGCTCATATTACATATTCAGGGGGTGTGTTCTATGCAGCCCGCGCTCGGCTCAGCGCAGTACGCAGAAGCAGGTCTCCCCGATGGGGGAGAGAGGGAGCTCCCTCCCTGTTAACCCCTTCCATACCGCGGTCCGTTTCTCTACTTTTATAATAGATAGTGATACCTCATAATAGTTATTATTTTACATTTCCCATATGTCTACTTCATGTTTTGATCATTTTGAATATGACATTTTATTTTTTGGGGACTTTAGAAGGCTTAGAAGTTTAGAAGCAAATCTTGAAATTTTTCAGAAAATTTCCAAAACCCACTTTTTAAGGTCCAGTTCAGGTCTGAAGTCACTTTGTGAGGCTTACATAATGGAAACCACCCAAAATTTACCCCATTTTAGAAACTACACCCCTCAAGGTATTCAAAACTGATTTTACAAACTTTGTTAACCCTTTGGCCCCCTTTCACACGGGCGAGTTTTCCATGCGGGTGCAATGCGTGAGGTGGACGCATTGCATCTGCACTGAATCCGGACCCATTCATTCCTATTGGGCTATGCACATGAGCGGTGATTTTCACGCATCACTTCTGCGTTGCGTGAAAATCGCAGTATGCTCTATATTCTGCGTTATTCACGCAACGCAGGCCCATAGAAGTGAATGGGGCTGCGGGAAAATCGCAAGCATCCGCAAGCAAGTGCGGATGTGGTACGATTTTCTCGCATGGTTGCTAGGAGACGGGGACCCAATCTTTATTATTTTCCCTTATAACATGGTTATAAGGGGAAATAATAGCATTCTTAATAAAGAATGCTGTGTAAAATGAGGATTAAGGGGTTAAAAATAAAAAAACTTAACTTACCTTAGCCACTTGATCGTGTAGTTGGCGATCTGTCTTCTCTCTTCAAGCTTCAGCTACCAGCTAAAGGACCTGTGATGACGTCACATCACATGGTCCAATCACATGGTCCATCACAGTCAAACAAAACTCAATATTTATTACCCAGATTCTGCGGTTTACAGAAACACCCCACAAGTGGTCGTAAACTGCTGTATGGTCACACGGCAGGGCGCAGAAGGAAAGGAACGCGATTTTTGGAAGGCAGATTTAGCTGAACTGATTTTTAGATGCCATGTCCCATTTGAAGCCCCCCTGATGCACCTTTACAGTAGAAATTCAAAAAAGTGACCACATTTTGGAACCTATGGGATAAGGTGCCAGTTTTATTGGTACTATTTTGGGGTACATATGATTTTTAATTGCTCTATATTATGTTTTTTGTGAGGCAAGGTAACCAAACAAGTTATGTTTTGGCACCGTATTTATTATTTACAACATTCATCTGATGGTAGATCATGTGCTATTTTTATAGACGCAATGATATCAAATATGTCTACTTTCTACGTTTCAGTTTTACATAAAGCAGATCATTTCGGACGTGGCAATACCTAATTTTATTTATTTAAGTTTTACACAATCATACAGTGCTCCAGACAAAAAAATTACCTAGGAGCCATTGGCTCCTAAACTGAAAAATTTAATAAATAAAATTTTTAGTCGCCAAATTTAAATACATATATAATTTCCATCAGTGATTGTGAGCCAAAGCCAGGAGTGTATACTACACAGACATAAGGTATAAGGGAAAGATCTGCTCCTGTTCTGTGTTTAGAGCCGCACCTGGTTTTGGTTAAAAAATCACTGATGGAAATCACTGACCGAACACTGATGCCTCATTCACACAGTATTCGGTCAGTGATTTCCATCAGTGATTTTTGAGCCAAAACCGTGCGGCTCTAAACACAGAACAGGAGCAGATCTTTCCCTTATACCTTATGTCTATGGAGGATCCAATTCTGGTTTTGGCTTATAATTACTGATGGAAATCACTGAACAAACACTAATGTGTTAATGAGGGCTGACTGTGTGAATTAGGCATTACTGTGTGTACTGTTCCACATACCCGACTGCAATGACAAGGTTTGGTGTAATCGCCGTTCCCCATCATTGCAGTTGGGTGTCTGCTACAGTCCACTCCATCCATTGGCTCAGCACCGCATAGTGAGTGGGGCACAGCACTGCCTGCACGGCTTATAATAAGCTGGGTCATGCAGGCAGCTCTGTCTGGGACAGAGGGGAAAGTCCAGTGACAGCTCCTATTGATCCTTTCTATATGGGCCCCCCTTCTTATCTCTCTGTACAGGGAACACTGACAACTGTTGCGGTCCGCATCTTTTGCAGCCCAATTGAAATTAATGGGTCCGTGCGGAACGGACACGGACCCAGAATCAGGCCTCTTGCACACAAACGTTTTGGTTCCGTTCCGTGCATTAGGGACCGCAATTTGCGGTCCCCAATGCACGGAGAACATCCGTGCAGCGGCCAGGACGGATCCAGACCCATTCAACTTCAATGGGTCTGTGATCCATCCGTTCCGCCAAAAAATAGAACATGTTCTGTATTTTAGCAGAACGGAGGCACGGACAGAAACTCCATGGAAGAGCTCCATAGTGCTTGCGTGGGGTTCCGATTTGTGCTTCCGTTCAGCATCTCAATGATTGTGGACCCAACTTGAATGGATTTGCATCCGTGATGCAGAGTGCACATGGGCTGCTAACCTTGTATTGCGGAAGCGCTGTTTGCGGGCCGCAATACAAGCACGAGCAGCGCACGTTCGTGTGCAAGAGGCCTAAGTCGTGTGACTGGACCGTAAAGGTGGGTCATCAGCAAAACATGGTGGTGACAGTAGCTACTGACACCACCTACTAAGGACAGGCTCCAAGGATTTAGCATGGACAAGTACTACTTGTCCATGCTAAATCTTACAGCCTAATTATAATTAAATGGGACATCATGGTGGTGCTGGTTGAGACTCACTATTTGGCTAATAGAAAAAGCTCAGTCACTGTGACATGGCTGAGCCTGAAGGGGTTAAACTTAAACAACTGAAAAAAAAGAGGAATCTTACTAGTTTGAAGACAGGCCAGCACGGGAAGGGGGGTGGGGGTCAGGAGGAGCCACACTGAGTGGTCACCGTCTGGTGATCACAGAAGAACTCACAGAAGAACATCGCTTGGTGTTGCATTTTGTGTGATGTAAGGTGACAAAAATGGCTATTTCTTTACACAGTTTTTTTTTTATGGTGTTTATCGGACAGGGTACATCATGTGATATATTTATAGAGCCGGTCATTACGGACACTGCAATACCTAATATGTGTGGTTTTTTTTTTCTGTTTTTTATTATAAAATAAGGGGAAAGGGGCTTGTTTTTTCTTTTTTTACTTAAAAACGTTATTAATTTTATTAAAAACACTTTGTTTTTACTTTTCTCTCTTTATTTTATTTCAGACATTCACTTTTGGGGGTCTGATCCCCTCTGCAATGCATTACAATACATCTGTATTGTAATGCATTGCCTGTTCGTGTACTACAGTGAGTAGTACACTAACAGGTTGCCTAGGAGACCCAGCCTGAGGCTGGATCTCCTGGGCACCCGTAGAAGGCAGGTCCGTGCAAGGCATTAGGCAGCCTCTGCACGGCGTTGGGCTGCCTTCTCTCACATCGAGTACCCGCCACAGCAGCGCGGGGACTCGATGCGCTCCCGCACCCGACAAAAAACCCCTTCTATGTCGCGGTCAGCGGTTTACATGACGTAATAGTATGTCATGTGTCGAGAAGGGGTTAACAGAACACTCTAAAGGTACATTCATACCAGTGTTTTGAGGCAGATTTTTCAGCCAAAGCCAGAAGTGGATTCAAAAGGGATCTGAAATATGAAGGAAGGACTTGTACTTTTCTATCCTCTGGTAAAATTGTATTTGTCGCCAATTGCAGCCAAGCAGAGACCAGCTTTCATTTTTACAGAGCACTTTTAGAAATTTGAATGTTGCTGTGGTAAGCAAAGACTGTTTCCTTTTTAGACTGTTTGGATACATGTTTAATTCTTGGCATTTGTATTTGACAAAACAAGCTTTTCAACAAACATAAGCACAAATTAAGAGCCTGTCCATATATCTCTTTAACCCTTGACAGATGTGAAAACTGTATGCAACATTTCCGCACCCATCGATCCCTGTTTAAACACCTTCATGTCTGTTCTGACAACGCTGCACGCTCAATGTCACAAGGTTCTACTCCATTGTCAGCTTCTTCTGATTCAGCAACCCCTGCAGGACCAGTGAGCCGCCAAACAAGTGTCATCCAGTGTATTAAAAAGGATACTTCTCTCCCAACGGCTGATGATATTCCGACAACGTCAATGACAGCCGTACCTTCAAGTTCCACTCTTCTTGGGGTGCCGCTTCCCTCAAAGAGCAAATCAGTGTCTCAAGCTTCTAACTCATTTCCTGCTTTTGACCCAAACCTGTTTGCAGGACGTGTACCAGGAACATCCCAAACCAGTGCTGCCAGTTCTTATCTTTCCTACATGAACCCATCAACATACAATTTGCCACAAGCCTCCATTTCTCAAAGACTTAAACCGTTCTTGGGGAACCAAAGCCTGCCAGCTTCTAATGCCATGTGGAAAAAGAACCAAGGTCAGGAGGAAAGTTTATGATGGTTACTATGTATTGAAATGTTATTTTTTTTAAATGCAACATTATGGTGGCAGCAGTGATGTAACAAGCTTACATTCATGCATGGATTTTTAACACATAAGTAAATGAAGACTATTCTTCACACATTGGCAATGGAGAAATATGCCATGTGAGACATCATATCCTTTGTGGATATTAGCTACAAAACACTAAAAACTCCCTTAAGACAAATGCCTAAAATATATTTTATTTTACTATGGCCTTAATTTTAAATTACGAGCCCACTTCACTGTATTTGACTTTTTCTTTTTTAATTGTAATGTTGATGCTAGTGCAGAAAGCATTTGTGGACAAAATGCATACTTATTAAATATTAAGATGATTGAAATGTTATTCTGAATATTAACTACACATTTATATTCAAAGACATGTGTTTTAAGAGTATTTATGTTGTGCTTAGAGATGAGTAAAGTTTTAAAAAATTGGATTTGGTCGCTTCGTCAAATTTTTCCCCAAAATTTGCTAAGTTACAAATTATTTTGTCATGAAGCACCTTAAATCAGGTCTATCCTATCCTGCAGTTAAACTTAAGGGAGAATGTACTCAGGTGTACATCACTGTTCAGTGCAGCAACATGCTTTCTGGTAGCGAAATAGTTACTGTGTGGCAGAATGACAGGCAGGTCACATATATGGATATGCGCATCATTGTACAGACCACCAACATTCCTAGCTAACCCCTAGCTAAACCAAAATAAAAGGATACAGCATCTTTCAGTAAAGCAAAAAGAAACACTGCACACCCCTGCAGATGTCCCAATGACTCTTTAGTGGAGCGAAATAAGGACATGGAGGCAGCACCAATAAAGTAGTGGAGAATAAATTTAACATTTTGTGAGGATGACTATCCTTATTTTAATCCATGTTGTGGCAGTGAAAACACATGCGTTTGAATCCCTTCTGTTAGCTGTAGAATTACTGTGCGTCACCCTTAAGCTTAGTTCACACATCATTTATTTGGTCATTTATTCTCATCAGTTATTGTCAGCCCAAAGCAGGTACGTGTCAAAACCACAGAATAGGTGCAGATCTAGTCATGATACCTAATCCGAGAGTAGGCTTGGCACAATAAGTGATGGAAATAACTGACCAAATAACCGTGTGAATTCAGCCTTAGGGCTCATTCACATGATCGTGGATTGGTTCCGCATCCGAGCTGCATTTTTTGCGGCTCGGGTGCGGACCCATTCACTTCAATGGGGCAGCAAAAGATGTGGACAGCACTCCGTGTTCTATCCGCATCCGTTGCTCTGTTCCGTATCACCGCAAAAATAATGAGTCATGTTCTATTCTTGTCCATTTTGCGGACAATAGGCATTTCTATAAAGGGCCATCTGTTCCATTCCGCAACTTGTGGAAGGCACACAGTTGGCATCTGTGTTTTGCGTACCGCAAAATACGGCACGTTCGTGTGAACAAGGCCTTACAGGTTAATTTTAGCATCAGCTCTAATTTATTGGCATGGACCTCACCATGCAGTGGCCAAAGATTAAAATAGTTCATTTTTCTGTTCTTCTGATCCGTCACAAGAACAGCCAAAAAAAAGCAGAACCTGTACTTTGAGCATACGCCTTCACACCGTCAGTATTTGGTCAGCATTTGATCAGTATTGGTAAGGCAAAAACAGGAGTGGATCCAAAACAGAGATAACATGTGATGGAAGTATTTGCATGTCTTCTGTGTTGTGATTGTTTGCATCTGAAATCGGTTTAAGGGTCCATTCATACGTCCGCAATTCTGTTCCGCATTTTGCGGAACGGAATTGCGGACCCATTAATTTCAATGGAGACAGACGATGTCCCGGCTGGGTCCGCAATCGTGTTCCCGAAAAAAATAGAACATGTCCTATTCTTGTCCGCAATTGCGGACAAGAAAAGGCATTTTCTATATAGTGCCGGCGATGTGCGGTCCGCAAATTGCGGAACGCACATCGCCGATGTCCGTGTTTTGCGGATCCGTTGATCCGCAAAACACACACGGACATGTGAATGGACCCTCATTTAGATGGAAAAGAAGTCCTGCATGCCTCTGTCACACGGTCAGTATTTGGTCAGGTAGGCCTCATGCACACGACTGTTGTTTGTTTCCTCGTCCATTCCAGTTTTTTTCACGGATAGGATGCTTACCCATTCCTTTCAATGGGTCCGTCAAAAAATGCGGATAGTCAACCGTTTTTGTTCCGCATCCGTGGTCTGTGTTTACATTCCGTCAAAAAAATAGAGCATGTCCTATTTTTTTCACGTTTGCGGACAAGGATAGGCATTATTAAAATGGATCTTCCAAAAAAAGGATCCGTCAAAAATAACGGTCCGTCATCCGTTTTTTTTTGACGGATGCAAAATTTGCGGACGCGGAGGCAGGCAACGGTCGTGTGCATGTAGCCTTATTTGCATCATTATTTGATCAGTGTTGGTAAAGTAAAAACAGGAGTGGTTCCAAAACATAGATGACATGTGATGGAAATATTTGCATGTCTTCTGTGTTTTGTACCTACTGCTTTTAGCTTCCAAATAATGATCATATCCTGATGCAGAATACTGATTGTGTGATAGATGCCTTATGGACGTTGAAACAATAGAACCAGTTTTTTTTCTTTTTGTTATTTTCCTGTTTTTCTGACGAATCAGAAGAACGTAAAAATAAACAGTGACACTAGCAGCCCCGTAACAGAGTGGTGAGAGTGGCAACAGCATGGAGAGGGGGGCCGGGGCAACAGCAGTGACAGATGACAGTGGCAGCAGATTGCCGTCGATATGGCATGATTGTGGTGTCAGGTGGGTGACAGCATGAGAATAGTGGCAGCAGCACGTGAGCAGAAGTAACAGGCCATTTGTCACAATGTTCAGGTCTGGCAGTACACTACAGTCAGATCATTGGTGCCAAAATGATCTACTCTGTTGTCCGAATTTTGGACCAGTAGCGCTAGGGCAGGCATGCTCAACCTGCGGCCCTCCAGCTGTTGCAAAACTACAACTCCCATCATTCCTTGACAGCCTACAACTATCATCCTACAGAAGGGCATCATGGGAGTTGTAGTTTTACAACAGCTGGAGGGCCGCAGGTTGAGCATGCCTGCGCTAGGGTATAACATTTTGTGAGGATGACTATCCTTATGCCGATTGGTGATAATTGACAAAGTGGCCTCCTCAAAGAGCCTGAGCAAACGGCAGCTGCCACGCATGAGTTGCCACTGTCTAACATCAAAGGTACACCAGGATATAGTCCTGTCCATCTACATCAACAAGAAATCGGTCACGGATTTTCCTCTGCTCATACAGTCGGTCCAACATGTGGAGCGTGGAGTTCTAACGTATGGAAACGTCACATATGAAGCGATATAGGGGAACACCATTCTGCCTTTGCAGCACAAGAAGGGTGTGTTTTGACCAACAATCCAGCTGTATAGTGGTTGACTCGCTCTTCAACATCATCCTCAGGTCACAACAGATACATACGGCCAGGAATCGGTGGGTTCCTCTGACGCCACACTTTGTTGGCATGGCCCAGGAACAACCTCTGGGCCCTCATCTTTCTTGCAACTGCCTCTTTCTTTTGCTGCTCTTTCTGCTCAGGAAGTTATGCATGCTGGCGACTCTGCTCTGCTTTTCAGCAAGGATGAGGGTTCACTAGGGTTCAGAGGAGGGCAACTAAACTAATAACTGGAATAAGGGATCTACAATACCCTGAAAGATTATCAAAATTAGGATTATTCACTTTAAAAAAAGACGACTGAGGGGAGATCTAATAACTATGTATAAATATATCAGGGGTCAGTACAGAGATCTATCCCATCATCTATTTATCCCCAGGACTGTGACTATGACAAGGGTACATCCTCTGCGTCTGGAAGAAAGAAGGTTTGTACACAAACATAGAACAGGATTCTTTACGGTAAGGGTACTCACACACTAGCGTTATTCTTTTCCGGTATTGAGTTCCATCCCAGAGGCTTAATGCTGGGAAAAAACTGATCAGTTTAATCCTAATGCATTCTGAATGGAGAGCATTCCGTTCAGGATGCAGCAGTTCAGTCCCTCTTACGTCCGGAACAAAATAAAGATAAATACCGGATCCGTTTTTCCGGATCACAACCAGAGAGAAGGATCCAATATTGCAATGCATCCGGATCCATCTAGAAAAGGCGTGACAGAACCGCCTGCCGGAATCCAGCAACGCAAGTGTGAAAGTACCCTATGGAACGCTTTGTCTGAGGAGGTGGTGATGGTGAGTTCACTAAGAGAGTTCTAGAGGAGCCTGGATGTATTTCTGGGGTGTAATAATATCACAGGCTATAGCTACTAGAGATGGGTCGTTGATCCAGGGAGTTATTCTGATTCCCTGGTTGGAGTCGGGAAGGAATTTTTTTCCCCTTAAGTGGGGAAAATTGGCTTCTACCTCACAGGTTTTTTTGCCTTCCTCTAAATCAACTTGCAGCATAACAGGCCGAACTGGATGGACAAATGTATTTTTTCGGCTTTATATAGTATGTTACTATGATGAGCTTAGTGAGGACAGTCAGCAGCTACAGGCCAGCACAGACTTGGAGAAGAGGTCCTCCCTTAGGCTGGGTTCAGACTTGCGCGTTTTACAGCGCGTTCAAACGCGCTGTAAAACGCTCAACACATGAAAACCAATGCTTCCCTATGGCCCTGGTTCTCACTTGAGCGTTTTACAGCGTGTTTGAACGCGCTGAAAAACGCCCTACGCTCAAAAAAGTTCTTGAGCTTCTTTGGGGCGTTTTGTCGCGCGTATTGTGATGGACGATACAGTAGTCAATCACACGAACGCGCGTACGACGCGCGTTTCCTACTTGCAAAAATGCGCGACAGAAACGCGCGTCTTACGCGCGTATCAAATGCGCGCAAGTCTGAACCCAGCCTTAAGCGTGCAACTAGTGATGATGACAGTCGGGTGGAAACGTGTTGCGAGCGGTCAGGGACATGGCTATGAGATTAGTGAGTGTGACATAAGTGACGAACAGACATTCATGAGTGATGATGTAGCCAATCGCACGTGGGAGCCGGGTGAGGAGTGGGCTTCATCAGGGGGTTTAGGGTGGCAGCAGGCTCGTGAGATAGCAGCAGGGTGGAAGCTGTGGGAGATCTGAATCCAACTCGCCCAGGGTAGCTCGTCTTCTTCTCGGGAGCCTACCTGTCAGAAAACAACTCGGTGCATGAGTGTCCCGCGCGGGTGCAATACGTGATATGAAAGCATAGCACCCGCACTGAATCCTGAACCATTCATATCAATAGGTCTGTGTACATAAGTTCTGCGTTGCGTGAAAAACGCAGCATATTCTATTTTCTGCATTTTTCACGCAGCCCTGGCCCTGTAGAAGTGAATGGGGCTTCAGTGAAAAACGCATTGCACCCAGAAACAAGTGCGGATGCAACGCGTTTTTCACTGATGTTTGCTAAGAGATGTTGTTTGTAAACCTTCAGTTTTTTATTACGCTCGTGAAAAACGCATCAAAACACATTGCTCTGGTGCGAAAAAATCTGAGCGCAATCGCAGACAAAACTGACTGAACTTGCTGGCAAAATGGTGAGAGTTTCGCTGAACGCATCTGGACCTAATCCGTCATGCTCATGTGAAAGAGACCTAAAATGCCATACTTGGCAGTGTGGGAATTCTTTATCAAGTCGTTGGAAGAGGTTGGCGTGGCGGTATGCAGGATATGTGGGAGATAATACCTTGCACTCTGGCTCAGAGTTCCTTGCCTGTATTTAGGGGTGTGTGCGGGCGTGTCTCTCCTCCCTTTGTGAGGCAACTTGTGTACATCCTCTATCTTCCCCTGCCCATAGCTGGTCTGCAGGAGGTATTTTAAAGGTGTCTCCTTCTACAGGAAGGCGCCTGAGCAACTTGGGTTCCTAGCTTGTCTAGTTTCCTATATGAGTGAAAGCGTTCTGTTCTTGTCTTTCTGTGTATCGGACTTCAGATTACGTTTTACGGACTTTGCCTGATTGCTGCCTGCCCTTGATCTCTACATTTATGAACTTTGCCTGACTGCCGCCTGCCCTGACTTCTGCTTTCGTGCCCTGACTACGCTTTTGTCTGATCAGCCTCTGGCCTGCCAGCATCCACTGGATGTATTGTGTCACCTGGTCCCGATTCTCTCGTGTTCCAATTCCCCTCTGAGGTAGCACCTGGTACACTCCTTGGGGAAGTCTCTCCTCACCATCAGAGGTATCGCGTGAAGAACGAGGGGTGTGCTTAGACAACACCCTCAGAGGGAGCTGGTCACGTGGGGCAGCGGGTTCTCACCTGCTGGTCATAACACTGTCGTTCATCCCCTACGTCTATTGCTCCTGATGCTCCTCCTCATCACTGGTTTCGCCAGCAATCTATCACCGAGGCGATTGCAAAGAGACATCAGTATGCGTGCATCCAATGGCATGGTAGCTAAACATGCACCTGGCCAAGTTGCTTGCCAACGTTTCATATCGTGGACTCTGAACAAGGTGGAGAGTCCCAAGCTGTCATTAGCGTTGTGATTGTGGAATTTATGTGCCAATGTCCTCCTCTGCCTTATTATCCTCCACCTTGTCCTCAGATTCCACTGCAGGCACAGTTCAGAGTGGTCCTCCAGCATACCTTATGCAAAGCACGGCCTTGTCACGAGGTTCTGAACCTGGTAAGCTTGGGCGAACTGAGTGACACCGGAGAGGAACTGCTGCTCGTCATCAACCAAGAAATCGAAGCCTGGCTGTCTCATCGCTAACCGGAGATAGGAACCCTCTGAGAAGAACATTTTGACTGCATTTCCACTCTTACCGTGCAATACAAGGCCTCCTTGAGGTGCAAAGGCAGAATGATATCCCCCTACATCGCTTCATGTGCAACATTTCCACACGTTGGACCAACTGTATGAGCAGAGGAAACCGTGACCAATTTCTTCATGATGCTGACGGACAGGACTACTACCTGATGTAACTTTGACGTTAGACAGTGGCAGCTCATGGGTGACACCTGCCGTCTGCTCTGGCCCTTGAGGAAGCCACTTTATTTGTCAGTCGCCAGGAGTACAGGATGAATGAGTACAGGATCAATGATGCTGATAAATCTGACTGGCAAAGGGACAAAAATGTGGCGCCTACATCTCATGGCCACCTGAATCCTGTGGAGGCTAAGCTGGCACAGGAGGAGGACATAAATGCCCAGGAATTCCATACAGAATTAGGTGGTTTATCTGCCCAAGCCACAGGAGAGGGGCTAGAGGGCGCATTGGAAGACTACTCAGATGACCTCAACAGACTGTGGCAGTATGCAGTGGAGATGGAGGCAGGGAGTCCCTCCGAGTCCCTTGCCCAAATGGCCAGATGCGTGCTGACTTGCTTACCTAATGACAGCCGCATTACCACTGGATCTCCACTAGACTCTCTCTACCAGTCCAAAATGGGAGGCATTTTTTATACCTTCTGAGAGGGATGAAAAACTTAAATATTATTGAGACATCCTTTTGTAGTTGTTTGGTCACTGCCTATGCGTGCCATCGGCCCACCTGGCGAAGGTCTAACCGGGGGTAACCTTTGAGCTCACACTCTATTGCCATGACTGCTGCAGAGGGGTAGGAGCAGCACCAGCTCCATCAGCAGCAACTTAAGTCTCTGAGAAGCAGTTTCCTTAAAGTATAACTGTCAATTTTTTTTTTTTTTTACTATTGGATTTTGGTGATCAATATTACCTTGTTGGCCCTGTTTTAATTTCTGATTGTTTAATAAATAACCCCTAACAGCCACCTAAAAGTCCCCAGTATTGGCTATATTTACCTGAGATAAAATCAGGTTGCTATGCTCCTTCCGTCTACCAGATAGAGGACAGAGCACGCTGCGTGCACTGGGAACTGATAGTGAGTCAACATTGTAAGGGAATGTATAAAAAGCCAGGTTCTTCCTGACAGGAGATAACAGTGCTGGGCTGTGTGTGTGAACTTCTCCACATGCCTGTGCTTGGCAGACACTCCCTTAGCAGTTCTGAAGAATGTACATATGCCGGCTGCTCAGTGTATAAATGACAGCCTTATCTGATAAGAGGAGAGCTTGTAGAAGGACTACAGGCTTCAGCCAGACCTGGGAACTTCACTGCAAGACAGAGCAATACAGAGCTGGTCTTCACTAACTTCACTGCAGGCGTCCTATGGATTAGCCTCAGGGCTGAGGGCGGCCATCTTAACAGAATAGTGAAATTGCAGTTTTATGCAGACTGGTTGCTAAGGGCTGAATCTTATTAAATAAGGGGTAAGTAAGTCTAATAGTTATTGATTCAGGTATATTATCATATTAGTAACTATATATATATGAAAACTGAAAATTGGGTCTAAATGTGACAGTTATCCTTTAAGCTGCCTACTGAAGAAACCAACCAGCAGCAGGACATGGAGCAGAACCTGAACCAGCAGGTGGTGGCATACTTGGACTGCAACCTGTTAACCTTGGCGGTTGTTTAGTGCGGCGGGTGGCATAGTTGCCCCTAAAAGAACTCACCTTTCAACACAAATTGTTGAGAGACTAACATTTATAAAGATGGATCAGGCCTTTGTAAACCAGAATTTTCAGACAGCGGTGGCTAATACAACAGAGTAGATCACTCTGGCAGTAATGATCTGACTGTAGTGCTGCTACACCTGAACATTGTGACAAATGGCCTGTTACTTCTGCCCATGTGCTGCTGCCACTATTCTGATGCTATCACCTGCCTGATTCCACATGCCTGCTGGTCTCTACTGCCATCTGCCCCTACTTTTTATCTGCTACCATCTTGTTCTGTTACTGCCACTACTGTTGCCCGGCCCCCTTCCTCCCCACTCTGTTACGGGGCCACTATTGTAACTCTTTATGCTGTTGCCACCATCCCCTCTCTGTTATGGGGCCACTATTGTGACTTTTCATGCTGTTGCCACCCTCACTAGTCTGTTAATGGGCCACTAGTGTCCCTGTTTGGCCATGTTGACATCACCATTTTTCCGTTCTTCTGATAAAAAAAAAAAATAGGTCCAGAACACAAAAGACGTGCAAATATTTCCATCACGTTATCTCTGTTTTGGATCCACTCCTGTTTTCGCCTTACCAATACTGAATGGAAAAATAAACAGTGCATGCACTTAAATTTTTTCGGTGCGGAATCACGGACAAAAACACACGGAAGCACTCCATAGTGTTTTTGTGGGATTCCATGTCTCCTTCCAGATTGCAGACCCTTTCAAGTGAATGGGTCCACATCCGTGATGCGGTGCACAGACGACCGGTGCTGGCATATTGCGGACCCGCTGTTTGCGGGCTGCAATATGGGCACCAGCTGACAACGGACATGTGCATGAGCCCTTATTGTGAGGCAAATTCAGGACCCAACCCTACACTCTGATTAGGTATCAAGAATAGATCTGCACCTGTTCTGTGGGTTTGACCTGCACCAGCTTTGGGATGACAGTTATTGACCAAATTAGTGAAGTGTTAACTAAGCCTAATAGTGACGTACAGTCATTGTACATCTAACAGAAGGGATTCAAACGCATGTGTTTGCACTGCCACAACATGGATTTTTTTTTTTCTTTACTGAAGGATGCGGTAGGATATTATTTTATTTAGCTAGGAGTTGGGAAGGGAGACAGTGCACACTCCCGTGTGCACACAGGAGGAGTTACAGAAATTACGTCCGATGATGGATTCTCTGTAAACCCACTGAGAGCATAGGAAGCACAGCAGGCTGTAAAACAAAACCATATATTTGGTATTGCCACGTCCGTAATGACGGGGACTACATAAATATTACATATATTATCCCCTATGGTAAAGGCCGTAAAATATAAATTAAAAAAAGACTGAATTTCTAATTTATTCTTAGTTTCCACCGAAAAGATTGTAATAACAAGCGATCAAAAAGCGGCATTTACTCCAAAATGATACAAAAGATACCAATGAAAAATACAAGTCGTCCCGCAAAAATCAAGCCCTCACACAACTCCATATAAAAAAAAATTAAAAAGTTATGGGTCTTGGGAAGTGGCAATGCAAAATCATTTTTATTGGTTAAAAAAAGGTGTTTTATTGCAAAAAAAAGTAGTAAAAGGTAAAATGTATTTAGTATCACTGTAATAGTACTGACCCAGAGAATAAAGATATTATGTTACTTTTACCGAAAAATGAACGCCGTAAAATTTATAATGTAAAAACGCAGTGGCACTATTGCTATTTTTCTCCCTCCCAGAAAGAGTTAAAAAAGGTTAATCAGAAAGTTATGTGTACCCTAAAATGGCGCCATTAAAAATTACAACTTGTCCCACAAAAAACAAGCCCTCATAAAGCTATATAGACGGAAAAATAAAAAAGTTATAGCTCTTGGAATGAGACCATAAAAAAAAGGAAAAAAGCGCTTGGTCATAAAGGGCCAAATGGGCTTGGTCACTAAGGGGTTAACCCCTTATGGACCGGGCTCATTTTCACCCTAAGGACCAGTCCATTTTTTGCAAATCTGACCAGTGTAACTTTATGTGTGAATAACTTTAAAACACTTTTACTTTTCCAGGCCATTCTGAGATTGTTTTTTCATCACATATTGTACTTCACGACACTGGTAAAATGGAGTAAAAAAAAAAATCATATTTATTTATAAAAAAGTACCAAATATTTGGAAAAATTTGCAATTTTCCAAGTTTCAATTTCTCTACTTCTATAATGCATAGTAATACCGCCAAACAAAGTTATTAATTTACATTCCCCATATGTCTACTTCCTGTATGGATTATTTTGGGAATGACATTTTTTTTTGGGGGGGTGGGGGGAGACATCACAAGGCTTAGAAGTTTAGAAGCAAATCTTGAAAATTTTCAAAAACCCACTTTTTAGGGACCATTTCAGGTCTGAAGTCACTTTGTGAGGCTTACATAATAGAAACCACCCAAAAATGACTCCATTCTAGAAACTACACCCCTCAAGGTATTCAAAACTGATTTTAAAAATGTTGTTAACCCTTTAGGTGTTCCACAAGAGTTAATGGCAAATGGAGCTAACATTTCTGAATTATTTTGCAAATTTTCCTTTTTAATCCATTTATTCCAGTAACTAACCAAGGGTTAACAGCCAAACAAAACCCAATATTTATTGCCCTGATTCTGTAGTTTGCAGAAACACCCCATATGTGGTAGTAAACTACTGTATGGCCACCCGGCAGGGCGTAGAGGGATAGGAGCGCTGTGTGGTTTTTGGAAGGCATATTTTTCTGGACTGGTTTATTTACACCATGTCCCATTTGAAGCCCCCCTGGGGTAAAAACTCCTTAAAAGTGACCCCATTTTGGAAACTACGGGATAAGGAGGCAGTTTTGTTGGGATTATTTTTAGGGTAAATATAATTTCTGGTTGCTCTATATTCCATCTTTGTAACGCAAGGTTACCAAAAATAGAAATTCTGAAATTTCATCTCCATTTGCCATAAACTCTTGAGGAACACCTAAAAGGTTAACAAAGTTTGTAAAATAAGTTTTGAATACCTTGAGGGGTGTAGTTTATTAGATGGGGTCACTTTTATGGAGTTTCTACTCTAGGGGTGCATCAGGGGCTCTTCAAATGGGACATGGTTTAAAAAAAAAAAAAGCCATCAAAATCTGCCTTCCAGAAACCATATGGCGTTCCTTTCCTTCTGCACCCTGCCATGTGCCTGTACAGCAGTTTACCACCACATATGGAGTGTTTCTGTAAACTGCAGAATCAGCGCAAAAAATATTGAGTTTTGTTTGACTGTTAACCCTTGCTTTGTTACGGGAAAAAATGGATTAAAATTGAAAAATTGCCAAAAAAGTATAAATTACTCTTACCAGTAATTGGTTTTTCCAATAACCTCCACAACGGCACTGACAGGAGGGTGTCCCCCGCCCCCAGGACAGGAAACAACGTAGGAGCATCGCTTTAAAAGGCCTCCTCCCCTTTCTACTCACGAGTCAATAAAGAGTACTCGGAGAAGATGCAAGAAAAGAAAATTAAATTAAATATCAAATTACTTCATTTGACAGAAATCCGTACTAGCGGATACAGAAAACCAAAATTCTTCCTTAAATGGGCGGGAAAAAAACTCAGTTCCGTTGTGGAGGTTATTGGAAAAATCAATTACCGGTAAGAGTAATTTATACTTTTCCCCGGCACCTCCACAACGGCACTGACAGGAGGATTAACAAAGTAATCAATTAAGGTGGGACAATGGCAGTAAGAAATCTACGCCCAAAGGAAAGGTCCAGGTTTTTTTGGACATCAAGCTTGTAGTGATTAAAGAAAGTCATGGGATTTGCCCAAGTGGCTGCTTTACAGATTTGTTCCAGAGATACTTAAGCAGATTCCGCCCAGGATGAGGACACTGCCCTGGTGGAATGGGCTTTAAATCCTACAGGCGGTGGATGGTCCTTTTTGATGTAAGCGGTAGAGATGGTATCCCGAATCCATCTAGCTATGGAGGATATGCTGGCAGCCTTTCCCTTATTGACTCGTTGGTGTTGAACAAAGAGTTGGTCTGACATCCTAAAGGTCTCCGTCACTTTCAGATAGGATAGGACCGATCTCCGGACATCTAGATTGTGGAATCTTTTCTCCTTTTCAGAGAAAGGATGAGGGCAAAAAGATGGCAATGATACTTCCTGGTCGCAATGGAAGGTGGAAACCACTTTCGGCAGGAACGAGGGGCAGTGTTTTAAGACTATGCGGTCGTCCATAATCGATAAATATGGTGGTTTGCAAGAAAAGGCTTGTATTTCACCGATTCTTCTGGCAGTAGTTATAGCCACTAAAAATACTGTTTTGTACATTAGAAGCTTTAAGGGGATTTCATCCACTGGTTCAAATGGAGGGTCTATTAAGACTGTACGGACTAGGATGAGATCCCAGGGTGTCATCATGGACCGAACTGTAGGAAGGTTTCTGGTGGAGAGTCGGCTAATTTGAGATCTAGAAAGACGCTGAGGGCAGATACTTGGACTTTTAAGTCAGGAATATTTGGAAGAAGGGAATTTTTTGAAAAATGTTGAAAAGCCTTCCAGGTTCTAAGATATATTTTGGATGTAATAGGCTTACGGCTTAACAGGAGAGTGGAGATTACCTCCTCCGATAGACCCTTTCTTCTCAGCGCCGACCGTTCAACTTCCAAGCCGTCAGGTTCAGTTGTTTTAGGTTCGGATGCCATATGGGACGACCCTGGAGAAGAAGATCCGGGTTCTGTGGTAATGTCCAGCAAATTCCCTCGGATAGTTTCAGTAACAGTGGGAACCAGGTCCTTCTTGGCCAGTAGGGTGCGATGAGAATTACCTGAGCTTGCTCTTCTTGCACTTTCATTAGTGTTCTTGGGATCAGACTGAAGGGAGGAAAAGCATACATTAGACTGTCTGGCCAAGGGTGAGCCAGGGCATCTATCCAAAGAGGATGACCGTGTCCCGACCGACAACAGAAGTCCCTGGTCTGGCTGTTCTCGTTTGTGGCGAATAGATCTATCTTCGGATAGCCCCATTTTTTGCAGATTAAATCGAAGACCTGGGGATTTAAGCTCCATTCTCCTTCTTTGATAGTTTCACAGCTTAGGAAATCTGCTACCATGTTTTGATCTCCCTTCACATGGACTGCCGAGAGGGATATTAGATTTTTTTCTGCCCATTGTGGCAATGTGAATAACAAGGGGTGTTGTTTGCACCAGGAGCGTGTCACCAAGGGGCCCGGCCTTGGTGAAGTAAAGGCCCTAGTCTAGAGATGGGTGGCCACTAAGTTAGTTGGTGGTCACCAAGATAACTAGCTTAGCTGGCTCCAGCTATTCCAGGGCGGGCTTTTACTGGGAACAGGCAATGTGCTGGGTGGGTGCCTGTTCCCCATGCTCCAGTCCGGGGTTTTTAACAACGCCCATGTCCAGGGATGCTATTTAATCCTCTTGTTGGACATGGGTGGGGTCCCACTCTGGAGAGAGTTTTGGAGACAGAGTTTGACAGAGGCTCTGTGTGAGTGGTCTCGGTCAAGTTGGCTGAGGGGCCACGGGGCTAAGCGATAGCCTGGAATTGGGGGACACAGCGACGCCTGGAAGGGTCGCAGGGCCACAGTCAGGAGGACTGGTGAGCCTGAATTCCCCAACGGACATTGAACTGAGACTGTGTGTGAACAGTGCTCTGAACAGCCAGGAGGCTGTGGGACATTGGGCTGGAGAAAGCCGCATCAGTTCACAGGGTGTGAACTGTACCCACTAGGTGAGTGAGGGATCAAAATAATATGTTTAGTTAGAGCCTAGCCGGGCCAGTGTTTATTGTTTTGTACCTGTTGTTTTGTTTGAAAAGACTGCCAAATAAATGCACTGTTTGGACATGAAATCCGTTGTCCGGAAGGAAGTTTGTGTGAATGATCCCCGAGACCAGAGCTAACCCCCCACATTTGGTGTCGGATGCGGGCAGTCGTCCCTGCTGGAAAAAGGTAAAGTGTTGCTGGGGGCAACGACAGGACAGAGGAAAAAGCTGTGCGATCGCTGTATTGGAGCTTAGGGCCGGAAGCCTGTTTGTTCGGTGGAGCAGGTCCTGCTCGTGTGGTCCTGGACACTTTGCTGGGTTGCAAAAGAACTGCTGATGATAGTTTGGACTGTTTTTTTTTCCCTGTGGGGCAAGCGGTGCAAAGGTTTAAAGGGCCAGAAGCACAAAAGAAAAAAAAACTGACCTGTGGAAATTTTTTTGCTCAAAATGGCGACCTGGGTGAGAGATAGTCAGGTGTGGCGGAAGCTGCTTATACCAAAGGTGATACCATATGTGAGAAGTGGCCCGGTTTGGCGGAAATCCAAGGCCACTGAGGGTGTAATGTAGCAGCTGGTGCTGGAGACTGATCGGTTGGTGAGAAAGCTGAGTGCAGTGTTGGAGGAGAATATGCATGCCGTTGCCAAGGGCAACCGTCGGGAAGACAAGAAGGTGGAGAGTAGTGCGGTTCCCAGGAGCCTCTACATTCCCTGCAACTGTGCACAGAGTCCTCAAGGGTGCGGCTGGAGTGACCATCCGGGAAAGGTCTGGACCCCACCTCATGTTGTTTCCGGTGGCAATGGTAGAAATGGCCTGGGACGAGACTGCCGAATCCACGACAGGCGGTAAGACTGTTCCTGTTAAAAATGTTGTGACAGTGAGCCGGTGGCAGTTGCTACCTGCTGGGCCGGTGAGTGATGAAGCACTGAGGCGAGAAACTGTCTCAAAAAGGAATGACTATGTCTGAACAGACGGGTAAGCCCGTTGCGGTTGCTGCCTTGCAAGGATCTGCACAGGAGAAGGTTATAGTGTTGCCTAAAGTACCTGTGACCAAGGCTAGATTTGGGATGGCGAAAGTCAGAGATCCCATGCTAGCCCGGGTAAGAGACGGCATGATAGCCGCCCCTGAGACTGGTAGATTATTAAATGTGCGGGACAATTATAAGAATACGGACTATCCCGGGGTTCTCACTGAGGGTGAGACTCCCGTGACAACTGGGACTTGTGATCTTGATGCCATAAATGTGCTCGTACATGAGAGAATGATGTTCTGTGATATTGGGGGCACTGGAGACACTTCTATAGAAAGTGATGAAGCCGCTGCAGAACCTATACCTGTCCCTTTAAATGAAGGTATAAGGGAAATGCGGATAAACCATTGCTTTCTAAGCGAAGTGACCAATAAAAACAGTGAAGCTTATAAGGTGCAAAGTGATGGTACCGTGTTGGCCAAAATACATAATGTTAATGCGGATTTTTGTGAAGGATGTGATGATGACATGCCTTTTACATTGCAGGTTATAGATAGGGGAGAAGTGCCCCATGGTGGTAAAAATGTAAAATTTGGAAAAATGCAGATAAATGTCGAGAGCACCGAGTTGGGGGAACCCACTGTAGTGAATGGGCAGGAAACTGTGGCAGGGCCAAAGAGTGTACCACACGTAACAGAGGTGGATGTGCCGTATCCACGGAGTTCTATGTGGGCTAGAGAAGTGTCCAAGGTGGGGATTAGCTCCGCAGTGCCCCTTGAGGGCAGAAATGAGAATGACATGAGCAGTATATATGACGCATGTGCTGTGACAGATAGCAACTCAGAGAGAGAGGCTGCCATGTTGAGGTCTTGCCAAACTGACGTGGTTACTGATAGCAACCAGACGATAGTTATACTTGATGTGACGAGAGATCAGTCGGGGGACGTCAGCCTAGTGTCTGAAGCTCATATCCAGACAGTCTTAGATGACCTGACAGAACAGTACAGCTGCAAACAGGAGGCTGATCTCACTCTCGCCACACAGTCCCTACGTACGATAGCGAAGGGACTAGCCGTCGTCATAGAGTCACCGAAGAAGGCTGCAGAAGGGTCAAAAGAGGAGACCCTGGAAAAGACGAGTGAATTGAAGGGTCTACCGCCTGGTTTCCTGGGGAAAGGAAAAGACTCCATGAAGACACAAAAGTCTATAGTAGACCTCAACCACGGGCTTGAAGAGTCCCTGGGTGGAAATCCCACGGAGTGTCTAAGGAAGGATGGTGGTACTCCTACAATGGCTAGAACACCAGAACAGAGTGAAGAGCAGCTGGAACAGAAGGCCCAAGAGCGGGGCGCTGCTAACAAGCTAGGGCGAAAAACTAAGAAGAAGAAGACCAAGGCCCTCTTCTTGACTAGAGCCCTTGGAAAAGTGCTTAAGGAGCAAGACGAATTGGAGAGGCTGAACAAGCAACTCAGAGCAGAGATGGAAGATCTCAGGAGCTCAAAAGATGAAGTCTATGAGTTGGAGAAGCCTAAGCGTGCTACTGCGCAGCAGGTGGAAGAAAATGAGATGCCTGAAGAGGAAGGTCCTCTGAAAGATGCCAAGAAGTCAGAGCCCGTTAAGAATGGGTCTGGAGGTGGTTGCGCTGTGGTGCCAACCGAGGCAGAGAAGAAGATGGAAGATGGATCTGCTGAACCAGATGGTGGTGCTGAGGTGGATGCAGAAGCCCAGAGACTCGTGGCAGTGTGTGGCCAGGGCCTGGTCATGAAAGACATTCCCTCTGCTGTCAATGCCTTCCAGAAAGCTAGCAGTCTGCTGGGGAAGAAATACGGGGGACCGACAACCAGTATGAGGGTCCTGTCTACTCCGATGGGCTGGCTCTCCTGAATCCTGCCCGAAAGGAGAACCATATCCCGGGTGATCCTCTGCAGGGATTGCCAGAAGACGACGAATCTGGCGAAGGTCCTGATGTCCCCGGTGCCTCCAACCTTGATGAGAAAGAGGAGGAGGAGTTAAGAAGGAAAGGATATGATGCCATGTCCGTGAAGGATAAGACGGCTAATAAAGTGAATGGAGACTCCAAAGAAACAGAGGCCGAGGTCTTGAAGGGGGAGAAATCCTCGACTGTTCTAGAAACCAAAGAAAAGACTGAAAAAGAGTCTGCTGAAGTGGGGAGTACCACTGAAGAAGCAGAAGATTCTGAAACTGAAGCCAAACCTGACATAACCCCTGTGGGGAGTAAAGGAAAAAGAAAGATGCTATCTGTTGATAAAATAAAGAGACAAAAAGAGGCTGACATGTCAAGGTCCGCTAAAACTGTGGTAGTTGCTAGTAGCGACCAGGTGTCTCTAGTATGTGACAAGATGACTGGTAGGATAGTAAGCTTCGTGTTTGTGACGAACTGGGTTCTGCTGGCGTGGTTGTGGCAGAATAAAGGGAAGCCTGTGATGCTGGCCACATCTTCTAGGGGGACTGTTAAGCTTGAAGATGGCAAGATAATGCGGGTGCCCTATCACGAGCATCCAGTCGGTACATGTGTTCACCCCCACAGGTGTGAACAGAGGGGGGGGATATGTGGCAATGTGAATAACAAGGGGTGTTGTTTGCACCAGGAGCGTGTCACCAAGGGGCCCGGCCTTGGTGAAGTAGAGGCCCTAGTCTAGAGATGGGTGGCCACTAAGTTAGTTGGTGGTCACCAAGATAACTAGCTTAGCTGGCTCCAGCTAGTCCAGGGCGGGCTTTTACTGGGAACAGGCAATGTGCTGGGTGGGTGCCTGTTCCCCATGCTCCAGTCTGGGGTTTTTGACAACGCCCATGTCCAGGGATGCTATTTAATCCTCTTGTTGGACATGGGTGGGGTCCCACTCTGGAGAGAGTTTTGGAGACAGAGTTTGACAGAGGCTCTGTGTGAGTGGTCTCGGCAAAGTTGGCTGAGGGGCCACGGGGCTAAGCGATAGCCTGGAATTGGGGGACACAGCGACGCCTGGAAGGGTCGCAGGGCCACAGTCAGGAGGACTGGTGAGCCTGAATTCCCCAACGGACATTGAACTGAGACTGTGTGTGAACAGTGCTCTGAACAGCCAGGAGGCTGTGGGACATTGGGCTGGAGAAAGCCGCATCAGTTCACAGGGTGTGAACTGTACCCACTAGGTGAGTGAGGGATCAAAATAATATGTTTAGTTAGAGCCTAGCCGGGCCAGTGTTTATTGTTTTGTACCTGTTGTTTTGTTTGAAAAGACTGCCAAATAAATGCACTGTTTGGACATGAAATCCGTTGTCTGGAAGGAAGTTTGTGTGAATGATCCCCGAGACCAGAGCTAACCCCCCACACCATAGAAAAATGTCGCGAGCTACCGCAGCTAGAGAGCGACTTCCTGTTCCGCCTTTCCTGTTGAGGTAGGCGACCGCTGTAGTATTGTCGGACAATACTTTAAGGTGTTTTGAACAAGAGGGCGTGTGAAGAAAGGTTAGGGCTTTGAAAATGCCCATGAGTTCTTTTAACTTTGATGAGGAATCTAACATGTCTGGGCCCCATTCACCCTGAATGAATATCCTTCCTGAATGGCCTCCCCATCCTGAACCGCTGGCACCTGTGGTAATTAGCATAACGTCCTTTTTTCTCCAATAGACCCCCGTGCCTAGGTGTTTTAGAATCTGCCACCCCCTCAAAGATGCTTTTACTGGTGCCGGAATGAACACCTTTTTTTCTAGAGCAGAGACCATGCCGTACCAAGAGGAGAGGAGGAACGACTGAAGCACACGAGTGTGACTCTGAGCCCACCTGACAGACTGAATTGTGGAGGTTAATAGGCCCAGGATCAGCATGATGTTCCTGAGGGTGACCGTTCTCTGGGAGCAAAACCGGGAGACTTCCAGAATATTTTTTTCTTTTTTGTCTAGAGGAAGAAAAGACATCAGAAGGTGGGAGTCTAGAAGAACCCCAAGAAACATCTTCCTTTTTTCTGGGGACAGATCTGACTTTTTTAAATTTACAATCCACCCCAGATTGGAGAAACAAGACTGAATCTGGGACAGCTGGAGCTGGAGCATTTCTTCCGAACTTGCGGCTACCAGAAAATCTTCCAGGTATGGTATTAGTAATGTTTCCTGGAGGTGGAGGTATTTTGTAACGTCCGACATTATCTTAGAAAACACCGTCGGGGCTGATGCCAGCCCGAAAGGAAGTGCCCTGAATTGAAAATGCCGAAGTTTGTCCCCCAAGAAGACTGCGATTCTCAGATATTGTTGATGGGGTGGATAAATTGGGACGTGATAATAAGAGTCTTGTAAATCTATTGTGGCCATGAGACAGTCTTGGGGAAGGAGATTTATTGTTGATTTTATGGTTTCCATTTTGAATTTTTTGTATACTATTGACTTGTTTAGGGACTTCAGGTTTATTATGAGACGGAAGGATCCATTTGGTTTCGGGACCAGGAAAACAGGGGAATAAACCCCTTTCCCACACTGGTCGCCCGGAACTGGGAGTAAGACCTCTTTTTGTACTAGGGAGGAAATTTCCATTTTGAGATAAAGTTGTTTTTCTTTTTGGGAAAGCTTTTTGTTTATGATGAAACGATCCTGAGGGAGAGAGGAAAATTCTAGCTTTAGACCCGTTTTTAAGGTGTTTAAGACCCACGGGGAGGAATGGATGTCCTCCCAGGCTGGAATGAAAGCCCTCTATCTGCCCCCTACAGGCCTTCTGGCGTCATTGGGTGGAGCGAGAAGGATTTTCGGGATTAAGCAATATCCCCCTACCACGGCCTTTGGTGGGCTGCCATTTTCTTGAGTTTTCTTTTTTCTTTGGACCTGTACGGGACTTCCTCTTATTCTGAAAGGACCGCCTCTGGTGGAAGTATTTGTTTTCAAGAGGGAAATCTTTTTTCTTGTCGGATGCCTTTTCTAGAATGTCATCTAACCCAGATCCAAACAGTCTGTCTCCCTCACAGGGGATGGAGCACAGGAGACTTTTGGAGCCTGCGTCACCCGACCATGAGCGAAGCCAGACTGTTCTCCTAGCTGCATTAGAGAGTGCGGCAGACCTAGCAGAAAGTCTGACAAGGTCAGCTGAGGCATCCGACAAAAAATTTGAGGCTTTTTTTTAGCATAGGGAGGGATGCTAAGATTTCCTCTCTGGGGGTACCTGCAGCAATATGTTCCTCAAGTTGATTTAGCCAGACAGAGAGTTCTGGCCGTACAGGTGGAAGCAATGCTGGGACGTAACATTGCTGTACTAGTCTCCCAGGACTTTGTTAATATGCTTTCGGACTTTTTGTCCATGGGATCTCTTAACAACCCATATATTCAAATGGGAGGGAGGATTTTTTTGAAATTCGGGCAACTGGAGCCTCCACCCTAGGTGTTTTATCCCATAGATTGGTCTTGCTTTCTTCAAAGGGCTACTTCCTTTTGAAGGAATTAGAGACTGCTGCTCTTTTTTCAGGGTCCTTCCATTAAGTTATTATGAATTGGAAAAACCTTTCTACGTTTTTCTCCTAGACCCTGAAACATGTGGTCCTGAATAGAGTGGACCTCTTTAACGTCCTCTATATGCATAGTGGCACGGATAGTCTTTAAAAGACCGTCAGTCTCTTCAGGAAGGAAAAGTGGTCTACCCGAACCGTCATCAGGCTGATTCAGAGTCTGAAAACACTTCGCCCTCGTCTAACTCAAGGGGAATGTCCGAGGTATGGGATCTTTGAGAGGTGGATAGCCCTGGTGACTGGGAAGCCAATTTAAGGTCAACCGCTGAATTAACCTCTTCCTTTATGATTGCTCGCATGGAATCCAGGAAAGATGGCGATTGGAGATACAATTTTTTCTGTGCACTTTTGACATAAGGCCTTTTTAATCTTTGAAGAAAAGGACTTTTTGCAGATAGCGCACTTTCTGCGGCCTGCTTCGCTGGCTGGCTTGTGGGTCATGGTCTCAATGCCCGGGCTGTGGGCTTGAGAAGGCTCACCAGGCTTTCTGGTAGGATCATCTCCTGGGGCAAGCATGATTTCTGGATTACTCCTGGAAATTGCTGTTAGTGAGAGGCAGCAAGCTTTGAGAGGTGGATGGCGATGAAAAGCCGGCTGGTTAACAATGCCGACATGCGCGCGCCTCTCACTATATGCGGAAGTGCCTGAGATATCGCGAGATTCTCTTGCCCAAGGAGAATCTTGCCTGGTGGCCCGGGGATGCCTGCAAGCAGGACTTACTCCGAGAGGGAGGCAGGAGCTGCCGACGCCACTCCGGGAGGCCCCCCTCCTGCACCAGCCCTCCCAAACATGGGGAAACATTCCAGGGTGGGCGAAGAAGATCTTCCTGCACTACAGGAGCGCTCCTACGTCCCGAGGACAGGAAACAACGACTGGTGAGTAGAAGGGGGAGGAGGCCTTTTAAAGCGATGCTCCTACGTTGTTCTCTGTCCTGGGGGTGGGGCACACCCTCCTGTCAGTGCTGTTGTGCAGGTGCCAGGGAAAATAGCTGTTTTGGCACCGTTTTTATTTTTTTGACCGTGTTAATCTGAGGGGTTAGGTCATGGGGTATTTTTATAGAGCAGATTATTAGGGACGCGGCGGTACCTCATTTGTCTACTTTCTTTAAATTTATTTAGTAGGGATGTCCCGATACCAGTATCGGTATCGGAACTGATACTGGACATTTGCACGAGTACTTATACTCGTGCAAATTTCGCCGATACCACTGCCGATGGCTGCTGGCCGCTTGCGGCTGCGCTCTCAGCAAATCGGCGTGGGGGCGGGACTCCTGTACAGGAGCTGTCCCCGCTGTGACTCGCATTCACGGCACCCGACCTCTGACAGGACGCTGTGATCCGCGCAATTACCCCTCAGGTGTGGCACTGGCTCTGGAGATGGACGTGCAGGCTGCTCTCTCCTCTCTCCACCGACGCAGAATGGAGAAGGAGAGCAGGGGGGAGTTAACACCCGCCTGTGCAGCCAGTAGCGTTCGATCCTGTGAGGTGATGTCACCATCAACTCACAGGATCTAAGGATGGTGATTGTTGGTGTATTATCATACCACTGATCACCATCCTATTCCGGGTTATCGGGTCACCAGAGACCCAAATAACCCGGAAACGCAGCAAAGAGCAGGTCTGAATTGACCTGCGGTTTGCTGCGATCGCCGATACCAGGGGGGGGGGGGGTGTCACAGGACCCCCTCGGCATTTGTCACAGAGTGCCTGCCGAATGATTTCGGCAGGCACTCTGTTCCGATCACCCTGCAACACACGGCGGTGATTGGAACTACACAGGACGTACATGTAAGGCCTGTGTTCTTTTAAGGACTCGGACATCACCTGTATGTAAGAGGTTAAAGGCTATATACATCTTTGGGGGCAATTTTATTTTTATTATTAGTAGTACTCATTTTGAGCTAAAAATAATTTTTTCAATTGTTCTTTATTGAAAATATGGAGCCCTTTTTCTGTACATAGCTGAGATGCTCTAGTAGCAGCCTCTGAATTTTGTATATGTTCTGTCAGACAGCTAAGGCTTCGTTCACATTACCATTTAGTCTTTCCGTTCTCCTGCTCAGTTTTGGAGCAGGATAACGGAAAGGACGGATTCAGCACATAACTGAGCCGAACGGAACCTAAGGACCCCATAGACCAGGCATGTCCAAACTGCGGCCCTCCAGCTGTTGCAAAACTACAACTCCCAGTATGCCTGGATAGCCTACAGCTATTAGTGCATGCTGGGAGTTGTAGTTTTGCACATGCCTACCATAGACTATAATTGGGTCCATTAGGTTTCTGCTCAGAAGATGATTTTGGAGTGGAGACAAAAGTTGTGCATGCAGGACTTTTGTCTCCGCTTCAAAAATCCTCCTCCTGAGCGGAAACCTAACAGACCCCATTATAGTCTATGGGGTCCTTAGGTTCTGTTCGGCTCAGTTATGTGCTGAATCCGTCCTTTCCATTCTCCTGCTCCTAATTGGAGCAAAAGAATGGAAAAGGCTGAATGGTGATGAAGCGTAATCTGACTGGCTTCTTATGTCTGCTCTTTGACATTATAAACACTCATCATTGCTTAGCTCTTATCTTACTGATAAGAAAGTGGCTCAAATGAGTGTTTATTAGATGACCAGCACAAAGTGTAAGTGAAAGTACCAGTTAGGGAAACAGTTAACCCTTTGTGACAGCTCAATATTTTTAATAAAGACCAATTGAAAGTATGATTTTTAGCCAAAAATTTGTAAAATGCAATTATAAACAAAAGTTCCCCCAGAACCTTCCCTTTAGGCAAGGATATTAGACGGCTTAGAATTTAAAAGCAACTTTTTCTAGAAAATTTCTAATCCCACTTTTTAAATGACCAATTCCGAAGTTACTTTGTGGGACTTACATGATAGAAGCCACCCATGAATGAGACCATTTTAGAAACGACACTAATTATGCTAAACTGATTAAGATGTTAAATCTCACAGGCATTAAAGGAAAATGGAGGTGAAATTTTAAAATTTCACTTCTATGTGTTTGGCAAAACACGGAAAACAGCATGGTTAACAGAAAAACAAAACTCAATACTTATTTGCCTGATTCTGCAGTTTACAGAAGCACCTCATATGTAAACTACTCTATGGGCACACTGCAGGGCTCAGTATGGCTTTTGGAGGGCAGAATTCACTGGAATAATTTTTAGGTGCATTTGAAGAATACTCTGAGGGAGGTACCCCTACAGTGGAAACTTCCAAAAGTGACCCTATTTTGGAGAATACATCCCCAAATAATTTTTAATGGGATGTAATATCTCCTAAATACAGCAACACTCTATACGTGCTTGTAAATTGCTGTATGGGCACACAGCAGGACTCAGAATGGAAGGAGAACCATACAGCTTTTGGATGGCAGATTTTGCTTAAATGGTCTTTAGGCGCCATGTCGCACTTGAAGACACCCTAAGCTATCAGTGCAGTGGAAACCCCCAAAATGTTGCGGATGCTCTGATGTAAAATAAATAAGACCAACCCCCCCCCCCCCCCCCGAAAGAAAAAATAGTGACCATATTTTGGAAACTCCACCCCCAGGTCTTTTTCAAGGGTTGTAGCACTTAACATCCCCCCCCCAGAAATGAATGCGCAGTGGAAGGTGAACAATGAAATTGCACTTTTTTCCACAGACATGCCATTTTAGTGCCCAATATGTTCTGCTCAATTTGTGCCACTGTGAAAAGTCATCTCTCCAATTATTACACCATGTTTTCTGATTGTAGAAACAACCTACATGTAGCCATTTATTTTATGGCTGATGATTTCTGAGGCTCTGATTTGAAAGAAAAAAAGACCCCCCAAAAAAGTGACCCTACTTTGGAAACTACACCCCTGAAGGAATTTTTCAAGGGGTGTAATGAGCACTTAGACCGCACAGGCATTTCATACAATTTAGAAACACTTGGCTGTGAAAATGAAAAATTACATTTGTAACATAGTAATATAGTTTGTAAGGCTGCAAAAAGACATCTGTCCATCCAGTTCAGCCTGTTATCCTGCAAGTTGATCCAGAGGAAGTAAACAAAAACCTGTGAGGTAGAAGACAATTTTCCTCATTTCAGGCAATCAGAATAACTCCCTGAATGAACTACCTCTCCACAAATCTAATAAATATAACATGTAATATTAGTACACTCCAGAACTACATCCAGGCCCCTCTTGACACTCTCCAGTTCTGCTATGTCTGTGTTGTTCACAGGAGCACAGAACTGTAAACAGTACTCTATATGTGTAGTCTGACTAGTGATTTGTAAAGTGACAGGACTATGTACTCTTTACGGGCATCTATGCTCCTTTTGATGCACCTGATTATCTTATTGGACTTTGCAGCAGCTGCCTGACACTGGTTTCTACATTTTAGTTTGCTGTTCTCTAAAATTCCTAAGTCCTTTTCCATGTCAGTATTACCCGGTGTTTTTTCCATTTAGTATGTACTGGTGACTTGTATTATTCCTTCCCATGTGCATAACCTTACATGTAACAGTGTTAAACCAGTGATAACCTTCTATTTCTCTGCTCAAGCCTCCAATCTAGCTAGATCCATCTGTAGCAGTATATTGTCCTCTTCCATGTTAATTACTTTACACAGTTTAGTGTCATCTGCAAAATTTGATATTTTACTGTACAAGCATTCTACGAGATCATTAATAAATATATTGAAGATAATAGTGCCCAATACTGACCCCTGAGGTACCCCACTAGTGACAGTGACCCAATCTAAATGTGTGTTATTTACAACTACCCTCTGTTAACCATCACTGAGCCAGTTACTTACCCACATACAGACATTTTCTCCCAGTCCAAGCATTCTCATTTTATATACTAACCTTTAATGTGGCACAGTATCAAATGCTTTGGAGAAATCAAGATATATGATGCGGTCAAGTCTATAACTTGCCTCTTCATAGAAACTGATTAAATTAGTTTGACATGACCGACCCTCATGAAGCCATGCTGATACCTCGTTATTCGCTTATTTTCATTAAGATAGCATCTCTTAAAAAACTTTCAAATAGACAGATGTTAAACTTACCAACCTATAGTTTCCTGCCTCAGTTTTTTACCTCTTTTTGAATACTGTGTGGACTTTAGACAGGATTTTACATAAAGGAAAACCCTCTCCGGTTTTGATTATTGTTTCTAGAAAGACTGTGACCCTGTACATTAACGGCCCAGTCATAGCTATCATCCAGCCATGTCTCAGTTATTCCCACTATGTCATAGTCCTCCTCACACATCACTAATTCCAGTTCACCAGTTTTATTAGTCAGGCTTCTGGCATTAGTATACAGTACATACAATTGGGAGGCTTATGTGTATTTTTTACCCTATACCTTTCCTTCCAGTTGCTCCTTCCACTCCTCCCCAGTTTCATTACCTCACCCCAAGTCTTTATCTGCACTGTCTTCCCCTCCTATAATGTAATTACCTTAGTCCCTAGTTTAAACACTCCTCCAGCCTTCTAGCCATTTTTTCCACCAAAAACAGCTGCACCTTCCCCATTGAGGTGCAGCCCATCCCTACAATAGAGCCAGTAGCTGACAGAAAAATCGGCCCAATTCTCCAGGAACCCAAACCCTCCTTCCTACACCAGTTCTTGAGCCACTTGTTAATCTCCCGCTGCCTTTCTTGTGTGGCTCATGGTACAGGTAATATTTTGGAAAACACTACCTTTGAGGTCCTTGCCCTAAGCTTGTGACCAAAATCCCTAAAATCATTTTTAAGGACTCACCGTCTACCTCTAACTTTGTCATTGGTTCCAAAATGAAACTATAATCAGTACAAGGACAAGTACTTGTACTTATCCTTGTACTTAACCACCAGCATGTTTTCATTGAGGAGAGCCTGGCTTTTGTCCCTTTCTGAGTAGTTGCCCTAGCAGGCATCTAGGGAATCATTTGATTCCTTTGATTTTTGCGTACTGTGCTGCAAGCTTCAGTACCTCTGGGATTTAGGGACTTTAACCACTACAGGACCGCCTAACGCAGGGATGCGTCCTGCGGGCGGTCCTGTAGTTCTGAGACGACGCATCGACGCGTCATCCCGCGAGAGCCGAGACTTCATGTGAACGCTCGCGCGTTAACAGTGAAGGGCGTCTCAGGAGTTCTCCTACAGCCTGCCAGCGATGATCAATCTCTGGCAGGCTGTAGATGCGAATTAAATCGCATCAAACAGCTATATCAGACGCTGTTTTGTGAACAGCGTCTGATATAGCTGCTACCTGGTCCTCTGGTGGTCCCATTTGCTGGGATCGACCACCAGAGGACCAGGTAACTATGTAAAGTTGCACCAAACACTACACTAACCCCCCCCCACCTATTAACCCCTTGATTACCCCATCTAGACCCCCTGATCACCCCCCTGTCATTGATCACACCCCTTGTAAGGTTCCATTCAGACGTCCATATGTGTTTTGCGGATCCATGGATTCACGGATCCGCAGATCCTCAAAACACGGACACCGGCAATGTGCTTTCCGCATTTTGCAGATCCGCACATTGCCAGAACTATATAGAAAATGCTTTTAATTGTCCGCAATTGCGGACAAGAATAGGACATGTTCTATATTCTTGCGGAACGGAAGTGCAGACCCGGAAGCGCGGATCCGTAATTCCGGATCCGAGCGGGACAAAGTCTGTCCCCATAGAAATTAATGGGTCCACAATTCCGTTCCGCAGACAGAATTGCGGACGTGTGAATGGGGCATAAGGGTCCCTTATCACCGCCAGTTAGTTAGCTACTTGTTAGGTAGCTAGCGCCCAGCCCACTGCACCGCAGTCACTGATTTTGGCAGAGATTTTTTTATCCACATTGATCGATGCTAATGAAAAAATCTGTGCCGTTCATTTTTTTTTTTTTTTTTTTCAGTGCAGAGGCTGAACGGAAAAAAAAATCTCATTACCCGTATGCTCAATATAAGGAGAATCGCAGATACTCCTAATGCTGGCCATACGTGTAATGATTGCGGAGACCTTCAAATGCCAGGACAGTATAAATACCCCACATGTGACCCCATTTTAGAAAGAAGACACCCCAAGGTATTCCGTGAGGGGTATGGTGAGTTCATGCAAAATTTTATTTTTTGTCACAAGTTAGTGGAATATGAGACTAAAAAAAAAAAAAAATCAATTTCCGCTAACTTGTGCCAAAATTATTTTTTTCTGTGAACTCGCCATGCCCCTCACGGAATACCTTGGGGTGTCTTCTTTCCACAATGGGGTCACTTGTGGGGTTTTTATACTGCCCTGGCATTTTAGGGGTCCTAAAGCGTGAGAATCCAAATGCGTAAAAAATGCCCTGTGAAATCCTAAAGGTACTCATTGGTTTTAGGGCCCCTTTGCGCATCTTGGCTGCAAAACAGTGTCACTCATGTGGTATCGCCGTACTCAGTAGAAGTAGGGCAATGTGTTTTGGGGTGTATTTTTATATATACCCATACTTTGTGTGAGAAATATCGCTGTAAACGACAACTTTTTAAAAAAATTTATTTTAAAGTTGTCAATTTACAGAGATATTTCTCTCACCCAGCATGGGTATATGTAAAAATACACCCCAAAACACATTGCCCTACTTCTCCTGAGTACGGCAATACCACATAAGTGACCCTGTTTTGCAGCCAAGATGCGCAAAGGGGCCCAAATTCTAATGAGTACCTTTTAGGAGGGCATTTTTACGCATTTTTCTTCTCACGCTTTAGGGCCCCTAAAATGCCAGGGCAGTATAAATACCCCACATGTGACCCCATTTTGGAAAGAAGACACCCCAAGGTATTTGCTGAGGGGCATAATGAGTCCATGAAAAATTAAACTTTTTGTCAAAAGTTAGCGGAAAGGGAGACTTTGTGAGAAAAAACAATAAAAAATCAATTTCCACTAACTTGTGCCAAAAAACAAAAATCTTCTGTGAACTCGCCATGCCCCTAATGGAATACCTTGGGGTGTCTTCTTTCCAAAATGGGGTCACATGTGGGGTATTTATACTGCCCTGGCATTTTAGGGGCCCTAAAGCGTGAGAAGAAAAATGCGTAAAAATGCCCTCCTAAAAGGTACTCATTGGAATTTGGACCCCTTTGCGCATCTTGGCTGCAAAAAAGTGTCACACATATGGTATCGCCGTACTCAGGAGAAGTAGGGCAATGTGTTTTGGGGTGTATTTTTACATATACCCATGCTGGGTGAGAGAAATATCTCTGTAAATTGACAACTTTGAATAAAAAAATGTAAAAAGTTGTCGTTTACAGCGATATTTCTCACACACAGTATGGGTATATGTAAAAATACACCCCAAAACACATTGCCCTACTTCTCCTGAGTACGGCGATACCACATGAGTGACACTTTTTGCAGCCAAGATGCGCAGGGCCCTAAAACCAATGAGTACCTTTAGATTTCACAGGGCATTTTTACGCATTTGATTCTCACGCTTTAGGGCCCCTAAAATGCCAGGGCAGTATAAATACCCCACAAGTGACCCCATTTTGGAAAGAAGACAACCCAAGGTATTCTGTGAGGGGCATGGCGAGTTCACAGAATTTTTATTTTTGGCACAAGTTAGCGGAAATTGATATTTTTATTTTATTTTGTTTTTTACAAAGTCTCATATTCCACTAACTTGTGACAAAAATAAAATTTACATGAACTCACCATACCCCTCACGGAATACCTTGGGGTGTCTTCTTTCCAAAATGGGGTCACATGTGGGTATTTATACTGTCCTGGCATTTTAGGGGCCCCTAAAGCGTGAGAAGAAGTCTGGAATCCAAATGCGTAAAAATGCCCTGTGAAATCCTAAAGGTACTCATTGGTTTTAGGGCCTTTGCACACAGGATGCAAAAAGTGGCACACATGTGGTATCGCCGTACTCAGGAGAAGTAGAGCAATAAGTTCTGGGGTGTATTTTTATATATACCCATACTTTGTGTGAGAAATATCTCTGTAAACGACAACTTTTAAAAATTTTTATACAAAGTTGACAATTTACAGAGATATTTCTTTCACCCAACATGGGTATATGTAAAAATACACCCTAAAACACATTGCCCTACTTCTCCTGAGTACGGCGATACCACATAAGTGACACTTTTTGCAGCCTGAGTGCAAAGGGCCCAAATTCCAACAAGTACCTTTAGGTTTTACATGGCGGCTCACAATTTAGCCCCGCCCAAAATGCCAGAACAGTAAACACACCCCACAAATGACCCCATTTCGGAAAGTAGACACCCCAAGGTATTCACTGAGGGGCATAGTGAGTCCGTCTGAGATTTTTTATTTATTTTTTGCCAGAAGTTAGCAGAAATTGAAACTTTTTTTTTTTTTTTCTCAGAAAGTGTCATTTTCCGCTAACTTGTGAAAAAAAATGAAATGATACATGAACTCACCATGCCCCTCCGCGAATACTTTGGGGTGTCTTCTTTCTAAAATGGTGTCATTTGGGGGGTATTTATACTATCCTGACATTCTAGCACCTGAAGAAACATGACAGATGCTCAGAAAGTCAGAGCTGCTTCAAAATGCGGAAATTCACTTTTTTGCACCATAGTTTGTAAACGCTATAACTTTTACCCAAACCAATAGATATACACTTATTGGACTTTTTTTTTCATCAAAGACATGTAGAACAATAAATTTAGAGAAAAATTTATATAGAAATGTAGTTTTTTTAAAAAAAAATTTACAACATTTGCAAAAATATCGTTAAATTTGTATTAATGGCAAAAAAAGTAAAAATGTCAGCAACAATGAAATACCACCAAATGAAAGCTCTATTAGTGAGAAGAAAAGGAGGTAAAATTCATTTGGGTGGTAAGTTGCATGACGGAGCAATAAACGGTGAAAGTAGCGTAGTGCGGAATTGTAAAAAGTGGTCTGGTCATTAAGGGTGTTTAAGCTAGGGGGGCTGAGGTGGTTAAGGGATCTTGTCACGCTGAACATGATGTCTAAGCTGAAGGCAGCAGGACGATACTGATGTGCGTTCGTTCAGGAGGCATGCAGAGACCTGATTTAACGCAATCTGAAAAAAAAAAAAAAAAATATATATATATATATATATATATATATATACATATACATACACACATCGTATTTTTCGCTTTATAAGTCAGACCTCATGATAAAATGCACCTAGTTTTCAGAGGAAGAAAATGGTGAAAAAAATAATTTGAACTAAAAGGTGGGCTAAAATATAATAATAATGTGTAATGTGTGGACATTACAAACAGCCAACTATGCCCACATTGTGCCCCCTTAAAGTACTTATCCCTTAATTGTGCCCCCTTTGCAGTAGTTGTGCCCTCATTGTGCCCCCTTTGCAGTAGTTATGCCCTCATTGTGCCCCCTTCGCAGTAGTTATGCCCTCATTGTGCTCCTCTCACAGTAGTTTTGCCCTCATTGTGCCCCTCTCACAGTAGTTATGCCCTCATTGTGCCCCTCTCACAGTAGTTATGCCTTCATTGTGCCCCTCTCACAGTAGTAATGCCCTCTTTGTCCCCTCCGTAGTAGAAATCCCCATTGTGCCCCCTTAATAGTAATAATGCCCTCTGTGCCCCCTTCATAGTAGTAATGCCCTCTGTGCACTGTAGCCCCTCCATAGTAGAAATGCCCATTGTGTCCCCTTCACATTAGCAATGCCCTCTGTGCCCCCTCCAGAGTAGAAATGCCCACTGTGCCCCCTTAACATTAGCAATGCCCATTGTGCTCCCTCCAGAGAAGAAATGCCCATTGTGCTCCCTCCAGAGAAGAAATGCCCATTGTGCCCCCTCCAGAGTAGAAATGCCCATTGTGCCCCCTTTACATTAGCAATGCCCTTTGTGCCCCCTCCAGAGTAGACATGTCCATTGTGCACCCCTCACATTTGCAATGCCCATTGTGCCTCTGTGTTAAAAAACAAACAAAGCAAAAAAATAAAAAAAACACAATACCTACTCACCTTGTCCCGTTCCTGAAGCTCACATATCTCTCTCCCCTGCAGACACAGATCGCTCTGCAGCACTGTCAGTGATCATTGCCGCAGTTCCAGACAAGTCCTCAGTAAGCCAACCAACAGCACAGAAGCTCACCGCATGCCATCACCAACTAGAGTGGCTGCATGCAGAGGGATTCTTCCTGTTCCCCTAGCACTGCAATTGGCTGGAATAGCAAACCAGCCAATCGCAGCACTGACTTGTCCCCTGTTTGATCTTGGGGGTGGTTGGTGGTGTCTATTTAAGCACCAATCAGCCTTTTCTGAGCCCACCTGCAGCTCCATCACTTGTTTTTACAGTGTAGAAGCTGCAATTGGCCGATCTGCTTTGACCAGCCAAACACAGCGATTGGGACTGCAGGGGGGAGGGGGTAAACCTCCCTGGACTCTTAATTATGATGACTGCCTGTCGGGCAGAGCAAGCATCTTAGCCCAGTCGGTGTATGATTAGGTGCAGTGAGCATTTTTTTTGCTTTTTTGTTATGCTGTATAAGTCACTTCTCGCTGCTCCAGCCATGTACGGTGGTCAGGGAGGGCTTAAAGCTCCCCTTTACTCCTTTAGCATGTAGGATAGGAAATGCTCTTATGATCTCCTTGCTCTGCACTGCAGCCCTGTTTGTTGTGACGTACTGGGCTTCACAACACTATGCAAGCCGGAGACCTCAACCTAGACCTTGCCGGCTCAAGTGGGTGGTGTATAGCACTGTTCTGGGTAGTTTTAGAGGCGGATACTAATAATACATGCTTCTAAAACCGCCCAGAATAGTGCTATACACTGCCCACCTGAGCCAGTGATGTCACCGGGCTTCCTGCTGGGCAGAAGTCTCCACCTAGCATAGTGGATGTCTGTGGATGGATAGCTGGCTTAGGTTTTCCCTGTCACATCCTTAAAGCTTGTAAAAAAGCGGGATCTTGACATAGGGGCCACTTAATATGGTGAATTTGGTGATCTCTGTAATGGAGGCACCCCTTTGCTTGGTTTTCCTTCCTTTGAGGGATATCTGGCTTTCATTGTGTTGTAGACCCAATACTGGGGCTCCACATTTATTTAGGAGTGAAGGGGAGCTTATGTTCGGGTTCATACCTGAACCCGGACAACCCCTTTAAGCATATTTTTCAAATGAAAATAAAAACAGTAGGTGGATATATTAATGCATGTGCAGTTTGTGCACCTAGAATCTTTGCTCCAGAATATGTGGAGCCAAATCTATTAGAGGATCTGTCACCACAAAATGCAATGCAATCTGCAGGAAGTATGTGATAGAGAAGAGGAAGCTTGGGAAATTTATTTATTTATATATATATATATATATATATATATATATATATATACAGTACAGACCAAAAGTTTGGACACACCTTCTCATTCAAAGAGTTTTCTTTATTTTCATGACTATAAAAATTGTAGATTCACACTGAAGGCATCAGAACTATGAATTAACACATGTGGAATTATATACATAACAAAAAAGTGTGAAACAACTGAAAATATGTCATATTCTAGGTTCTTCAAAGTAGCCACCTTTTGCTTTGATTACTGCTTTGCACACTCTTAGCATTCTCTTGATGAGCTTCAAGAGGTAGTCACCTGAAATGGTTTTCACTTCACATGTGTGCCCTGTCAGGTTTAATAAGTGAGATTTCTTGCCTTATAAATGGGGTTGGGACCATCAGTTGCGTTGTGGAGAAGTCAGGTGGATACACAGCTGCTAGTCCTACTGAATAGACTTTTAGAATTTGTATTATGGCAAGAAAAAAGCAGCTAAGTAAAGAAAAACGAGTGGCCATCATTACTTTAAGAAATGAAGGTCAGTCAGTCCGAAAAATTGGGAAAACTTTAAAAGTGTCCCCAAGTGCAGTCACAAAAACCATCAAGCGCTACAAAGAAACTGGCTCACATGCGGACCACCCCAGGAAAGGAAGACCAGTCTGCTGCAGAGGATAAGTTCATCCGAGTCACCAGCCTCAGAAATCGCAGGTTAACAGCAGCTCAGATTAGAGACCAGGTCAATGCCACACAGAGTTCTAGCAGCAGACACATCTCTAGAACAACTGTTAAGAGGAGACTGTGTGAATCAGGCCTTCATGGCTAGGAAACCACTGCTAAGGACAGGCAACAAGCAGAAGAGACTTGTTTGGGCTAAAGAACACAAGGAATGGACATTAGACCAGTGGAAATCTGTGCTTTGGTCTGATGAGTCCAAATTTGAGATCTTTGGTTCCAACCACCGTGTCTTTGTGCGACGCAGAAAAGGTGAATGGATGGACTCTACATGCCTGGTTCACACCGTGAAGCATGGAGGAGGAGGTGTGATGGTGCTTTGCTGGTGACACTGTTGGGGATTTATTCAAAATTGAAGGCATACTGAACCAGCATGGCTACCACAGCATCTTGCAGCGGCATGCTATTCCATCCGGTTTGCATTTAGTTGGACCATCATTTATTTTTTAACAGGACAATGACCCCAAACACACCTACAGGCTGTGTAACAGCTATTTGACCATGAAGGAGATTGATGGGGTGCTACGCCAGATGACCTGGCCTCCACAGTCACCTGACCTGAACCCAATCGAGATAGTTTGGGGTGAGCTGGACCGCAGAGTGAAGGCAAAAGGGCCAACAAGTGCTAAGCATCTCTGGGAACTCCTTCAAGACTGTTAGAAGACCATTTCAGGTGACTACCTCTTGAAGCTCATCAAGAGAATGCCAAAAGTGTGCAAAGCAGTCTCAGCTAGCTGTTCTGAAGCACGTAATGCATCTTGCAGTTTTCTTAGGGGCTCGTGCAGAGGACCAGAGTTTGTCTGCATCCAATCCACGTTTTCATCTCATTCGTCTCAAAGGGGCTGCAAAAGATGCGGACAGCACACCGTGTGCTGTCGGAATCCTCAAGTAGGTTCCACTGCCCCACAAAAAATAGCACTCGTCTTATTCTTGTCCGTTTTGCAGACCGCAAAACACAGCCGTGTAGATGAGCCGTAACAAAGACAGAAACTGCTGTGGTCGGGGAGGACTCAAGACACTGAAGGCATCTTGCACTTTTTCCGAAACTTCCTAGCTGATGAGAGACATTTTGGGTATCTAATCATCTGTAATCCAACATAGTCTGGTATTTTCCTTAATCTATGTAGAATACATGTCTGTTGAAGAAGCATGCACAGTACTGTACTGTATTATCTAAGGCAGGCATGCTAAACCTGTGGCCCTCCAGCTGTTTCAAAACTACAACTCCCAGCATGCCTGAACAGCCTACAGCTATCAGCCTAAAGCAGGGCATGATGGGAGTTGTAGTTTTACAACAGCTAGAGGGCCACACGTTGAAAATCACTTATCTAAGGCAATGTTTACATAAAGTTTTGCCCAAGTAAGGCTGGAGTATCGTACCCTCAGCATTGTATTATCACTAAGGAGGAACTAAGGAGTGTGTTCTAATCTGTACTGGTTCAAGATTAAGCTGTAAGTGCTACAAATTCGGTCTGCAGTACAGAGGAGTGAAGAACTGGGTAAATGTTTTTTCTTTTCTTTTTTTTATGTTCCTAATTGTTTCCTTTTGTTACCCTAACATATTATGAATTGTATTAAATTGTGTATGCGGTGACAGAAATTTTTAACCTCTTACAGACACAGGGCGTACAGGTACACCCTGATGTCCGAGTCAGTGCCTGCTGAAATCATTCAGCATGATGATGATGAGCCCCCAAGGCGGCAGAGACGCCGCCAGGTGGAGCAAGGGGACCCCCATGTAGGAGCAGCTCTGGGGCTCGTACTAGTTTTCCGGCCCACCAGATAAGTCCACCTGATCCCCCTAATGGTGAACTTGTCTGGTGTACCCCAGAGGATTTTGAGCCCGTGATTCCTGACTTTGTTGGCCAACTAGGAATCCAGATTCGCATAGTGGGCTTCACTGAATATGACTTTAGTCTTTTTTTCAGTGACCGCTTTGTGAATCTGATGGTGGAGCAAACGAACTTGTACGCCCCCCAACAATTCATTGCTGAACACCCGGGCTCCTTTTTGGCTAGGGCGGGTGGCTGGACTCCGATCAGTGCAGCCGCGATGAGGACGTTTTGGGCAAACCCAGTGTCAGGCAGTACTGGAGTGGGGACTTCCTCTACCAGACCCCACTCTACTGTATGGCCATGACATGTCCCCGGTTTGAGGCCATCTGGAAATGCCTGCATTATGCTGATGTCGACTACAATGGGTATATGGAAGGAGTTGATCTCTCTGATCAAGTCCTCAAGCCATATAACGCCACGCGCAAAACCCGGACATGGTACAAAAAAAGTTGCGGTCTACTTGGTACAGGTTGCCTTGTACAACCCTTTTGTGCTGTCCTGGAGAGCTGGCAACACAGGGAAATTCCTCCAGTTCTATAAGGCAGTCCTCAAGGACCTGATCTTTTCTGATCGGGAAAGAGCAGGTCAGAGTACCTCAGCAACTGGAGGAGCCCGGATCGTCCCTGGCCAACAGTTTCCAGGTGTGGTCCCCCATACTGGAAAGAAGGGACGAACCCAAAAAAGGTGCAGAGTCTGTCACAGGAGGGGGATACGGAAGGATACCACCACTCAGTGCGACACATGTCCCGATCATCTGGGCCTTTGCATTATTGGTTGCTTCAGGGAGTACCACACTTCCATGAAGTACAGTACTAAATTTATTATCCCCTTTTCCATGTAGCCACTGACAATCGGATAAAAACTATGGTTTTCAGACTTGAGACACCAAAACATTTTTTTTTTTTAAATGATAGTTTATAAATGTAAAATAATTATTTAAAAAAGTAGACAAATTATCTATCACTGCGTCTGTAATAATCTGCCCTATAAAAATACCCCATGACCTAACCTCTTAGATTAACACTGTAAAAAAAAGTGATAATTTTTTTTTAGTTTGTTCCAAATAGGATAATAGTGTTAAACCTAAATAAATTTTAAAAAAGTAGACAAATTAGGTATCGCCGAGTCCGTATTAATCTGCTCTATAAAAATATCCCATGACCTAACCCCTCAGATTCACACGGTCAAAAAAATAAAATAAAAACTGTGCCAAAAGAGCTATGTTTTGCATTTTCCATTTTAATCCATTTTTTCCAGGCAAGGGTTAACAGCCAAATAAAACTTAAAATGTATTGCCCTGATTCTGCAGTTTAGAGAAACACCCCATATGTGGTGGTAAACTGCTGTACACGGCAGGGAGCAGAAGGAAAGGAACGCCATATGGTTCCTGGAAGGCAGATTTTGATGGCATTTTTTTTTTTTTTTTTTACACCATGTCCCATTTGAAGAACCCCTGATGCACCCCTAGAGTAGAAACTCTAGTTTCTAAAGTGACCCCATCTAATAAACTACACCCCTCAAGGTATTCAAAACTTATTTTACAAACTTTGTTAACCCTTTAGGTGTTCCTCAAGAGTTTATGGTAAATGGAGATGAAAGTTCAGAATTTCTATTTTTGGGTCACAAGAATGTAATATAGAGCAACCAAAAATCATATGTACCCTAAAAATAGTCCCAACAAAACAGCCTCCTTATCCCATAGTTTCCAAAAGGGGGTCACTTTTAAGGAGTTTCTACTCCAGGGGGGGGGGGGGGGGCGCATCGGGGGCTTCAAATGGGACATGGTGTAGATAAACCAGTCCAGCAAAATCTGACTTCTAAAAACCACACGGCGCTCCTTTTCCTCTACGCCCTGCTGTGTGGTCATACAGTAGTTTACAACCACATATGGGGTGTTTCTGCAAACTACAGAATCAGGGCTATAAACATGAGGTTTTGTTTGGCTGTTAACCCTTGCTTAGTTACTGGAAAAAATGAATTAAAGTGGAAAATTTGCGGAAAAAAATAAAAATTCCGAAATTTCAGCCCAATTTCCCATTGACTCTTGTGAAACACCTAAAGGGTTAACGACGTTTGTAATATCAGTTTTGAATACCTTTAGGGGTGTAGTTTCTAAAATGGGGTCATTTTTTGTGGTTTCTGTTATGTAAGCCTCACAAAGTGACTTCAGACCTAACTGGTCCTTAAAAAGTGGGTTTTGGAAAATTTTCAAAATTACAAAATTTGCTTCTAAACTGCTAAGCCTTGTAACGTCCCCAAAAAATAAAATGGCATTCCCAAAATGGTAACTATTTTTGGAGGTATTACTATGTATTATAGTAGTGCCGAAATTGAAACATGGAAATTTGCTAATTTTGTCCACATTTTTGGTAAATTTGGTATTTTTTATTTAAAAAAATTTTTTAATCCATTTTACGAGTGTCATGAAGTAGAATATGTGACGAAAAAACAATCTCAGAATGGCCTGGATATGTAACAGCTAGAGATGAGTGAGCATGCTCGGCCGAGTATTGGTTCGGCTCGAGCATCGCTGTGCTCTGCGCTCTGCTTTATTCAGCCGAGCACCACGTGTATTCGTCGTATTGCTTGAGTCTCCTCCCCGTACTTTTGGCGCCTTCTAAGTAGCCAATTAAGGTCCAGGTAAGTAATTCTCCTCAGTGTAAGGCCATAGCCATGTTAGCTGTAAGCCTTACACTGATTGGCTGGCCGGAGCACGTGATACCATTTCATATGGGAGCTGAGGTCCGGCGCTCGGCTCATTCAGCGTCAGGGAGAGCAGACAATAGGCAAGGACAGATTGTGTTTTGCTCTAAACTTACTGATTTCACTCCAAAAACTTATTGAAAGACCAAACAGTCCTAGAGTGTGTGTGTTTGACAGCAGTGCAGCACCTTTTTTTTTTTTTTTTTTTTTTTTTTAAGAAGGGGTTTGCTTCAGCAATTTCAGGGACAGGCATCACCAGGAAGGGACAGATAGTGCAGGGCTTGAAAATCGCTTTTTTAACTTCTAAAAGACAGAAAGATTTCAGATTAGCGACATCTACAATACGCCATCATTAAGCAGTGTGTTTGGCAGATATTATAAAAAGGGGCTTATTCACTACAGTGTGCTTGCTACTGAGATATACACTGCACCATCAGAGAAATGATTTGTTCTGGGGAAATTAACCTAACTTGTGCCACATCTGTGTGCGCTTTCAATCTACAACCGTTATATTAATTACTCCAGCAGAGTGATATATATTTTGGCCATAGTTAACTAGTTTTGGGCAGATCTGTGTGTGCGTTTAGGCCGCAACCGTATATACAGTATTCCCGCAGAGAATACATTTTATTTGGGACAAATTTGGATCCAATATAAGGCTGAACGATATGGTAATTTTGTTCGATTGCAATTAGGGCTCTAAAAATTGCGATAGCGATATGCAATGCAATATTTTAGGGGAATTGTGCTAGAGGTCTATTTGCTTGGATTTTCAAGGCAAAAGCACACACAAATTACTGATAATGCTGAAATGTAGTTATGCTTAAAGGGGTTGTCCAAGTTATATTTATTGATGACCTATCCTCAGGATAGGTCATCAATATCAGATCGGCGGGGGCCCGACACCCGGCACCCCCGCCGATCAGCTATTTGAAGAGAAGGCGAGCGCCGTGCCAGCGCTGCCTCCTCGTCATTGTTTACATGTTGGCCGTTGCATCTGCAGCGGTGAGCAGGTGTAATTACACCCAAGTCGTTCCATTCATTTCAATGGGACGGCTCTGTAGTATACACTTGTATAGAAACGAGCCGTCCCATTGAAATGAATGGAACGGCTTGGGTGTAATTACACCTGCTCACCGCTGCAGATGCAACGGCCAGCATGTAAACAATGACGAGGAGGCAGCGCTGGCACGGCGCTCGCCTTCTCTTCAAACAGCTGATCGGCGGGGGTGCCGGGTGTCGGACCCCCGCCGATCTGATATTGATGACCTATCCTGAGGATAGGTCATCAATAAATATAACTTGGATAACCCCTTTAACTCAAGAACTGAAATGCACAGTTTTTTAAAATAAAACATATTTTACTAAATAAAATACCATATTTGCAATCCTGCAAAAGTACAAAATACAAAACTTGCCATTTTCTTAATAGCACTGCACAGAACAGATAAATAAAATAGAATAGATATAAGAACATATGTTCATTAAAATAACGACTTGCCTGCAGCACCTCCTCCCTCCCCGCACTGTAACTGATGTATCGCCGGCCGCGCTGTGCAGCATAGCGGCCGGCGATGCATCAGTATCAGCCACGTTATAATTCAACCATCGCTTTATAAGACGCACTGCCATTTTCCCCCCACCTTTGGGGTGGAAAAAATGTGTCTCATAAAGCGAAAAATACGGTAATATAATTGCAGCATTTTTGGGTTGGCCAATTGGCGATTACGAAATGGCGATTTATCGCGATACCGATTGCTTTGGCGATATATTGTGCAGGCCTAATCCAATATAGAACTACATCCGAATACAGTGTGTATTGTCAAAATTACATTATCTCTGGGCTAGTGTAGTGCCGAAAATCTGTATTTTTCTGTATCCAGTACTTTCCTGCATCAGAAAACTGTCTTTAGCGGACAGTAAAACAATCTTCGCCACATCTACAGACAAAACCATTAATATGAAGAAGGCAAGCACAAAGGGAGGGGGAAGTGGGCATCATACTGATGATGCAAGCAGAGGCCGTGGCCCTGGGCACAATGAAACTGTGCCTGCTGCCAGTGCACCAGAAAAAACAAAAAAATCCACCTTACCCAGCTTCATGTCCAACTTAGCTGGGCGGCGCAGGACAACACTGTCCAAGTCGGACCAGTGCGAACAGGTGGTCGATTGGATTGCAGAAGATAATGCTTCCAGTCGGTTAAGCACCACCCTCTCTTCCACGAAGTCCAGTCTCTGTAGCCAAGAGTCTGGTCAACTGAATCCTCACTCTAATACTCCTGTCTCGCACCATGTCGCGTCTGGCCAAAAAAGTGATCCCACACTCGGATATTCACGTGACCTCTTCATCGCCAGTACTTGGTTTGGCTCTCTCGCCAAGCACGCTTGAAGAGGTACCTGAGATATTGTGCCCGGATTCCCAACCTCTTGAGCCTTCACAGTCTCAAGAAGATGACGGTGGTGAACGGCAATCATTCGTTCACGAGGTGGATGATGAGGAGACACAGTTGCCAATCACTGAGGTGGTGGTTAGGTCAAGTCAGGAGGATGAGCAGAGTGAGGAAGTGGAAGAGGTGGTGGTGGACGATGAGGTCACTGACCCAACATGGGAAGGTGAAAAGCCGAGCGAGGACAGCAGTACAGAGGGGGAGGGATCTGTAGCACCGCAACAGTCTGAAAGAGGCAGTGGGGTTGCAAATGGGAGAGGTTGGCCCACACCAAACAGGCTCGCAACCGTTACACCAAGCACCCCCATGCATAAATCTACCTTGCCAAGGGGTAGGTGTTCAGCAGTATGGCGCTTTTTTGAGGAAAGCACAGACGACAAAAGAGTGGTAGTTTGCAACCTGTGCCGTACCAAAATGATCCGGTGCGTGAACACTAGCAACCTCACCACCACCAGCATGATCCACCACATGGCATCCAAGCACCCTAATAAGTGGGCTGAATGCCTGGGTCCACACACTGCGTCTGCGGGTCCCATCACTGCCTCCACTTCCCCTGTGTTACTGCTGTGCACTGCTGGCCAATCCCCTGTCGAAGGTGCAGGCCCTGATGCCCCTCGCCCTGCACCTGGACCTTTTCATGAACCGTCACCAACAACATCCACTTCCCTGTCCCAGTGCAGCGTCCAAATGTCGATAATACAGGCATTTGAACGCAAGCGCAAATACCCACCCACCCACAGGCCATAGCACTAAATGCGCAACTTTCAAAATGACTGGCCCTTGAAATGTTGCCATTTAGGCTTGTGGACACTGAGGCCTTCCGCAGCCTGATGTCGGCGGCCGTCCATCGGTACGCAGTTCCCAGCCGCCACTATTTTTCAAGCATTTACTGGGACGGTCCACCTCACCACGGACACATGGACAAGTGCTGGTGGCCAGGGACACTATATTTCCCTGACCACACACTGGGTGAATGTTGTGGAGGCCGGGAGTGAGTCGTACCCTGGGATGGCACAGGTGCTACCCAGGCCCAGGATTGCGGGCCCTACTTCCATCAGGGTCTCCGCCAGCAGCTATGTTACTGGCTCCAACCCCCACTTCTCCTTCTCTACTTCCACCTCTAACAGCAGTCAGCCATCAGTCGCTAGCTGGAAGCAGTGTAGCACTGCTGTCCGTATGCATCAACAGGTCGTGCTGAGCTTTGTGAGCAGCAGAGGGCAGTTGTGGAATATCAGCTGCAACATGGTCGTCGCCTTTCCAGTCAACTGCCACTATTCACAAGCGAGGAGTGGGTATTGATGTCAGACCTATGTGATGAATCCATACAGATGGTTAGTTGCGATAACGCTATTATCAGTGTAACCATCCCACTGCTGTGTCTACTCAAACGATCGCTGCTCACAATTAAGGAGGATGCTTTGAATGTGGCAGACGAGGTAATGGGGGAGGAGATGACACAGGGTGATTGTTAACGTTGTTTTCTTTAAGGCGGTTTATGATGGTTATACACTGAGGCATCAGACCTCCAACCCATGCATATTTCCCCTTGCAGTGAATATCCTATTTGCACTGGCCAGGAGATTTTAGCTACCCAGACTGAACTTAGGTCGCCAATATCTGAAGTCTTTATTCCATAGCACATATTTATAGGACATTGGGGGTGGGAACACCAAAATTACTAGAGTGGGTGACATGTTACAATTGGGACTTCGGTAAACAATACTGGTATCTGCCATATACAATACATGAAAGGGTTATTTTACATATTGGCCAAGGTTAATCTAGATGCTAACAAGTTGAATGACTTGTCAGAGTTTGCTGTCATTGTATGTGAGGTTTGATATTAAATAGCCTTTTGTTATGGGAGGACAGTGCTATTGTGTTTCCAAGTGATACTTGTCTGCCCCTACATCTGTGGTGTCCACAGGGTGTGAGATGTGCTTGGAGTACTGCATTTCAAAAGACATAACCTGTAAAATCAATACAAGGGCAGTCCCTGATCAAAAATAATATATATCTAATATATATTTGATAGCCAGGTTATAAAAATCCCTTTCAGTGATAGCCAGACCTCCCCCAGTTCGTCTTCTCAGCGCGAATTGGGCCATGAAGAGGAGGGGGAGTTGGAGACACTTGCCTCTGCTACAGAGGCTAGTACCCCAAGAACTTTAATTCCATCTGTTCAATGTAGATGGGCTAGAATAGGAGGAGGATGAGGGTATGGACAGTCATCCTGAAATTAACATCAACGTCTTGCCGTTGGTACTCTGGCAAACATGGCTGACTTCATATTAGGCTACCTTTCCCGCGACCCTCGTGTTATAGGCATTTTAGGTAACACAGATTACTGGGTGTTCACCCTTCTCGACCTCCGCAACAAAGAGAACTTCTCATTCTTGTGGTGGAGAGGACGAGTAAAAACGCGCAATACCAGAAGGTTCTTGTTGACAGATTGCTTCAAAATTTTCCAACTGACAAAGCGGTCGCCAGAGTCCATACTTCATTAGGCAACCATGGAAGGGAGACAAGGGGAACACACAGTAGTTCCAACAGAGGCAGGGCAACACTTTCCAAGGCATGGGACACTTTCATGACACCCCGCCAGCAACCTTACCCTGAATCGCAGCCTAGTGCTACAAGGAGGGAAAAGTTTTGGAAGATTGTGAAGAAATACTACAATTACTACATTAGATTGTATCTTTTCGCTTTTGTTGTGTAATCCCCATTTAGTATGTGTTGCACAATTGACAACGCCGTCCAGTACACATCTTGTCTGATGTTTGCAGTCCTGGAACGCCGTTCAAGGGTGTATATCTTTGTTCAAAATGTGAGCAAATTACCCTTTTGGAATCGCTAATCAAGTCTCTAAACGGGCAAGTTTCAACACTGAGAAGCGTTGACAATTTGCAAGAGTTTGCTTCTCACCGAGCAAGCACTCTTTGGGTAGATGAGGGGGAGAGTGACAAAAAGTGAGGTAGCCAGCTGGGTAACAGTTTGAAAACGGGGTAGAGAGAAGAGTGCCAGGGAGGCTAGCCCTGATCTGACACACCCCTACAAGTTTGCACGTTTGGCAGATGAGGGGGGGGGGGTCAGTTCAGGGATGGCACTGCTGCAGCCGGACACTTCCTCTGCCAGTCAGGGGAATGTCTGCTCCAGTAAGCATGGGACCAGGAGAGCAGGACAGGCCAGACAGGTGCTGGCAGTGGGAGACTCCATTATTAGGGGAACAGATAGGGCAATCTGTCACAAAGACCGTGATCGCCTAACAGTGTGCTGTCATCCCGGCGCTAGAGTTCAACACATCGCTGATCGGGTTGACAGATTACTGGGAGGGGCTGGAGAAGATCCAGCAGTCATGGTCCATATCAGAACCAATGACAAAGTTAGAGGTAGGTGGAGCTTCCTTAAAAATGATTTCAGGGATTTAGGTCAGAAGCTTAGGGCAAGGACCTCAAAGGTAGTATTTTCCGAGATACTGCCTGTACCAAGAGCCACACAAGAAAGACAGCAGGAGATTAGGGAGGTTAACAAGTGGCTCAAGAACTGGTGTAGGAAGGAGGGGTTTGGGTTCCTGGAGAACTGGGCCGACTTCTCTGTAGGCTACATGCTCTATCGTAGGGACGGGCTGCACCTCACTGGGGAAGGGGCAGCTGTGTTGAGGAGAAAAATGGCTAGAAGGTTGGTGGCGTGTTTAAACTAGGGACTGGGGGGGAGGGTACTTACATTATAGGAGGGGAAGATAGTGCAGATAGAGACCGGGGCAAGGTAGTGGGACTGGGGGAGGAATGGAAGGCGGGACTAAAACAGTTAAGAAGGAAAGATGTAGGGTTCAAAATATACCAAAACTGGGGAACTGGAATTAGTGAAGTGTGAGGAGGACTATGACATAGTGGGAATAACTGAGACATGGCTGGGATGATAGCTGTGACTGGGCCGTTAATGTACAAGGTTACAGTCTGTTTAGAAAGGATTGTCAAAACCGGAGAGGGGGAGGGGTCTGCCTTTATGTAAAGTCCTGTCTAAGGCCCACAGTCCGAGAAGATATAAGTTAGGGACATAAACATGTGGAGTCACTGTGGGTAGAGATACATGGAGCTAAAAACAATAATAAATTACTAATAGGAGTTTACTATAAAGCACCTAATATACCAGAGTCCACAGAAAATCTATTACTAAACGAGATAGACGAGGTCGCAAATCATAATGAGGTGGTTATTATGGTGGACTTCACTACCCAGATATAGACTGGAAACTGAAAGCTGTACATCGCAATAAAGAAACAGGTTCTTGGCAATAACCAAAGACAATTACCTTTCCCAACTGGTTCAGGACCCGACTAGCGGGACGGCCATACTGGACTTAGTATTAACCAATAGACCTGACAGAACAACAGATGTGCAAATTGGGGGAACCTGGAAAATAGTGACCATAAAGTAATAACCTTCCAATTATCATCCAAAAGAGCATTTCTAAAGGGAGGAATAAAAATACCAAACTTCAAAAAAGCTAAATTTAGCCAACTAAGCGAGTCCATAGGCCTAACTAACTGGGACAAAGTCCTCAAAAACAAAAATACAGCCACAAAATGGGATATCTTCAAAAGCATCCTAAATTCTTATTGTGAGAGAGAATAAAAGGTTAAGGACCAAAAACAAACCAATGTGGATAAATAGAAATGTAAAGAAAGCAATAAATGCCAAAAAGAAAGCATATAAATCACTAAAACAGGAGGATAGCGAGGAAGCACTAAAAAACTATAAAGAAAAAAATAGAACATGTAAAAAACAAATAAAAGCGGCCAAACTAGAGACCGGGAGATTAATTGCCAAAGAGAGTAAAACTAACCCGAAAATGTTCTTCAATTATTTAAATGTTAAAAAGTATAACTCTGAAGGTGTCGGCCCTTTAAAGAGTAATGAGGAGGGAGTTGCAGAGAGCGATGAGGAGAAAGAAAAGCTGTTAAATATTTTTTTCTCCAATGTATTCACTAAGGAAAATAAACAGTCAAATGAAATTCTGAATGTAAAAATAAATCCCCCATTAAAAGTGTCCTGTCTGACCCAAGAAGAACTACAACAGCGACTTAAAATGATTAAAATAGACAAATCGCCAGGACCGGATGGCATACACCCGCATATCCTAAGGGAATTAAGTAATGTCATAGCCAGACCCTTATTTTTGATATTTGTGGAATCTTTACTGACAGGGAATGTTCCACAGGATTGGCACATAGCAAATGTGGTGCCAATATTCAAAAAGGGTCCAAAAACAGAGCCCGGAAACTATAGGCCAGTAAGTTTAACATCTGTTGTGGGAAACTGTTTGAAGATTTTCTGAGAGATGCTATCTTAGAGGATCTCAACCGAAATAAGCAAATAACGCCATATCAGTATGGCTTCATGAGGGATCGGTCATGCCAAACTAATTTAATCAGTTTCTATGAGGAGGTAAGTTCTAGACTTGACAGCGGCGAATCAATGGATGTCGTATATCTGGACATATAATGGTACACACTCAAATTGGGTCACTGTCACTAGTGGGGTACCTCAGGGGTCAGTACTGGGCCCTATTCTTTTCAATATATTTATTAATGATCTTTTAGAAGGCTTGCATAATAAAATATTAATTTTTGCAGGTGACACTAAACTGTTTAAAGTAATTAACACTGAAGAGGACAATATTCTGCTACAGAGGGATCTGGAAAGATTGGAGGCTTGGGCAGATAAGTGGCAGATGAGGTTTAACACTGACAAATGTAAAGTTATGCACATGGGAAGGAATAATGCAAGTACCCCATACATACTGTAACAGTGAGAGGTTTGGTGGTAAAAAACAGGTATTTTCCTCTCAGCCTGTGCTGCTGGGTTGATTGCAGCCAGGTTAGGGCAAATACTGGACCGGATTTTAGGTGCCGGTCCGGGTTTTTTGGGTTAATACCTAGCTGCCTTTAAAAGACAGCTGGGTTTATGCAAAGCTCTCTCTCTCTGTGTTTGGGATCTGAGCCCTGTGCTGGGCTGAAAAGCTGAGACCTGTGTGTCAGGAGAGCAGGCCATGTAAAGATGGTCAGTGGACTTTTTGTGTTGCCGAGCATTCAGCCAGGTGTGAACTAACACCTAGGATTTGAGGTGATTTAACCTGGAAACTGCTGCTGTTCTGTGGAGCTCTCAGGGCTGGAAGCAAGAGCTTGCAAAGAGGCGTGCAGTCTGCCTGGAAGCCTGAGGTTGGACTTTACTGCGGCTGGGCTGACAGCCGGGTGTGAACACGCACCTAAACCACACAGGTGATTTGATCCCGTCTTGGACTTTTGTTTTGCCTCAAGTTTTTGCTATGTGTGTGAAGTAACACTAAGTGACTGTTTTGAGTTTTGTTTGTGCAAGTGTGAAATAAAACACTGTTTGCTGCACTACCTGGACTCCCTTTGCCTCTACACTGCACCCGCACCGCTGTCTACCAGAGCAACTCCCCACATTTGGTGTCGGATGCGGGCAATTGCAGTGAGGCTGGCGGAATGCCAAAACTTTTTGTAGCATTTTTTTTTGGGCACTGTTGTATGTCCTGGATTAAGCCTGCCAAGCTGCAACCACCAACACAGGACAAGATGGAGGAGATGATAAAGCAGCTTGTCCAGGCCAACTTAAAGCAACAGCAGGCCATGGATGTCCAACAGCAGGCCATCGCACAACAGCAAAAGAGACATGAAGAAGCCTTACTTGTCCAACAGCAGGCCATCGCACAACAGCAAAAAAGACATGAAGAGGCCGTCGCACAGCTGCTAGAGGCTAATCAGCGACAGCAGGACACGAACCAGTGGCTGCTGCAACACGTAATGGTGCTAGAAAAGTCAGGGATGCCTCAGGGAGTGCACGATGCCCGGAAAGCAGTCCGCACCGCCGTTCCCAAGATGACACCGACAGATGATGTTGAAACCTACTTGGCGATGTTCGAAAAGGTGGCCGTGAGAGAGAGACTACCCGAGACCAGTGGGCAGAGGTCATCGCTCCGTTTCTGGCGTCAGGACCCCAACAGGTTTACTTTGATTTACCGGACGACCAAGCAGCAGACTACTCTGTGGTTAAGGGTGAGATCCTGGCGAGACTGGGGGTGAATGTGTTGGTCAGGGCCCAGCGGGTACATCAGTGGGAGTTTAACCCAGCTGAGCCAGCACGACCCCAGTATTACAATTTGCTAAAACTCTTACAAAAATGGCTACCGCCTGACGTACTTAGTCCCACTGCTATGCTGGACCGTATTGTAGCTGACAAATTCTGGAGGGCATTGCCACTACCCCTCCAGCGCTGGGTTGGCCAGACATCTCCTACTAGTGCCCTGGAGATGGTGGACCTGGTCGAACGTTATGGGGCTACTGAGGAACTTAAGGGGGACTCTGGGGAAGGGAGTAATAAAACCCAGAAAATCCCCTCCCAGACCCTGCGGCCTGAGCTGAGAAAGACCGCACGGGATGTGCCCTTTGGGGATCAGGACTCTATAATCTGCTGGCGGTGCCAGGAGCCTGGCCATGTACGGGCCAACTGTCCCCTCCTGGGTGAGCCCATGGATGTAAACTTTGGGTATCGACAGTCATTGTATGCCAGAAGGGTCGATGTGTCAGAGGTTATCCATGAGGAACATTTGTGTCGGGTGGAGGTGGGAGACACTCCAGTGGCAGCTCTGCTGGATTCGGGAGTCAGGTGACCCTGGTGAGGGCTTCCCTGGTGCGACCCACAGAGTTTACAGGCCGGAGAGTCGGGGTTTTCAGCATTCATGGAGATTTAAAAGAATACCCCACTGCTCTGTTGTCTGTAAGCATGTGTGCCGGCAGGCAGGTCCATGAGGTAGCTGTAACCACGAGTATGCCCTATGATGTGATAATAGGAAGAGACTTTCCATTGTTCCCAGCCCTGTGGCCGGCCATTGTACGTACAGTTCCCAGACAGGTAGGAAAACTTCCAGTAGTGAGGCCTAGCCCAGGTAAGGTGTTTGAACCCCAGAAACCCAAGGCAGAGGGACCCACAGTAGGTCTGGTGGGTAAGGGGAAGACAGTCCCCCTAAATAGGATAGGTAGAAAACATAGGAAGGTGGCTCAGCCAGGCCAAAGCCGGTCCTGCAATCGAGTGTCTGGGGTCCGTAGCCAAAGGGACTCGGTTTTGGTTGTTGGGCCACCTGTGGACGGTAAGGACAGCGCTAGGGGGAAGGGGACCTATAAAATAGCACAGAAAGTTGGAGACCCAAATTACAAGGTACACCAGCCAGGACAGCAAAAGCCGGAGCCGGTCTACCATGTAAATTTACGGAAACCTTGGAAGGTTAGAGAAACTTATATTGAGAACAACCCGCGGCTGGTTTATCTAGGGAAAGAGATTCCGGTCCCTCTGTCTGCTAACAGGGAAGCGGCTGCCACAGATAAAATTACTGGCAGCCTTTCCACTGAACAGACTCAGAGAGCCAAGGAGTTTGTTAGTCGGAACACAGAGGTGTTCTATGATTTCCCTGAATGCCCTTCCATAACTCACCGTGATATTGTCACTGAGCCCCAGGCAAAGGTCTGGTTAAAGCCGTACCAGGTGCCCGTGGCTCGGCGACAAGTCATCTCTGAAAGAGTGATAGGGGGTTGGCCGCAGCCTGTCACCACCTGGATAAAGAAGGAAAGTCCTGGGTCACCAGAGGGTTCGGGTGACTTCAGAACTTTAGATTTTCAGTGGAACACAGAGCAGGGCAGTTACAGGGAGATGCGAGTGCCCGGTTCTGGGTATACTGTCTGGCGTGTGTTCACCCCCTTAGGGTTGAACAAAGGGGGGGAGTATGTGACACAGTGAGAGGTTTGGTGGTAAAAAACAGGTATTTTCCTCTCAGCCTGTGCTGCTGGGTTGATTGCAGCCAGGTTAGGGCAAATACTGGACCGGATTTTAGGTGCTGGTCCGGGTTTTTTGGGTTAATACCTAGTTTAAAAGACAGCTGGGTTTATGCAAAGCTCTCTCTCTCTGTGTTTGGGATCTGAGCCCTGTGCTGGGCTGAAAAGCTGAGACCTGTGTGTCAGGAGAGCAGGCCATGTAAAGATGGTCAGTGGACATTTTGTGTTGCCGAGCATTCAGCCAGGTGTGAACTAACACCTAGGATTTGAGGTGATTTAACCTGGAAACTGCTGCTGTTCTGTGGAGCTCTCAGGGCTGGAAGCAAGAGCTTGCAAAGAGGCGTGCAGTCTGCCTGGAAGCCTGAGGTTGGATTTTCCTGCGGCTGGGCTGACAGCCGGGTGTGAACACGCACCTAAACCACACAGGTGATTTGATCCCGTCTTGGACTTTTGTTTTGCCTCAAGTTTTTGCTATGTGTGTGAAGTAACACTAAGTGACTGTTTTGAGTTTTGTTTGTGCAAGTGTGAAATAAAACACTGTTTGCTGCACTATCTGGACTCCCTTTGCCTCTACACTGCACCCGCACCGCTGTCTACCAGAGCAACTCCCTACAATACTAAGTGGTAAAACACTCGGTAACACTGACATGGAAAAGGATCTAAGAATTTTTATAAACAGCAAACTAAGCTGCAAAAACCAGTGTTAGGCAGCTGCCGCCAAGGCCAATAAGATAATGGGTTGCATCAAAAGGGGCATAGCTGATCGTGATGAGAACATAGTCCTACCACTTTACAAATAACTGGTTAGAAAACATATGGAGTACATGGCTCCTGTGAACAAGGCAGACATAGCAGAGCTGGAGAGGGTTCAGAGGAGGGCAACTAAAGTAATAACTGGAATGGGGCAACTACAGTACCCTGAAAGATTATCAAAATTAGGGTTTACTGTCGAAAAAAAGACGACTGAGAGGTGATCTGATAACTATGTATAAATATATCAGGGGTCAGTACAGAGATCTATCCCATCATCTATTTATCCCCAGGACTGTGACTGTGACGAGGGGACATCCTCTGTGTCTGGAGGAAAGAAGGTTTGTACAAAAACATAGAAGAGGATTCTTTACGGTAATAGTAGTGAGACTATGGAACTCTCTGCCTGAGGAGGTGGTGATGGTGAGCACAATAAAGGAATTCAAGAGGGGTCTGGATGTATTTCTGGAGCGTAAAAATATTACAGGCTATAGCTACTAGAGATGGGTCGTTGATCCAAGGAGTTATTCTGATTGGAGTCGGGAAGGAATTTTTTATTCCCCTTAAGTGGGAAAAATTGGCTTCTACCTCACAGGGTTTTTTTTACCTTCCTCTGGATCAACTAGCAGGATGACAGGCCGAACTGGATGGACAAATGTCTTTTTTCAGCCTTATGTACTATGTTACTAATACATTGCAGACCGTGTCAGCGACCTAAATGGTCCCTCAGTGCCTTACAACTACTGGGTGTCCAAGCTGGACATGTGGCACGAACTTACGCTCTATGCCTTGGAGGTGCTGGCCTGCCATGCCACCAGCGTATTGTCTGAGTGCGTATTTAGTGCTGCTGGTGGCATTATAACGGATAAGCTTATCCACTTGTCCACTGACAATGCTGACAGGTTGACTCAGATAAAAATGAACAAGGCCTCGATTGCCCCTGACTTCTCCACTCTACCAGAGGAAAGCTGAGCTAATGAGGAACAAAAATGCAATTAAAATGTATGCTTTATAATGTACTCAATCCACAAGATTCAGATTCACCCTTTTCACCGGAAAAAAAAGGGTATATGTTTGAATCTTGTTTTCTTATCCGCCTCTTCCTCCGCCTCCTCTTCCATACAGAATATATATGCCCTCACTACAATGGTTTGTAGGGTTCGCTCAGCTTCAGGCCCTCACCTCCAATGTTTTATACGGTCTGCTCACCTTTAGGCCATCACTGCAATGTTTTATGGGGTTTGCTCACCTTCAGTCCCTTACCTCCAATGCTTTATACGGTCTGCTCACCTGTAGGCCATTACTGCAATGTTTTATGGGGTTCGTTCACCTTCAGGCTCTCACCTCTAATGTTTTATTCGGTCTGCTCACCTGTAGGCCATCACTGCAATGTTTTATGGGGTCCGCTCACCTTCAGGCCCTCACTACAATTTTTTATAGGGTCCGCTCACCTTCAGGCCCTCACTACAATTTTTTATAGTGTCCGCTCATCTTCAGGCCCTCAACTATAATGTTTTAGACTGTAACCAGCACGCCCTTACTCCAAATGTTTTTGAGGGTCACCAGTAGGCCATCAATGATAATTTTTCAAGGTTGTGTATGATGCCCTCCTTTATGTGTAATAAAGGGTGTATTGGAGTGCCGGTTCCTTGTAATTTTTGCCAGCCCAGTGCAGCATTCGCACTGTATAAGCAATTGAATATACTGGAAAGAATATTTCCTAACAATTTTACCTCTAAAAATGTTTTTTTTTTTGAGGGGGTGGGATTTTGGGCTTGATTTTGTTGCTATGTAGAAGTAGCAGACAACTGGGACAATATGGTTCCCAGCAGCGACATTGGAGTCCAAGATGCACCCATGCTGTTCCAGATCCACTTCGGTAGTGTTTCTGTCACTTTCTGACCTTTTCCAATGGACCAGGCACCCTGCCTGGTTGTCTCCCATTGACTTCCATTATACTCGGGTGCTCGGCCGAGCGCATGAATATCGCTATGTGTTCGGACCGAGTACCCGAACACTTTGGTGCTCGCTCATCACTAGTAATAGCGTTTTAAAGTTATTCACACATAAAGTGACACTGGTCAGATTTGCAAAAATGGCCTGGTCCTTAAGGTGAAGTATGGCCGTGGCCTTAAGAGGTTAAGTATGTGTTGCAAAATTTGTACCCACACAACTGAATGCAAATCAGCTTTTCTGCAACTTTAAATTTTGTTACATATTGTGGTCAAATACGATCGTATGAACATTGTATTCTCTTCAATGGTTTACTTGCTCGCTGTCGACATTGCAGTGGCAAAATTCAATTGAATAGGAAGGAGATATCCCATTGAAGTGACTGAGACGGTGGAGCTTTAATTACACTGCTCTTTCTTCATACAGAAGATCAGCGGGGTGCCTATACATTTCCAACAGCCGTTGGCTGAACACTTGTTTGGCCTACATCTTTCTCTCCCGATTCACACACACATACTTTGTTCTGCAGAGTGTGTATGTATTTTCAGTGCAGAGGGCAGAGAAAGCCTGGCAGTGGTGTATCTCCCGAAAGAACAAAAGGACGGGGTGTTGAAACTCAACACACCTGATGCTTCTGTCCCCCGAGTTCATCTGTCAGCAGAGAGTCTGGAGCACCCTTTACATATTAGATTATCAAGCTGGTTAAGGCTTGAACAACAATAGTCTGTGTATAGTGGGCCTTTGCTTTTGACCACAGGATAAATGCCAGTCACCTTTTCATAGATTTTGTTATGCCCACTATTTATCAATTTGATATTGTGGTATTTTTTGGGGGTCCCAACTAACCTTTTCCATTAATATTTGTTCCTCCACTTATTTCTATTTTACACTTTGGTCTTTTTGTTTGGTTTTTATTTAGATTTGTAGGGATTCCAGAAATATGGTAACTGCTGAGTAACGGACTTTTGTATATATGCCCCAGCAAACAAAGATTTGGCTAGGATTAGATAACTGTTTTTATGTCCAAGAGTTATTAGATGGATTTTTACAGGACTACAAAACATGTAGAAGCAAACAAGGCTGATAAAATGTATCAAATGTAGACTACAATATAATGACCATTTTGCTTGCCTCATTATCATTTACGTACCTATTGACTTTGTGCTTCCTTCTAGGCCATACAACCAACAGTCGTATTATTTGGGAGCATACACGAGACAACTACAGGTGTATGCAGTGTAACTTCTTAACTGTAACTAGAGACCAAATGGATAAACACATTGATTTGTTTCATAAGAACCCTCCTTCAACCCGGCTGGATCAAATAGGTCTGTAACTGCTGAATGAATGCTTGTTTGTTCTTCAGTGATCATTATTTTATGACAGACAACAGCCATGTAGATACATAACATAATATAACTTCAAATGCTTACCTTATTATATTGGACTTGATGCATACATGGATGCATTATGTTACCATTTCTATTTAAACAAAAATATAAACTAAACTATATGCAGGGCAGTTTCTTGCCGATTCTATTTTATTTTTTTTTAAGGCCAGTTTCACACTGGCGTTTGTCTTTTCCCTTGCCGGATCCGTACCACAGTGTACACACGTGTGTTGCCGGAAGTCCGCCTTGTCCCGTTCACTATAATGGGTAGCAGCGGAGATCCAGCAGCAGCATGACTAATATGCAGAGAGGCGGTTGGAGAAATACTGCTGCATGCAGTGGTTTTTGTCCAACCGCCTCTCTGAATATTTGCAGTGCTTTGGCCTGATCTCTGCGAGTCCCCATTATAGTAAATAGGGTCGGGTTGACTTCTGGCAGCACACGTGGGTACACTGCAGTACAGATCCGGCAGGCCTGTTCCCCTGCCAAAAAAACTTAAACGCCTGTGTGAACCTGGCCTAACTCTGTGTGAAAGATAGCAGTTCAGTGTGAAAATCCTTCTTGTCACAGACTCCATTTAGTAAATGTCCAGAATCATTACACTAAAATTATCCTTGTAAAATGCCAGGAATTGACATGTTTGTGGTCACAGCACCTGAACTTCAATATTCAGTTTCTCATATACTGTATTTTATTTTTCAGTGACTGTATAGAATAATATACTGTTTTCTTTTTCTAGATTATAATGTGGATCTTCTTTCATTACATGCCAAGCTCCCTTCAGAAATGGATTCTGACCTCTTGCAAAAGATCTGAAATACGGCCACTACCACAAGTTTCTTAAAAGCAAGAGTTTTGTTTTGTTAAATTTAAGTGGGACCCCAGACAATAACTAGTAGGATGTAGGCACTTGTATTGAAGACCTAAAATCTGATGCACGCAGTTATTTACAGATTTTGCCATAGAAATAAAGCTGTTTATCTACAAGCTGAGTATTTTACCGAAATACTGTACACTTGGAACAATTTGTTGACCGACTTTTGCCTCCTTACAAATCAGACGCATCTCATGCCAGGGCAGGGAGATCAAGTCTTGATGTATCTCACCCAATGTCTTATGGACAGGAAGTCAGTTTCTCAATTCATTCATATGCAAGTGACATTAAGCTTCCATAGGAATCAGTAGGGAAAATTACTTCCTGTCCAAACATGACACTGAGGCAGATTTACAATTCAAAATGTCAGTTTTTTGGCACAATTTGTGCTGGATTTAACAGCCACTGTAATAAATTTCACACAGTTTAAGACTAGTCTAAGTTTACACTCTTGCTAGTACACAGTATTAGTATTATCTGTTTCCCTGCTGTCTCCTCAATAAGGCCTCTTTCACACATTAAAGTCCTGGTTGCCATATTAGAAGTGGGGAGCGGAGCAGTATACTTACCATCCGTGCGGCTCCCGGGGCGCTCCTGAATGACGTCAGAACGCTCCATGCGCATAGATCACGTGATCCATGCGATCACGTGATCCATGCGCATGGGGCGCCCTGACGTCACTCTGGAGCGCCCTGGGAGCCGCACGGACTGTATGTATACTGCGCCCCTGCTCCCACTACACTTTACCATGGCAGCCGGGACTTTAGCGTCCTGGCTGCCATGGTAACCATTCTGAAAAAGCTAAACGTCGGATCCGGCGATGCGCCGAAACGACGTTTAACTTAATGCCGGATCCGGATTAATGCTCTTCAATGGGCATTAATTCCGGATCCAGCATTACGGCATGTCTTCCGGATTTTTGGACGGAGACAAATCCGCAGCATGCTGCGGTTTTGTGAACGTCCAAAAAAACTTTCACGTACTGAACGGAAGACATCCTGATGCATCCTGAACGGATTGCTCTCCATTCAGAATGCATTAGGGAAATCCTGATCAGTATCTTTCCCTCCTAGAGCCCCGAAGACGGAATTCTAGGACGGAAAGGAAAAATGCATATGTGAAAGGGGCCTCAGTGGCATAAAAATACCACAGTTCTGAAACACATCACAATTCTGTCCAACACCCTAAATTTTGGATGAAAGTCTGACGCATGATTTGACATACTCCAAGGTCCATGAGTCAGAATAGTAAATTGGTATACCATTTACGACTGTGATTCTTATTCTTAAACACTGCGAAGGGAGACACTTTGGGAGATTTATCAAAACTGATGTAAAGGAAAACTGTCTTAATTAGCAATAGCAACCAATCAGATTTCACCTTTCATTTTCCAGAGCTCCTTTGGGCAACTAAGCCAGTTTTCCTTAACACCAGTTTTGATAAATCTTTCTCACTGTGTCAGTTGGAGAGTTAGTTAGTGTCTGTTACATATGACATAGTTGAGGATCACAATGAAGTGGATAATTCACAACTACAGTCACGGATAAAAAGATGATCACCATTATATTTATATAATGTACAATTTATATAATGTACCAGTCTAACAAACCTAAGAATATAAATTTAGTGGGAGTGCTTCTTTAGAAATGGCTTGCATTTAAGATATAAAGTGTCATTCAAATCCCATCATTATGACTAGGGACGAGTGTTACCTTGGAACTGAACCCGAGATCGGGAAATGTTTTTTTACAGTATTAATCAATTTCTGAAGTTATTATGCAAAGTCTCGAGAAACTTCGCAAAGTAATAACTTCGGCTCATCAGAGCCAATACATTCTAAAACTGTATGGAGCGCTTGCTCCGTACAGTATTGAAACAAAGTTTTATGCAAATCGACTTCGGATGTTTCATCCGAAGTCGATTCGCTCATCCCTAATTCTGACCTCTTCCTACTTTACAAGTTGGCAGTGTGTAACTCATAAAGCAAGTAGTGTCGTGAACTGGCTTGGTGGATATATAATGTATGTGATGGCAAGGAGGGATATGTGTGCAGACAGGTTGTAATTCAGGATATTATCTGGTGGTCACAATAATGTGATTGCGTATGTGTGTGCATGTAATGAAGCTATATGTAAGTGATTACAAAAAACTGCACAATTGAAAGGAGGCTTAACCCCAGGGATAAGCATTTAGTGTGAAACTACAACTCCCAGCATGCAACATGCTCACCTGTTCTTCTAACTCCAATAGAAGTGAATAGCGCATTCTGGGAGTTTTAGTTTCAGAACAGCTGGAGTACCAGAGGTTGCTGATCCCTGTTCTACCCTGTTGGGTCACCTCTAGCCTAGATATAAAATAAGATACAGGTTCCATGGGGTATCTTGCAGCATATTTGCACAGATGTTGCAGCTGGTCCTGTAAATGCTGCGAAGCAGGTATCCCAGTTAATGGGACATATATGCTTGACTGGCAAGGAATCTAACAACCGGGCAGGCCAAGGAAGTGTTGCAATCTGGCAGAGACATTCCAGGGAATCCCTTGCTGTCGGTGAGTAAGCATTATCCAGCAGAAAAATGGCATAAGGCCATCCTTCATACAAGATAGGGCCAGGGGCTATTCATAGTATTCAGTATATTGGGCAGACTAGATGGGCCAAATGGTTCTTCTCTTCCGACACTTTCTATGTTTCAGTTAGAAGCCCCTGCCATGAGGCAACACATGTAGCAGCAGGAGGTTCTGCACTTATCTCTGCGCTGTTAATTAATCAACCCTAATAATGATAGAAGGGATACTTCATCCGAAGTTGCTTCATTCAAAACTTCTGAATAATAGATTTGTCTCTGTACAGTATTAAAATGTATGAGCTCTGTTGAGCCAGAGTTAGTTATTCATTCATTATTGAAACTGAACTCAGATTTGGTTCTGAGGTACTAGTCGGATCCCATAAATTGATACTGTACAGAGACTAATCTGGGCACAGTAGTATTCCGAAGTTTTGAATGAAGCGACTTCGGATGAAGCATCTGAAGTTTGCTTCTCTCAACACTAATAATAACACCAGCAGTTGGGGCTCCATACTCAAAGCCAACAGATATTGGATCCCAAACAAAACCCAGATTAATCACTAAAAAAGAAACGTTTCCAGTCCGTAGTAGTCAAAGTTTCTCACTCCTTACATCACCACAAATGAAGTTGACAGTGCCTAGCTGTCAATGGTAGGGTATGTAATGGGTACCATGACACCAAATTTATGCAATGAAAGTGGCACCTGTGTCTGGATGGTGGACAACAAAACTGAGAGCTGCTCATGCTACTGGCGGTCTATCTGGGCCACCTGGAGTCTGTTCACTGTGTTTGTGCACTTACATAACCACTGTTCCCAACCCTTTATAGCAACTAGGTGAGCTATTCTAGATGGTGGGCTATTCAAACGACAATCCTGCTTCCCCTCTCAAAGTCTGTGCAAAATGTCTTCAAGTGCATCATAGAGCCATGTGCAATATCTCTCACCCAGTGGTACACTACCCAAAAGTAGCCTCTAAAAGCCTTTTTATAAGGCAGATTGGGAAGAAATTTGACACCCTCTTGGGGAAAGACCCAGTGTGTAATTAGGCCACACCCTTAATCTTGTACAAATCTGCATGGTGAGTTTTGCTACAATCTAACATTTATATCTGGGTGTTTGTTGTGTTTTTTTGTGTATGAGCGATTTAGATGTTAGCCAAAGTTCAGCATTTCACCAACCAATAGTTGGTATAGAGTTAGTCAAAATGATGTAGCCCTGAACCAGATTTATCATGGGAGTCTGAGCCACTGTGATAAATCTAGTGCACCTCTAGGTAGCCTAATACCATCTGTATGTTTTGGTTATTCTTTTTAGTGACTTGAGTTTTCATTTTAAGCAAAGATTCGAACAGCTGTCTAGCAGTAGGCACAGGGCACTGGAGTTCAATAGAAAGACAATGGAGCTCTGGTGTTCGATACCATATCAAGTTTAACTATTACAATCATGTTTCCAAAGCTGTCATTAAAGAAAAAAAAAATACATATACACATTGTGCTTAATGCAAAAGATGTCATTTGTCAATAAAAAAAACCTGCCAAAACAGCCATTTTTTGGTCACCTTGCCTCACAAAAAGTATACTATCAAGCAATCAAAAAGTTGTATGTACCCCAGATTGGTTCCAATCGTTAATTTCTAACGATAATTTGTTTTCCCTTAGTCCTAACAGCAGCACAGATGGGGTTAACCACCCCCCGTGGACTGGTAGGACCGGCGGAATGTTTAATGAGCCCAAGACTGATAACTCAATTTAACAATTTAGTATCTCCTTAAAAGGAGGGAGTCAACCCCTAGCCCACTGTCTTTATAGCAAGAAAAAAACTAGACTTACTAGGGTGGGAAATTTGTGTGCTGCTGTTAGGACTAAGGGAAAACAAATAATCGTTAGAAATTAACGATTCCCTTACGTCCTACCAGCAGCACAGATGGGGAGATAGCAAGAAGAAACCCCTAGGGAGGGCCTTCCTGCTTGCAGAACTAAGAATAGTCTGCCCAAAGGCCGAAAACTCAGCTAGTCTGGCATCTAGTCTATAATGGGAGATGAATGTCGATTCAGAGCTCCAGGAGGCAGCTTTGCAAATCATGTCGAGAGGCAGAAGACTCCTCTTGGCAAAAGAAGTAGCCACATCTCTAGTAGAGTGGGCCTTCACAAATTCCGGAGGGTCAGAGATTGGGAAACAAAGGATTCCTTAATAGCCTCCTTAATCCACCGACTGATGGAAGGCTTGGATGCCTTACAGCCTTTAAACTTACCGGCAACAGGATTAGCAGATTCTCATCTTTCCTGAACTCCTTTGATCTATCCACATAGATCTGGAGACATCTCGAAACGTCCAGATGATGTCTAGCAGGTTCCTCGGAGGAGGTGGTAGATGTCGACAGAACCGGGAGGAATATCACCTGGTTGATGTTCTGGAAGGAAGGAACTTTAGGCCTAAAATACGGGAGGAATCTAAAAAAGACTGGTCATGTAAGAAAATGGTATAGGGCTCATGTGCTGAGAGAGCTTGAAGCTCAGAGTCCCTCTTGGCCAAAGTCACTGCAAGGAGAAAACTTCCAAGTGACTAACTTGATGTCCACCTCCTCTAACGGTTCAAAGGGAGAAGATGCTAACCCCCCTAGAACTACTAGTAAATTCCATTGAAAAATGGGTCTCAGTACTGTAGGCTTTAATTTTTAGCTCCTTTAACCACTTCAGTCCCCCTAGCTTAAACCCCCTTAATGACCAGACCACTTTTTACAATTCTGCACCACACTAATTTCACGGTTTATTGCTCGGTCATACAACTTACCACCCAAATGAATTTTACCTCCTTTTTTTTCTCACAAATACAGCTTTGTTTTGGTGGTATTTGGTTGCTGCTAAGATTTTTCGTCTTTCTGATATTAATCAAAAAAGACCACAATTTTCTCAAAAGAAAGTGTATTTTTAACTTTATCTGGTAAAATTGTTCAAATATAATTACATTTCTATACAAGTTTGTATAAGAATTCATTGTGCTACATGTTTTTAATAAGAAAAAAATCCAATAAGTGTATATTTATTGGTTTGCGCAAAAGTTATAGCGTTTACAAACTATGGTACAAAAAAGCGAATTTCCGCATTTTGAAGCAGCTCTGACTTTCTGAGCACCTGTTATGTTTCTTGAGGTGCTAGAATGCCAGGATAGTATAAATACCCCCAAAATGACACCATTCTGGAAAGAAGATACCCCAAAGTATTCGCAGAGGGGCATGGTGAGTTCATGTATGATTTAATTTTTTTTCACAAGTTAACGGAAAATGACACTTTCTGAGGAAAAGAAATAATAATAAAGTTTCCATTTCTGCTAACTTCTGGCAAAAAAAATAAAAATCTCCCACGGACTCACTATGCCCCTCAGTGAATACCTTGGGGTGTCTGCTTTCCGAAATGGGGTCATTTGTGGGGTGTGTTTACTGAAGTACTCAGAAGAAGTAGGGCAATGTGTTTTGGGGTGTATTTTTACATATACCCATGCTGGGTGAGAGAAATATTTCTGTAAATTGACAACTTTGTATACATTTTTTTTAAAAAGTTGTCATTTACAGAGGTATTTCTCACACACAGTATAGGTATATGTAAAAATACACCACAAAACACATTGCCCTACTTCTCCTGAGTACGGCGATGCCACATGAGTGACACTTTTTTGCAGCCTAGATGCGCAAAGGGGCCCAAATTCCAATGAGTACCTTTTAGGAGGGCATTTTTAGGCATTTGGATTCCAGACTTCTTCTCACGCTTTAGAGACCCCTAAAATTCCAGGGCAGCATAAATACCCCACATGTGACCCCATCTTCTATGAATCTTCTATACTGCCCTGGCATTTGAGGGTCTCCACAATTATTACATGTATGGCCAGCATTAGGAGTTTCTGCTATTCTCCTTATATTGAGCATACGGGTAATGAGATTTTTTTTTTTTCATTCAGCCTCTGGGCTGAAAAAAAAAAATTAATGGCACAGATTTCTTCATTCGCATCGATCAGTGTGGATGAAAAAATCTCTGCCCAAAAAAAAAAGGGGGAAAGGACATAGGAGTGCTTGCGAAGTAAAGTTGCGATCGCTAATAAAGATCCAAAAATTTCAAAAGTGATCTTTATAGCGCCGCAGCGATTTTACAGTGTTTTTGCAGTGATCAGAAAAAAAAAAATTCTGACACTGCAGTGGGGCGGACTGAACGCAAGTGTGCGCACAAGATCAGGCCTGATCAGGCCTGATGTACTGATATAGATCTGATATAGATCTTATTGCGATCAGTCTTGATCACTTACCCTGGGAACACACTTGAGCGTTTTTCAGCACGTTCAAACGCGCTGAAAAACGCTCAACATGTGAAAAGCCATGCATCCCTATGGGCATGGTTCACATTTGGGCGTTTTACAGCGCGTTTGAACGCACTGTAAAACGCCCAAACAAGTACATGAGCTTCTTTTGGGCATTTTAACGCGCCTATGGACAATGTTGCCATAGGGGAGAATCACTGAATCGCGCGTATGACGCGCGTTTCTTAGTTACAAAAACGCGCATCCAAAAACGCGCGATTCAGAAGCGCCTAGGTGTGTCCCCAGCCTTACAGATACTATATAGTACAAGTGCTGATTAGCGACAGCGATGACTCTAATCAGCGACTAATCAGTGACTGCGGTGCGGTGGGCGTTAACTACCTAACAAGTAGCTAGCTAACTAACTGGAGGTGATAAGGGACCCTTAGGCACCATTCACACGTCTGCAATGTTGTTCCGCATTTTGCGGAACGGAATTGCGGACCCATTCATTTCTATGGGGAAAGACTTTGTCCGACTCTGATCCGGAATTGCGGATCCGCACTTCTATATGCCTCCTCCGCATATTAATGGACATTTTTCCCTGTAGCCGGGACCGCGCCCATCTCGCGCATGCGTCAGGCGAGTCCTGCCACAGCACGATCCAGGCTACGGCTCCCTCCCTCCCTGGCATCTTCATGTTGCCTGCGCCGTTTCCATACAGTGTGCTCACGCCCGTCGTCGCTTCTCCCCTGCGGTGTGAGAGCGCTGTATGGGAACGGCGCAGGCGCAGTGAACATGAAGTTGCTAGGGAAGGAGTCATAGCCGGGATCGCGCTGTGGCAGGACGCGCACGGCACATGCGCGAGAGCGGTCCCGGCTACAGGGAATAATATCCATCAATATGCGGCGGAGCGGCATAGGGGCGGGCTAATCGGACGGTTGAGTCAAGGAGGCCGCTGCCCCCTTGACTTCAGCAAGACTTCAAAAAGGAACTCATGGTACTATATAGACAAGTGTCACATATTAGGGATCGTAGCAATCTTACTCACCAACATAAAAAGCCTTGGCCGAGCTAGAGAACTTCAATGAGGTGACCATTAAAATGTCTGACAAGGGGGATACAATAGTTGTCTTGGATAAGGACATGTACCAGAAATTAATATTAGATATAGTATCAGATGCTTCTTCATACAGAAAGCTAATCGGTAGTCCATTGAATCAATTCAAACAAGAATATGATAGATTACTATGTAAAGGCAACAAGGATTTTTTTGATCCCAAACAATTTAGCTGTGTGTAGACACTCCCATCACGCTGATAATACACACCCTACCGAAGATACAAAAAGGGTTAAACCCTCCCCCATTACGTCCTATTGTTGCTGGCATAGGATCTTTAACTGAACATTTAGGTAATTGGCTTGATTCCCTGCTTTAGCTGTGTCCTTAATGTATCTCAGTATCCTTCCCACTAATGGCTGATGTGCTGAGAGCCATTTACAATATGAGTTGGAAACCAGAATATACATGGGTGACCACAGACATTGTATGCCTATATCCGTCCATACCTCATGGTGTAGCGTTACAGGCACTTGAATTCCATCTTCATAAATATAGCCTTCATGCTCATGAGTTTTTTGAATATATCTTGGAAGTTACTTCGTTTTTATTAACACATAATTACTTTCAGTTTGATTTACAATACTATTTGCAGATAAGAGGCATATCAATGGGGGTGAAATTCTCACCCTCATTGGCCAACCTAACTATGACCTACTGGGAGGAATGATATATTTACAGTTTGGATAATACATTATTACAGAGCATTGTTTGGTATGGCAGATACATTTATGACCTGCTCCTTATTTGGGGCGGGGATGTATCTGCCATACTGGACTTCAAACTGTATTTAAACAGTAACACCTATAATTTACGTTTCACATGCAGTGCGGATGCATATAGTATATCACTTTTGGATCTCAGGCTTAGGGTCCATTCACATGTCCGCATTTTCTTTCTGCATCCGATCCGCATTTTTTGCGGATTGGATGCGGAACCATTCATGTCTCATTGATTTCTATGGTTCCGCAAAATACGGATGTCACCCGTTTTTGCAGATCCGTTGTTCTAGTTCCAGTCACATGACAGAAATCCCCGGCAGTTAGAAGAAAGATTTTTCAAGGATATATAGAAGTATTGCTAAATCAAAATGCCTCTGCATGATTTCGAAAAGCTGATTACCCTAGTGGAAGAGAGACCCGAATTATGGGACACGCAGTCAAATCGATATCATGACTGTCTCAAGAAGGATGCGGCCTGGGAGGAGGTGACCAAAGAGTTGTATGAAGGACAGTGGACATCAGCATCCACAAAGCAGCGTCAAAAATTTGGTTGGTACCTGCTTGTTTGTTGCTGTCAAAACGTTAAAAAAAAAAAGTTAATAAAGAAAATTTTTAACGTATTTTGATCGCCTCCTTTGCTTTCTTGAATCATTTAACCATCACATACACAGTTCATTCCATTGTTATGGCCACCCTGTAAACCAGCAGCGGTGGTGTGCATATGCTGCAGCCGTTACCTATAGTGTGCATGAAAAACCACCGCTGGTTGATTGCCGACTGGTTGTAACCATGGAAACAAGCATTTTATATTTACAGTACGTTAGTAAGTGTTGGTCCATGTTTTCATGAGAAAACCTTTTTAACCCCTTAACACAGTATATACAAGGCATTATGCATCTGCACGTGTATGGAGCAGGCCTCTGCGGCAGGGCCGTTCCATACACGGCAGGTGCTGGCTGTATCATATAGCCTGTAAAAATAATAAAATTTAAACGGTGTAAAAAATTAAAAATTTTGTCACCCAACATTACAAAAAGTGTAATAGCCAGTGACGAAAAAGTCATACGCACCCCAAAATAGTACCAATCAAACCGTCACCTCATCCTGCAAATAATATGACCCTACTTAAGACAATCACCCAACAAATAAAATAAAATTATGGGTTTCAAAATGTGGATACACTAAAATCTAATTTTCTTAAATAATGCTTTATTATGTCAAACTGAAACAAATAACCAATAAAAGTAGTCAGCTGATTGGTGGTGGTGGTGCAATGCACCATGCACGACTGGCGTCTCCGGTCTCTCTTTCTGCTAGTTGTTGATATAGCAGCTGCAAACAGCAAGAGACAGGAGATCTTCATACAGCTGATTGTCAGGGGTGTCGGGTGACGGACCCACGCCAATCTGATAATGATGACCTTTGCAGAGGATAGATGATCAATACAAAAAGCTCAGGCCAACTTAAACTCCCACACAGCTCAGTAGATAAAACTATACAAAGGTTATTTTAATATATTTTGCCAAAAAATATAAAATTATACATATGTAGTATTGTTGTATTTGCACTGACTCAGATAATGAGGGGCACAGATCAGTTCTGCCACAAACGGAACACTATAGGATTAAAACCTGTAAAGCGTTAAAGGATAAAAATTATACTATTCCACCCCATTTTTAAATATTTTCCCACTTTCCAGTAATTTGTATGCCATAGTAAACGTTGGCATTAGAAATTACAATTTTTATTAAGAAGATTAAGTCCTCATACAGCTTTGTGAAGAGAAAATTAATTAAAGTTAGGGCTCTAGGAAGATAGGGAAGAAAAAATAAAACCGAAAAATAAAAATATGTATGGTATACTAAGAGATTACGCTATTTTTCTTTTTAGTTAAAATAATCAAGACCAGATGGCAAAGCTGCAGAGACCAATTTAGGCATGAACTGAATGAAAAATCAAGACATGGTGATCCAAAAAGCCATACCTTTACACTCAGCAGCTCAAATTCCTAAAAGTTGTATAGATATGCATCTATAAAGTAACTATAGCTAATTTTTTTTAAATAAAATTTATAGATCTAAATGTTACACCAACAGTTGGAGAAGGTAACGGTAAGTGAGTGTGTCCGGCTTCAAGCTGCCAATCAATCACTGTGCCATAATTTATATAGCACAAGTGATTAATCAAGCTCTTAGCCCCGGGTTATCCAACCTCTGAAATGCCATCCCATATGTCCGGTTTCCTCACACAGATAATACTTATCTCACTTCCAGGCACCCGCGTCACTTCAGCAGCCCGTGGCCTGCTATTGTTTTCTTCGTTGCTACAGGTAGATGCTGAACTGGCCCACTGAAGCACTACAGCACTGCAAAAAAGTAGTGCATGCACTACTTTTTAGCATAACTCACGGATTACGGACCAATTCAAGTAGAATGGTTCAGGGATGGAGGTTTTATTTACAGGCACTTGCCTGCTCACTAGCAGAGAAGACCACTGCAATTACAAGCAGCAATGTTCTCCACAATATGAGGAGGAGCGATCGCTAATGGCATTGCTTATCCCCATAAAAAAAAAATTTTTTTTATCCTGCTGCATATTGATGTTATTGTTATTCTTCTATCTATTCCAAGGACTGTTGACAATCTGATGGATGAGGAAGAGGCACAATTGGGGCTTCAGACAATCCAGAAATACCCATCGATGTCACAGCCTCAAACTTCGACAAACGAAGAAGCAGGACCATCTATGCAGGTGGAAGTTCCTTCATCACCACATGTAACACAACGCAGTGCTAGAGCAAAGAAGAGCCAAAGTCAGCCTGCTTCTGTGTCAATTACACAGGAAATAATAGATACCCAGGTCCTGGAGTACTTGAATAAAACCAGAGAAGAAACTCCAGAAGACGGCATGATGAAGAGCCTGGACAATTTTTTGAGCCGCATTCCACGAGAACATCAACCCCGTTGTGTGTGTTCAATTAACTTATTGTTGGAGTTATACATGGGTGAAAATGACCCCTCAGAAGTGCACGATTATCTGGAGCAGGCACGGTCTTGGCTTATCCAGAAAACACAGTTGAGCCAAGCTACCTCCATGTCTACTAACTATCCTCAACCACCTTATCCATATCCACCTCCACATGGCCAAGAATATTTTGCTCATGATCCGAGGCCTAATTATTTGGCCCAACGGCCACATCAACCAGAGCAAGTGGATGTTCGCCCACCATCTAATCTCCCTTCTGGATCATTTTCTCGGGATCTGTACGATCTTTAATTATAGTAAACTAAAGTTAAAGTTTAAAAGTTTATTTCTTGAAAATCTGAAACATAACCATAGCAAAGGCAGGTGCACTCTGAGGCAATACTAAACCCTCACACTGATGTTAAAATTGAGAGGTTAGTTCGACACATCCTATTAGGAGGACATGTCTTAAGCTCGGACACCACGTCAACGTCTCTCAAGTAGCCCGAGACCCTACCACTCAACCTACCGGTGCCGTATGGACGATGCCAGGGGCCGTTGGGAATTAATGGAGCGTAAGGCCTGACTCACAAACAGCTTGAAAATCTGAAAAGTTCTAGATGTTATTTATAAAACAAAATTGGAGTTGAATTGTAATTTAATGGTGTATATAGAAACTAGAGATGAGCAAGGTATAGAATAATAAAACTCGGCTGATGTACAAGACAGTGCAGCCCCTCCCCCAGGAAGAAAGAAAGACCAGGGAAGGGCGAGTACCGGAAGCACCCGCAGCGTTTCACTGCCCGCTCCCGACACCTAATGCATACTAGTGAGCGCTTCCATAATGTAAGCGCTCACTAGGATTCGCTTTAAAAGACGCCCGGACATTCCCCCCCCCCCACTTTTGTGGGGAAAAAGTGTGTCTTAAACAAATAATACAATATATAAATAAATTCACATTTTATTCACCCATGTGGGCAGCGCAACGTTTCAGCTCCTATCTTGAGCCTTTCTCAAGCAAAAGTGAGGACATGGTGCAACATTCTTATACTAAAATTACATATGTGAACAATTATTCAATTTTATACATCATTCATAAACCACTGTGACATGTCATCATATCATATACATCATAAATCATTGTAAAGTGCAAGATTGTGGAACATCTAAAAACCCATGGGTTGATTGATAAAAAACAGCATTGGTTTACTTCAGGGACATCATGTCAAACTAATCTTATTGGCTTTTTTGATTTGGTGACTAAAATAATAGATGGCGGAGGTGCAGTAGACATTGCTTATCTTGACTTTAGTAAGGCTTTTGATACTGTCCCACATAGAAGGCTTATCAATAAACTGCAGTCTTTGAGCTTGGGCTCACATATTGTTGAATGGATTAGGCAGTGCCTGAAGGACAGAAAACAGAGGGTTGTAGTCAATGGAGTATATTCAGACCATGGTATTGTTACCAGTGGGGTACCTCAGGGATCTGTTCTGGGACCCATATTGTTTAATATCTTTATCGGCGAAATTGCAGAAGGCCTCAATGGTAAGGTGTGTCTTTTTGCTGTTGACACAAAGATTTGTAACAGGGTTGATGTTCCTGGAGGGATACACCAAATGGAAAAGGATTTAGGAAAACTAGAGGAATTGTCTAAAATCTGGCAACTAAAATTTAATGTCGATAAGTGCAAGATAATGCACCTGGGGCGTAAAAACCCAAGAGCAGAATATAAAATCAGTGATATAGTAATAACCTCAGTATCTTAGGAAAGAGATTTAGGGGTCATTATATCAGACGACCTAAAGGTTGGCAGACAATGTCATAGAGCAGCAGGTAATGCCAGCAGAATGCTTGAGTGTATAGGGAGAGGCATTAAAATTAGAAAGAGGGAGGTGCTCGTGCCGCTCTACAGAGCACTAGTGAGACCTCATTTGGAGTATTGTGTGCTGTACTGGAGACCATATCTGCAGAAGGATATTAAAACTTTGGAGAGAGTTCAGAGAAGAGCTACTAAACTGGTATATGGATTGCAGGACAAAACTTACCAGGAAAGGTTAAAGGACCTCAACATGTATAGCTTGGAAGTAAGAAGAAACAGAGGGGATATGATAGAAACTTTTAAATACATAAAGGGAATCAAAACGGTAAAAGAGGAGAGAATATTTAAAAGAAGAAAAACTGCAACAAGAGGACATAGTTTTAAATTAGAGGGGCAAAGGTTTAAAAGTAATATCAGGAAGTATTACTTTACTGAGAGAGTAGTGGACGCATGGAATAGCCTTCCTGCAGAAGTGGTAGATGCAAATACAGTGAAGGAGTTTAAGCATGCATGGGATAGGCATAAGGCCATCTTTCATATAAGATAGGGCCAGGGGCTATTCATAGTATTCAGTATATTGGGCAGACTACATGGGCCAAATGGTTCTTATCTGCCGACACATTCTATGTTTCTATGTAAGGTGCAAAAAAATGTATATAAATGCAAATTCATAAAAATGATTAAGATAAAGAGAGCCCTCTTGGACAGTGAAACGATCGTGATCTAATGGGTGGACCAAACATCGATGTCCCACTGACGCGATAACATGAATCTGATCCCCCCCACCAAGGGTGCAGTACCGCGTCCTGGGAAGGATATGGTGAATGCACCTGGATCTGGTGGGCCGTCTTGTCCTATTTTATACATTGGCTATGGTAGATGTACATTATTCCTTTGTTATACATTATGGTTGCTTTTGGGAGGCATTGCCCTCTTTCATCATGGCTGCACCGTCCTCTGTGTACTATTGTGCCTGCGTGGAATACCGTCATCATTGATGACGTGACTCTGACTAAAGAGCATGCGCAATAGACCAGGATAGACGCAAATCTAGCGTGGTTGGAATAGGGATCACCATTCCCTCTGTGGTATGTCTACACTCTCTCCCCCTCTTCTTCTATCGTATCATGTTACTATACTTTAAGGCTGGGAACACACCTAGGCGTTTCTGAATCGCGCGTATGACGCACGTTTTTTGATGCGCGTTTTGTTAACGTTAAAACGCCCCAAAGAAGCTCATGTACTTGTTTGGGCGTTGGCCGTTTTACAGCGCGTTCAAACGCGCTGTAAAACGCCCAAATGTGAACCATGCCCATAGGGAAGCATGGCTTTTCACATGTTGTGCGTTTTACAGCGCGTTTGAACGCGCTGTAAAACGCTTGTGTGTACCTAGGGTAACAATGTATGGGTATCACATTTTACACTTTATCTTAATCATTTTTATGAATTTGGATTATGTATATATATATTTTTTTTGCATCTTGCACTTTACAATGATTTATGATGTATATGATATGATGACATATGTCACAATTGTTTATGAATTATGTATACAATTGAATTGTTCACTTATGTAATTTTGGTATAAGAATGTTGCACCATATCCTCACTTTTGCTTAAGAAAGGCTCAAGATAGGAGCCGAAACGTTGCACTGCCCACATGGGTGAATAAAATGTGATTTTATTTTCATTTTTGGAGTGCTGCCGCTTTTTCATTTTCATACTATTTGGGACTAGTCAATCCTTTTGTGGCCCTGCACCCGCCATAGCATCTTTAGACGGTGCTGCCATTTTTTCATTAATATATATATATATATATACACACACACACACACACACACACTATATACACCTATATACAGTATCAGCCCTCCTAGGCACACACACACCAGACGTGGAGATCTAAGGACAAATCTGTGGATGTAGGCTTGCTCAGATCCTTGTCACTTCATGTCATCCCAGACAGGCAGGAAGCAGTGGTGCTGGAACGTTGCTGTGTACTGTGAGGGGGGGTCATCAGGAGTTATTACAGGGTCCTACGCCGTCTCTACTGCTCCATGTGTCTATATTTTCAGGAGGAGCGTAGCTGCTGATATACAGCCGGTGTGGGACATCAACCAGCTTTCCTGGATACATGAATGTCAGTGCTTTACTGTTGCTCAAATTAGGGAGGGGGCACCCCAGAAGTCATGGCGTGATTACACCTGTTCCCCTCATCCACAGAAACCTGGGGTATAAATTGTCGTCTTAATCCCACTGCTGGGACCTGCACGAAAAACGAGAACGGAGCATGTAGAGCTGTGGCTGGAGGACAACAGATTTCACGGGGTCTTTCCACCACCAAGTGCTGTTCCCATGTAAATGATTGGAGGGCAGCTGTGCATGCACAGTGCACCCTCTGTTCCATTCCCAGCTCCGTTATACTTGTAGGTGTGTCTCCCAGTAGTGAGACCCGCACCATGTGGTGAGTGCAATGACATCATCAAAGGTCCTTTATACCACCTGAGCAATCAAGTGGATGCAGTGATATATATATTTTTTTAACCCCTTAATCAACATTTTACTTTGGCTCAAGAATGCTATTATTGTAAATTATTATAACCATGTTATAATGGAAAATTATAAAATCAACAGTACACCAAACCCGAACTTCAGTGAAGAAGTCCGGGTTCAGGTCTGGGTACCATATTCAGTTTTAAATCACGCCTGTACAAACCCATGTCTTAAGCCACCAGAGAGGCAAACGCTTTTTGCAATTGTGTGCAAGCACGACAACCGCTAATGGATTGCAGGGTGGTCTGTTACCATGAACACGAGAAGTGTGTAATGTAAGAGAAAAGATTACAGCCAGCAAGGGAAGAAATATGGACTATATTTATAGAGTCAATAATGAGTCTTCTAAAAAAAAAAAAAAAAAAACTTTATTAAACACAGCTCTCCTCTTTTCTCTATTGATGAAAAACACTGGTTTCAACACAGTGCGGGTACAATTGTATCTTTAAAAAAAAAAAAAATAGAGAATTGACTTTAAGATGTCATTTATAATGAGGTATTAAAACCAGATTCCCACAAAAAAAAAAAAAATATTTACTATTAATATAATGTGTAAATTGATAGTGGAATTTGGAAATTACAAAATACCTCAGCCCGCGTCGAGGGAGTCACCTCATTCTCTTGCGAGTCCCTAATCTAAACTAACAACAGGGGAACTAAGTAAGCTAAGGAAATAAAAAATTTATAGTAATTTAAATTCCAGAATCAAGCTGAAATCAACGACTTCCATGGTAATGCCCTCTCTGGACTGCAGAAAAAGTCAGCATAGAGTTCCCGAACAGCAAGTCCTACTGTTCCAGGTCGTCCAGTCCGATTCTGGTCAAAAATGACAGAGGATGTCAAATTTTGACCAATATCTGCATCAGAGGAGGCATCGTGAATCCTGGTGAAGTTGTGTAGCAGTACACAAGCCTGTATCACCAGAGTGGCATTGTCCAGATTCATCTGAATGGATGACATGAATACCCTCAATTTTGTGAACAGTATTCCAAAAGCACACTCCACATACTGACGGGCACGAGTCAATCGATAGTTGAAGATGCGCTTCCGGTCATCCAGATTGCGTCTAGGGAAGGGCTGCATCAGGTGGGGTGACAATGCAAATCATTTGTCTGACATGATCACAAATGGAGCCAGTGGACCTGCAGAGACGGGAAGTCTTCTTGGTTCTGGCAGGGCAAGCTGGTTTGCGCGAAGCAGTTGACCCATTCTGGAAGCACTAAAGATGCGGGAGTCTGAAGTGCTCTCATAGGCCCCGATAGCCACAATTACAAACCTGTATTTACTGTCAGCCAAGGCCATCAGCACTACAGAAAAATACTGCTTGTAATTGTAGTACCAGGACCCTGAGTGTGGCGGCATCTTTACACGGATGTGTTTTCCGTCCAGTGCCCCAATGCAGTTAGGGAACTGCGCAGATTGTTGAAATCTCTTGGCAATACAAAGCCAATCTTCCGCTTTGGGGGTGGGCATCAACGCTTTTCTGAGTCGCTGCCATATGACCTTACACGTACGACAGACGATTCCAGAGATTGTTGAGATCCTAAGCTAAAACTCAAAGTGCAGCGAAGCAAACGAATTTCCAGTTGCAAGGAATCTGTAGGAAGAAAATGACGATTACACTTACCGGTAATCGGATTTTCCTGACCCCACGGCAGCATCTTAGAGATGGCTCCGCCTCTAGGACAGGAAACCTGCAGCATAAAATAAGGTGGAGCCACTCTCCCACCTCAGTGAGTTCCCAGAGTATGAGAGGGACTCCCCTTTTATTAGTTTAATTTTCACAGCTTAATTCTTATTTTATTTTTTATGCGACACCTGTGAACACACAAAACCATCACCACAGGGAGGGAATAAAGAGGTGCTGTCGTGGGGTCAGGAAAATTCGATTACCGGTAAATGTAATCATCATTTTTCCCCTCACCCACAGCAGCACCTTAGAGAGAGATTTCAGAGATAACTCAAGGGTGGGCAACCGTTCCCAAAACTTTTGTGCCATAAAGTAGGTCAGAAATAGAATTGAGCTGAAGTCTGTAGTGCTTATAGAAAGCAGACGGAGAAAACCAGGTAGCCGCATGACAAAGTTGCTCTATGGAAACACTGGCTCTCTCAGCCCAGGAAGTTGACACCGCTCTCGTGGAACGTGCTCTCAGGGAAACAGGTGGAGAAACACCAGAGACTGAATATGCCAAAGAGATGACTTCTCTAATCCAGCGAACAATAGATGCCTTAGGGGCCAGATTACTTTTTTTAACCTCACCAAAGAGAAAAAAATAGGGCAGAAGATTTTCTCCAAACTTTAGTGACATCCAAGTATTGTAAAATACATCTCTTGACATCAAGAGAATGTAGTTCTTTTTCTCTGTCATTCTTTGAGTCTGAAAAGAAAGCTGGAAGAACTATCTCCTGAGACCTATTAGCTTTTGATGGAACTTTTGGCAAAAACCCTGGATCTGGCCTCAACACTACCCTATCCTCTCTGATCGTCATGAACGGAGGGTTAATGAAGATAGCGTGGATTTCACTAACTCTCCTGGCTGATGTTAAGGCCACCACCAAAACCAACTTCAGAGTAAGCAGTTTTACTGAACAGGTTTCCAACAGCTCGAACGGATGTTTAGTTAAGGCGTTTAATACCAAATTTAGATCCCAAGGAAGGAAACTGGGGCCCTTCACTGGTACTATTCTGTCTACCGCTCTGAAAAATCTTATTATCCAGGGATCCATGGCTAAAGTTTTCCTTCCTAAAACCGAAAGTGCCGAAACATATACCTTCAGCGTGCTCTTGGCTAACCCCAAGGATAATCCTGTCTGAAGGAATTACAACACCTGCTCAACTGAGAATTCCAAGGGCCAGGAGACTCTGTCTATACCTAGGAAAGACAAGAATTTTCTCCATACTCTTGCATAAATGACATTAGTTACCCCCTTCCTACTTTTCATCAAAGTGGAAACTAACTCTCTTGAAAATCCCTGGCTGGCTAAAAATTACCTTTTAAATTGCACGCTGAAAGATGTAGGGATTCCACTTTCAGGTGAAATACTGGACCCTGCGATAACAGGTTTGGGATTTCTGGCAGTATCCACGGGTCCGAAATTTACATGGCTCTCAGCAGTGAAAACCATGCCCTTTTTGGGAAAAATGGCGCTATTAGGATCACTGTCGCCTGTTCGTATCTGATCTTTTTTATCACTAGAGGTAACAGCTGAAGTGGGGAAAAAGCATACCTTAGAAGACAGTCCCACCTCTGATGGAAAGCATCTACCCCAGATGGGCACTCCTTTGGATTTAGAGAAGATAATTTATCTACTTTCCTGTTCTACCTGGTGGCGAACATGTCCACCAATAGAAGACCCCACAGATCTACTATCTGGGAAAATACATCTGGATTCAGTGTCCATTCTCCATGTCGCAACCTGTGCCAACTCAGGAAATCTGCCTGAGTATTCTCGACTCCTCTTATGTGGAGGGCTGAAAGATGAAATACTTTCCCTTCTATCTCCCTGTAAATCCATTCTGTTTCTTTTAGTAGGGAGGTTGATCTGGTTCCCCCTTGGAGGATGAGGTAAGAGACAACAGTCCGATTGTCGGACATTATCCTGACATGTCTGTTCTTGATTTGTGGAAGAACTGCCCTTAGTGCCATCAGGACTGCTCGTATTTCTTTCTTGAAGAGAAACTTCTCTGACCCTGGGACCACTCTCCCTGGAAAATCTGGTCCTCTACATAAGCCCCCCAACCCCAGGGACTGGCCGCTTACATGCTAAACCCCCCCCCCCCCCCCCCCATCTCCAAACTACTTGGGGGGAGGGCTCACAAGTTACAGTGGACTTCAGTGGAGTGATGTCATATGCCAAAACCTGAAATTAGGGCATGCCACTACAAAGTAGGGGCTCTTCTGAACTCGGCTCCTGAGATTGAGGAAAGACACACAAATGGCACCTGGAGATGGCTGAGTACCCCTAATACCCCTGCCTTGATTTCCCATATCCCTACATTCCCATGTACCCCTTCCCTGCCCAGCAGAATCAACTCCTGCTGCTGTGTATACCCTTATTAACCCCTTAACTGCTGCAGCCCTTATCCAACCCAGCAGTACCCCAGCCCAGAACCCTTGCAGTGCCCAGCAGCCCTGTAACCCTGAACCCCTTCAAGGCTTCTGTATGCAGACTGACCCCTGCAACCCAGGTTGTGTTAACCCTTGCAGTGCCATTAGCCCTGGACTGCATTGTGATATTGCAGTAGGGACAGTGTGAGTAGCCAGGTGGGTGGGTTACTGCTGCAATGTATGTTAGTGTAATTGTATAGCTAGTTTGTGGGGTGGAATTGGGATTGTATGTAGAGTAGTTAGGAATATTGTATGTGTAGTAGTGTTGTAATTGACACTATTACTGTGCGGCTATAAATATATATATTCATATTCCCTTTTATATGGATATATATAATTATAGCAATTTTTAGACTATACACGTGTAATGTGTTAATACCTTTTATCATCTAAGCACAGCGTGTAGTCTTTTGTTATCGTAGGCGCCGCAGTATATAATAGCAGTGTAAGTCGCACATAGATGAGTTCAGTGGATAGTGTAAGGCAAAAGGAGGTATGAGTCTTTATTTAAAAGGTATAAATAGGCGGAGTCATCAATAGACGACCACGTCTATTTATGATTAATTATTGATATTTGCATAAATATTAATAATTAATATTCCCCCTTAACAGTTACTATTACAGGTTCCGGGTATGACCAGGGTACTCCCTGAGTTAGGTTCTTTGGATCTTTCCACCAATTTAGGGATAACATTGTTTGATCTGACAACTTCAAAACAGACTCCAGAGATGTTCCTATCCATCTCGTGAAGGACAAGATGTCTATTTGTAGCTAGCAAGAGTGTCTCTGGGCCCACTGAACTGCTGGTATACAAAACGTTAATACTCCTAACAGGGTCATCGCTTTCCTTACAGTCAAGGCTTCTCCTGACTGAACCCTTTGAATTCCCTGTTGCACCTAGACTATCTCGTCCTCTGTGAGGAAGGTCCTCTCCTGCATGAAATCCAGTACTAGGCCTAAGAACACTTGTTTCGTAGATGGTTGCATTCTAGACATTCAGCAACCATCCCAGACTTTTCAGTACACATTACCTGTTCCACTCCTCTTACACACGCTTCCCAAGACTGGGCTACTACTAGGAAATCGTTCAGGTAAGACACGAAAGTCATGTCCCCCTTCCGGATGAAGGAGGCCATCACTGCCACTACTTTGGTAAAAATGCGTGGTGCCATTGAGACGCCGAACGGTAATGCTTGGAACTGAAGGTGAAGGATCCCAAGTTCTGTTCTTACCGCTACCTGGAGAAATTTCTGATGGTCTGGATGCATCGGAATATGATGGTAAGCATCCCTTAGATCCAGAACTGCCATATACAGCCTAGAGAAAAAAGATAAATCGCCGATCTGATAGTCTCCATCTTGAACTTCCTGGCCTTCAGAAATTTGTTGAGATGTTTTAGATTTATAATTGTCCGATACGAACCATCCGTTTTTTTTAAACGAGAAACAGGGTAAAATAGAATCCTCTCTCTACCCCCGGAACTGGAATCAACACATTTTTGCTTGTTAATTTTTTTTATTTCTTGTATTAACGTATGAGAGGACTTTGAGATCAAAAACCTTTCTGGCAGACAGTTCTTGAATTCCAGCCTTAGTCCATCCCGCAGGAGTCCTAACAGCCACTTCCCTGCAATTTTTTCCCAAGCAGGTAGGAAGAATTTTAATCTTCCCCCTACTGGGATCATGGCGTCATTGTTTGGGCTGTGTATCTGCACGAGCGGAAGCTTATTCAAACAGAAAACCTTTATTTCCAGGTCTAGCCCTGGTTCCCTGCTCTCTTTCTTCCATCTGCCTTTTACCTTGAAATCTAGACGATGTCCGAAAGGGCCGTTTGTAATTTTTGAATTGCGCAAAGGACTCATGTGGAAATTTTCTTTCTATCTGCCGCTTTCTCTAGTAGAGTGTCTAATTCAGACCCAAACAGGAACTGACCCTCACAGGGAATGCTGCATAATCTTAATTTAGAGAGCATATCTCCACCTTTCCAATTCTTAAGCCAAAGGGCACGTATCGCGGAATTAGAAAGGGAGGCTGCTCTGGCCTCAAATCTTACGGCATCCATGGAGGCATACGCAATAAAATCTGCTGCCTTCTGGAAGGTAGGAATAGAGGCTAACAACTGTTCCCTAGGACATTTATCTTTAATCTGTCCCTCAAGCCTATCTAGCCATACAGACATGGATCTGGTGGTCACAATGGCGGCAATACTGGGCCTGAAAGAAGCAGCTGAAGCTTCCCAAGTATTTTAAGGGACAAGTCAAAACACTTATCTAAGGGATCCTTAAGGAATCCCATGTCCTCAAAGGGTAAAGAAGATCTTTTAGAAACTTTTGAAATTGCTACGTCCAATCTCGGGGCTTTATCCCAGGAAGTTAATGCTTCCTCCTCAAATGGGTATTTTCTCTTAAATGTCTTAGATATGAATGGCTTCTTATCAGGCTTTTTCCATTCTCTCAATTACTGCTGTTATAGCTTTATGCAATGGGAAATATCTGCATTTTTCTCTCTCAAACTTTAAAATACTGAGTCCGCCACTGATCTATCTTCCTTGACGTTCTCTAACTCTAAGGTGGATCTTATTACCGTCAATAATTTATCAGTATCCTCTGCCGGGAACATAAATTTTCCTTCCTTTCCTTCTTTTGTTTGAGTAGTCTCCGAGGCATTGCTCCAGGTTAGCCAGAATCCTACTCCACACTGATGAGGGGCAACACACCGAAACAGCTGTCTGTGGATGGATAACTGGCTTAGATTTTCCCCATCACATCCTTAAAGCTTGTAAAAAAAAAAAAAAAGCGGGATCTTGACATAGGAGCCACTTAAAATGGTGGATTTAGTGATCTCTGTAATGGAGACACCCCTTTGCTCGGTTTTCCTTCCTTTGTGGGATATCTGGCTTTCATTGTGTTGTAGACCCACAACTGGGGCTCCACATTTATTTTGCATATTCTTCCTCTGAAGAAAAGGAACAGTCAGAGTCCCCATCTGCAAAGGGAGTCTCGTTATCGCCGGACGACTCTATTTCAGACTCTTGCTCTACAGTTTTGTTCTGCTTTTTACATGCTTTAAGGAACACCTTGACTTCAGATCTTATAAGGGACTTTAAATCCTGTAGAAAACTCGGTGTTTCTTCCGCCACTGTTTTTTCAATACATTGCTGACATAGCTTCTTTGTATATGAAGATGACAGCGGACATTTGCATATAGCGCACTCTTTATTTTTTCTCTTGGCCACCAACATCTTAGGCACCATCGGAGACCGAATTTCAATGGTCTGCGCGCTCTACCCTCTTTTCTTCCTCCATAACTGCAGCTACACCTGCATGCAAGCAATATCATTCATTACCACCAGACATTTGGGTATCTCTCACCTGAGAGTCCTATTTGGTTTCTTTCTGCAGACCCACCATGCGCCGGACGCCACCTGGGATAAGGTATCGCTGCCCAAACCTCTGGCAGTCAGTAAGTTAATACCAGCTTGAGGGGAGGGGAAAAAAAACATTTAATTATATATATATATATATATATATATATATATATATTGTGGTGATGTGAACCATAAAGTCCTGGAAGGGGGGTATATCTCTCCCAGATTTTACTTGGATTGGGTTGGTAGGTTTTGGCAGTGGGACCTCCCAATCCACCTCCCCAGTCCGGGGCAGGTTTTTCCCTAGCAGGAAGGGATTTCCAGGTGAGGCCTGCTCTAATCAGGCTGGGAATAAAGCACCTCCCAAGGTGTCAGTCTGGGGGAAGGAGTGTATTTGTAAAGCAGAGTCCTGCGGAGGCTCTGGGTGGTCTCAGTCACGAGGGCTGAGCGGCCACAAGGCTATGGGTGGATTATTTGGCTGAGTAAAGCCGGACTGAGTTGCAGGTGTGAACTGTGCCCTATAAGTGAGGTAGGACCTTATTTATATATGTTTAGTTAGAGCCCAGCCGGGCAGGCATTTGTTTTTGATTTATTTATGTTTATGCTGGGACAATAAAGCAATGTTTGGCCCCTAAAGCTGCGGTGGACGACAATCTGTGTGTGAATGATCCCCAAGACCAGAGCTAATTCCTTACAATATATATATTTTGAAAATTCTTTATTTTTCAATTTTCAAATAACAAAGCCAAAAGAGAACATGACAAGTACATGCACAGTCACGTGGTATTTGTATACCATGTCATACAATGATAGGCACATTGATCAAGCCTTATACATACATGAAATATTAGAGTCCCTCTAACATGGAAGGTACTATGAGGAAGAAAAATCGTCGCTTCTGGCTCTCTTCCCTGAAGCATTAAGTTAAGAATTATTCGATGGAGACAGAAATAAAAGTTAAGAAAAGAAAGGGTGGAAAGAAAAGGATAGAGAGGAAAAGAAAAGGTAGATAGAAAGCAGTCGCGGGGGACAAATGGAAAGACACAAACAAATTATGCTTCATTTCATTACACTGGAGTAGTATTTCAACCAGGAGTCACCTCCGCCAGGGACTTCCACTGGCTCCACAATTTCAAGAATTTATCATTGGTCCTATTAATCCACCCAGTCATCTCTTCGAACAGGTAGATTTGGTTAACCTTTGCCTTCCATTATTGTATGGATGGAGGGTTTGTGTCTATCCAATGCAGAGCAATAACCATTTTGGCGGCCGCCAGAAGGTGTGATATTAGATTCCGTTTAGATGGGGAATATTGGGGGGGTAGGAAGAGCTAAAACTACCATGAGTTTTTTTAATCAATGCCTCCACTTCTCCCCAATAAGACTTAATGATCCAATAACAATAAACCAATAACACTCTTGTGGCGGATAAACCTCTCTTGGAGAAAATCAGGGGTTTTGTACCACTTTGAAAGTACTTTGAAATGATTCTCTTGTAAACAGATACAGGTAGAGAACCCATGTGAGTATGTCAGCACCCGTTTGACCTCTGCATCGTCCAGAACCTTATTTAATTCTTTTTCCCATTCTCTGAGGTACAAAGGTTTCAGAGGTACACCCTGGCCTCCCACCGGTGGGTGGAGCTTCGCCATTTTACTAGCAGGAAGTGGCGAGGAGACCAATTTCTACCTTTGGAGGGAATACGGCTCCGTCAACTCTCCGCACACAGCCCTGATGTGGGGTTTCATAAGAGAAAACCCTGGGGAGTCAACAATAGAACGCGAGAGCTTTTCAAGAATGGAGGACTCCATGTCAGGAGTGACTTCGCCAATTCTGCTCGATGCCAAGGAGGCCCACAATGTCTGTTTACCCAGGCTAGCCGGGTTTAGGAGGTCCGGAATAAGGCTCACCGGCATCAGGGGAGATGGGGTAGGGGCCAAGATTCTACTCATGTCTCCATACCTCTCCGAGCCCCCAAAGCATAGGGTCTACAGTCTCATCACAATGTATATTCTTATCTGGGAGCCATAGATGTTTTTGGAATTGTTGGCCTGCACTGTATCTACAAATGGCATGTACGTCTGGTTGTCTCCTGGGATCCACTAGTTGTAGCCATCTATTAAGTTGTATCGCTCTATAATATCTAGAAAACCATATTACTTACCGGTAATTTCCTTTTCATGAATCCTCCATGACGGCATACCATGAGAGAGATGACCCGCCTCCAACCAGGTAGGGACAGGAAGTATAAAATAGACCCTCCTCCAGCATATCCTCAGTGTCTTCTGGACCGACAGCCTAGAGAATCTATTCTTCCAGTCATATACATACTTTTTTCATTTTTTGCAACACACACCACACACACTCCCACCACCTAAATGTGTTTTTTTTTGGGGGGGGGGGAATCCCTGCCGTCATGGAGGATTCATGACAAGGAAATTACCGGTAAGTAATATGGTTTTTCCCTTTCATCCTCCATGACGGCATACCATGAGATATATCAGATCAATTATTATCCTAGGGAGGGACAACAGCTTCTAGAACTCTTGTACTGAAAGCAAGGTCCAGCTTAGATAGAGTATCTACCTTGTAATGTTTTATGAAAGTATGAGGGCTGGACCATGTTGCAGCCCTACAAATCTGCTCTAATGATACATTAGCTCTCTGGGCCCAAGAGGTAGAAACTGATCTAGTCGAATGGGCATTGAGTTTTTTTGGTGGAGAAACTCCCATAGTGTTGTAAGATACTGATATTGCCAACTTAATCCACCGGGCTAAAGAGTCTTTTGTGGCTCTAACCCCTCTAAATTTTCCCTGAAACTGTATGAACAGAGAATCTGACTTTCTGAAATCCTTGGTGGCTTCTAAGTAAATTAGAATGGCTCTACAAACATCAAGTTTATAAAATTTCTCTTTACCTTCCGATCTTGGATTAGGACAGAAAGAAGGGACAACAATCTCCTCTTGTCTATGAAAATTAGATACTACCTTCGGTACAAAAGTGGCATCCAACCTAAACACCATCCTGTCAGGAAATATCGTTAGAAAAGGTTCCTCTATCTTAAGGGCCTGGATCTCACAGATTCTGCGTGCAGATGTAATGGCTACTAAAAATAGGACTTTGATAGTGACATATTTTAAAGCAACCTCAGACAACGGCTCAAAGGGGGTCATTGTTAAACATGAAAGAACAAGATTTAGATCCCAAGGAAGAACGAACAATCTCAAAAAAGGCTTTAATCTATCCGCTCCTTTCAAAAACCTTATGACCCAAGGATGATCTGCAATTTTTATGTCAAAGACTGCACTTAGAGCAGAAACATGCACTCTCAAGGTATTAGGGCGCAGCCCCTTATCCAAACCTGATTGTAGAAAGCCTAGCACTGTTAATAGAGAAAACCTGACATTAATTTGCCGATTGCGAACACCATTCAGAATATTTTGCCCAGACTCTAGCATAAATTGTGGATGTTACTAACTTCCTGCTAGCTGCCATGGTATTGATTATTTTATCTGAAAGACCTTTGGCTTTTAAAGTTAGCCTTTCAGATTCCAAGCAGCCAAGTGTAGTTTCTCTACCCGAGGATGACAGATCGGCCCTTGGACTAGAAGATCCTTTGTACATGGAAGGATCCATGGACTCTCCACAGACAGCAGTTTCAACAGAGGGAACCAAGACTTCTTGGGCCATAGTGGGGCTATCAATATCACATGGGCTTTTTCTTGGCGGATCTTTTTTAACACTCTTAAATTAATGCCAGGGGAGGTAAAGCATACGCTAGATGGAATTCCCATTTTTGGGCTAGTGCATCCACCCCTATGTTTCTGTCGTATGGGTTTAAGGAGAAGAAACTTCTCAGCTTTGTATTTTGTGCAGTAGCAAAAAGGTCTACTTGCGGAACCCCCCACATTTTGGTTATTTGTGAGAAGATCCCTTGATTCAGACTCCACTCTGTCGATTTTAAGGATACCCGGCTTAGAAAATCTGCTTTTATGTTTAATGATCCCTTTAGATGTACAGCGGATAGGGATTTTACATGACCTTCCGCCCAGGAGAATATTTTCTCTGACAAAATTCCAAGATTTTCGCTCCTTGTTCCTCCTTGATGATTTATATACGCTACCACAGTAGTATTGTCTGACCTTATTTGTATATTTTTTCCTTTTAGATGTGGGGAAAAAACTTCCAACGCCTCCCAGACCGCCCCGCCCAAAGCTCTCTCAGATTTGATGACGGATTCATCTGTTCTCTGGACCATCTGCCCTGACAGCTTTGAAAGGAGCAATAAGCTCCCTATCCCCACAGACTTGCATCGGTGGTGATAGTCTGAATCTGGTCTGGGGTCCAATCTACTCCTTCTGATAGGTGATCCGGGTTTAGCCACCACTGAAGCGAGTTTTTTACATAGGCCGGGATCCTGATAGTCAGATCTAAGGATTCCTGTTCCAACCCTGTAGTAGCCACTTTTGCAACACACGGGTATGGAACTGAGCCCATTTTACTGCGGGAATGCATGACGTCAGTGATCCCAGTAGTTTCATGCTTCCTCTGATTGAACAATCTGCGCTTTCAGTGAATTCTGAAACCATATTTTTGATCCCAGATACCTTTTCTGGTGGAAGAAGAGTCTTTTGAAGTGTGGAATCTAAACAAACACCTAAATATATTAATTTTTGTGAGGGAATGAGTTTTGATTTTTCCCAATTTATTATCCATCCTAACTGGGATAGAGTTTGGCATGTTATTGAAATATTGGATTCTAGATTTTCTTTTGAGCTTCCTACCACAAGAAGGTCGTCCAGATAGGGTACAATTAGGACGTTTCTTCTTCTTAAATGCTCCATCACTTCTACCATTATCTTTGTGAATACCCCTGGGGCCGAGGTGATCCCGAAAGTGATGGAGTTTCTTCCCCAGGACGACAGCGAATCTCAGGTATTTTTGAGCATTTTCGCATATGGGCACATGATAGTATGCATCCTTTAAATCGATTGATGCCAAAAAATCTCCTCTCTTTAGAAGATTTACGGTGGACTTTAGGGACTCCATTTTGAACTTTTCGTATTTTATAAATTTGTTTAATTTTTTTAGATTTAAAATCAAACGGAACTTCCCGTTGGGTTTCTTTACTAGAAACACCGTTGAATAGTACCCTTTCTCCAATTGAGAATGGTGTACTGGAATAATGGCTTTCTGGGATAAGAGGTTGTTGACCCCCTCCTCCAGGGACTTCTGAAGAAGGGGGGACCTTCGAACAGGAGTTATCTTGAAAAAATTTGACGGAGGAGGGAGACTGAAGGTAATGTCGAGACCTTCCAATAAAACATCTAGCACCCAAGAATTTTGAGTGATGTTTTCCCAATTTTTTGGGAAATAACGGAGTCTTCCTCCCACCGAAACTTTGGCGTCATTGTTTAGAAGTTTCAGAATTTTTGGGGGTGAACAAAAAACCTCTGTTCTTTCCCTGATTTTTTCCTTTTGACCACTGTCCTCCTCTGTCTGTTCTTTTGGACTGAAACACACCTCCCTTTTTCGTTTTATAGAAAGGAAATTTTCTTTTACTCGTCTCTCTTGGAAAGGATTTTTTATTGTCCGCTGCCTTTTCAAGTATGGACTCTAAATCCTGTACAAACATTAAATTACCATGAAAGGGTAGGTTACACAGTTTAATTTTTGATGCAACATACCCTGTCCAAGACTTTAGCCACAAGGCCCTTCTTGCTACAACCAAAAGACTAGTGGTTCTGGCAGTCATCCTGACTGACTCTGCTGTCGCGTCTGATACAAAATCGACGGCTTTTAATAAAAGAGGAAATGAGTTTTATAACGTAACAAAGTGGAACCTTCTTTAATAAGGACTTCTAACTGCTGTAACCATTTCCTTAATGAACAGGATACCGAAGATGCAGCTAAATTGGACTTAAATATTGCCGCTGCAGATTCCCAGGTCTTTTTTAAAGTCGAGTCCACCTTTTTGTCCATGGAATCTTTTAGTGATCCCATGTCCTCAAAGGGAAGCGAGTTTGACCCTTTAACTAGTTTGGAAAGGGAAACGTCTACCTTAGGACAGGATGTCAACAGGGTTTCATCCTCATCACTGAAGGGAAGTCTGCGTCTCATAGTTCTAGAGACAAACAATTTTCTGTCAGGCGATTTCCATTCTCTCTTAATCATATCCATCATATTCTTATGCACTGGAAAAAACAGTTTTTCTATGTTCCAGTCCACCATACATCTTGTCCTGCACAGATCTATGCACTTTTTCATCTGATAAATCCATAGTAGTTCTAATTGCTTTTACTAATTCATTAGTATCTTCTGAAGAAAAAAGAAACCCTCTGAATTTAGAGTCAGAACCAGAGGAGTCGACTGACCTGTCACTATTAGAACCAGATTCTGGGTGCGAATCTGAGGAAGGGGATACATATTCCTTGCCCCTGGATTTAGATTTGTGACCGGACGAAACCGGGTTAGACGTTGATTGTTCAGCCAGAACAGATCGCATCTCCTCTCTAATCACATCCCTTAATTAATCTCTGATGGAAGGGAACAAATCCTTAGCCATATTAGCCGTGCAAGCTACACAGCTTTCTGGGGCATTTATCCGGTAGTTTTATCAAACAACTCACACACTAACAGAAGTTTTAGGCTTTTTAACCCCATCCTTATCACTCTGCATTCATACAGGAGAGAAGGGAACACATAAGGGATGAGGACATTAGTCAATTTCTCATTACATACATAAGGTGTATCCTAGCTGGAGAAGACTTACAGCCGTCGTACTCCCCGAAGGATCCATCTGTCCTGCAGCAGAGTCAGACATTGTGTGAGCTCTGCTTGCCCCTTTAAACTCTCCTTACCTGCAGACCTCAGATCAGCGGGCGACTTCAGTCTTGATCTGCCACGCCAAATTAGGCTCCGCCCCCTTACGGCCGTCACGCAACCCGGAAGTCCATGTGGAACGCAAGTGGAATGCACCAGACTTCCGGTGACGTCATTAACTAGCTCCGATGCCGGGCGTGATGAGGAGCTTTTTGATCGGAGGAACTAAATAAGTGTCCGGTCAGCACATGGTCCCCCAGGCCGGCGCAGTACCCAGGAGGTAAGAAGCAGGGTCCCTTACCCTAGACACCCAGCACCAAACAACTCCAATATAGGAGGTTGGTGCTGCCTGCCCCCTCATGTGCCAAGGCATTCCGAATCCTTCCACCTCTATCTGCCTTGCACAGAAGTGGACCCATAGCAAATGCCATGAGTGGTAACCCGTCTCCCACCTGGAGGGACAGGAAGACACTGAGGATATGCTGGAGGAGGGTCTATTTTATACTTCCTGTCCCTACCTGGTTGGAGGCGGGTCATCTCTCTCATGGTATGCCGTCATGGAGGATGAAAGGGAAAACATTTGGTACTCCCAGACCTCCTCGCTCTTTACCCCTCGCTCTTTAGGATTTCATGAGAGATCCGGGGTTTCCTACAATTCCATAAGAATTTAGAGAACAGACTCCACATAGCTTTAAGCCCAAAGCTTTAAGTCCAGGTTCAGGAGGGAAATCGGACGATAGCTCTCGCAGTTTTGGGGGTCTTTCCCTTCCTTAGGGATTAGGGCGACATAAGATTCTAGTGTCTGTTTGGGCAAGGAGTCGCCTTGTAATAAAGCATTACAAACTCCTGTGAATCTGGGGACATCATGAAACTTTTTATAATATAGCAAGGACAGACCGTCTGGTCCTGGATTCTTACCTGGTGGGAAGCTTTTGAGAGTGCTTTCTACTTCTTCAGTCGTTATCAATCTAGTGAGGTATGAAGATTCTTCAGGTGTAATGACCGGGAGGTGGAGAGAATTTAAGAAGTCCCTAATGCGATGCTCCCTTTGGAGTTCCCGATCGGGCGTTTCAGTCTGATGGAGATTGTACAGTGCAGAGTAGAACTCTTTAAAAGCCCTAGCTACCTCCGCGATTTAATGTGTCAGGTAACAATCAGATTTTTTTTTATAGAGGAAATGTAGGTTACATTCCTAGCTTTCTGAAGCAGGGAGGACATAAACTTTCCTCCTTTGTAGCCATGGCCGTATACTTTATGTTAAAAATTCAACATTTGTCTCATCACTTTCTGTTTTAGCAGGTCGCGAAGTTGTAACCTAAGCTCTGTCAGGGTTTTTTGGTGTTCGCTACGTAGTGAGGCTTTATGTAACTTTTCAACTGTCGCTATTCTTGCTAATAGTGTGTCAACTGCTTTTTGTTGTTCCCTTTTAACCTTGCCCATAGAGATAAAAGCAGCCTCTCACAAACGCCTGTAAAGTACTCTGTCAATGGGTCCTAACCTGATCAAGGTGACGTTGGTTGTATAGTAGAGATTTGTTCAATCTCCAACTCTATTCTCTTTTTGGTAACGAGGCCAGGGTGAAGGTCGCAGTACAAGGTGCGTGGTCTGATAGGGTGATGGTCCCAATCTCAGCTGACCTAAAAGAGGGGAGAAGAGGTGCAGAGGTCAAAACATGGTCTAATCGCTGATACGACCCATGCGGGCAGAGGAGAAGTCTTTGTCTGTGTTGTGGAGACTACGCCACACATCTATTAAGTGTAACTCGTGGAGTTTCTTATGGAGTTTACTGAGGAGCTTTTGAGCTATATGATATTTGGCTGAGGAGGAGTCTATAGCAGGTGTAAGAGGGTGCAAGGTGTCATATTTGATGGCAGGTACGTGTCACCGAGGTTGCTGGCCTCGGTGAGGTAAGAGCCGGGTTTTTTTGTCTGCAGCAGCTAGTGCTGTTTGACTCTGTTAAATAGCATGGCTGCAAAGCCGATCCGGGCCGGCTCTTACCGGGAGCAGCTAAAGTGTAGGGTGGGTGGCTGCTCCCCATGATCCAGTCCTGGTTTTGGGCTGGGTATAAAACACATCCAGCAGCTGTGTCTGGGGTGGTGATTATCCTGGAGCCTGCTAACAGGGCTCTGGAGTTCTCTGTCCTGGAGGAAAGAGCTCAGCAAGGAGGTGGCTTTTGTTCCTGGCTACCTGAAGGTGGATTCTCCTGCGGCTGGGCCGACAGCCTGGTGCGAACCTGCACCTACACCTCCCAGGTGACTGAACCTATGTTGGCCTGTTGTGTTTTGCCTCCTTGTTTCTGACATGTGTGAATTACCACCGAAAGACTGTTTGCTGTGTATTTTTGTGTCAGTGTGAATAAAACACTGTTTATTGCACATCCTGGACACCCGCACCGCTGTCTACCAGAGCGACTCCCCACACAGGGTTCAGAACCAGATTTAGGTCAGCTCCCAGGATTACGTGGAAAAAAAGTGGGGGTTGGCACGGAAGGGAGAGCAATTCGGAGGGAACAAGGAGCTTGGATAATGGGAAGGGAAAAGGGGTGGGGAGAGAGTGGAGGAGGGGGAAAAATGGGGAGGAGGGAGGGGGGGGAATAAAGCCTAGTAGGCACAAATATAAAAACTTTCAGGCAGAAAGGTGCTGAGTACATTAATCAGAAACGTGTTATTACATAAACATCAAACAAGGTGCACAAGAGAACCAATTGGGAATTAGTGGCTAGTGGCTAGTGTGGGCCCATAGGATATGTAGTGGCCTAGCCTTAAGTCACTAGACTTCCAGGAAAACAGTGGCTAGGTCGGCCCAAGACAATATACATGGGATGAGGCAAGGTCTGTCCCTAATGAAAGAACCACCAGCAGGACCTTTCCATGCTCCCATTAATACTGAACCAGATCCGAACGTGGTAGGTCCTAAGGGTGGAGGGTCTGCGGCTCCCATCAGGTGCATGGCTGCTTTGCTGGCCTTGGTACGCTGGACTCTTCTCCAAGGTTCTATTTATGGAAGTGGCGGGAGTGTTGTCGGGCAGGCCACAGGTAGCCACATAGGGATGTCGATGGGCTGGATGCCAATGTTCTCCCACGCCCTGTCCAGGTCATCTGGGGTATAGATGGCGATGCGTTTTCAGTTCTCGAGTATGGACAGTCCAAAGGGGTACATCCAGGTATATGGAATCTTTCGCGCCCGTAGTGCATCTAGCAAGGGTTTCATTATGTGCCTTTTTGCGAGCATTGAGGGTGCAATGTCCTTGTATAACGCAATGTCCGTACCTCCATATGAAATCTGGCCATTGGTATGTGCCGCCGACATAATACACGCTGTATCTACGAAGGATAGAAGACCACATCTCTGGGTCTCTCATTTGGTTTCGGCTGGGGTCTCAAGGCCCTATGTATGCAAAGCCCTGGTCTAATAGGTCTGCAAAGATTTCCATGGCTACTTTGCGTAGTGACTCAGCGGCCCAGGACTCAGGTAGACCTTTGATACGGACATTGCGTCTCCTGCTGCGATTTTCTTGGTCCTCTAGTAGTAGAAATGCTCTATTGAGCTCTACGGCATGACCGCTTTGACTCTCAGCTATGGTGTGCAACCTCAGCTCGGGCTGCATGCTCCAGAGCCTCGACTCTGTGACCCACCTGAGAGATCTCAGTTTTAATATTGGCCAATTCAGTCAGGACAGGTCTGAGGGCTTTGTCCAGTGCTTGACCAAGCACTTTGGTGAGAAAGGACTTGGATACAGGGGCCGGGTCCTGGTCTTCAGCTGCACCGCACGGCTCACTGTCTGCCTCTGAGTCTTCGGCTTCTGCCTCTATCACGCACACCGCCGCCATCTTGGCACTGGCTCCCGGAGAGTGTGAACTCCTCTTTCAGGAATTTCTGCATGTCTTGCTGCCCTTTGTGGGATCTGGGTGTATCTGGGGGGTCTAGTCCCCTGTCTCGGCCATACTTGACCATTTCTGCTCGGGTCACTGCATATTAAAAGGCTGTAGATGCTGGAACGTGGAGGAGCAGCTCTTTCACACAACCATCCACACCAGCGGCCAAGCTCCGCTCTCCTATATTATATTTTTTGATGCACATTACAAAATATACATTTTTAATAGTTCTTACCTCAACGTGACTATAAGCCTTTTTGCTCTGCAGAGATACTGCGCCTCATACTCGTGTCCCAAAAGTTCAAGTCCAGAAGTAGAGACACCAGCAGATTATCAAACGCCTCTATGGACATACGGCAGTAACTCTGGAACTTTAAGCGGTCCTGACGCAGGTCGCTGTATATTGTGTGAAATTGTCCCTTCAGATGACGCTGAGCGACAATAGGATGAACCCAATGTTGCCTCCTCCTCTCCGGCTCTTTGTCCAGCACTGCTGGTTGCTGGCCAAAATCGCCAAAATAAAAGCCAACGTAAGAGAACTACATTTATATCTTTCGGCATGATATTGTTTCAGAGAATGCAAGAAACAAATGCCTATATCAAGCAAAGTTTTCACAGAGCTCTTAACGACACAATGAACCAAACAAAATGGCACCTGAGGTGTAACTGAGGTGTCATTACTTTTATTAATTTTTTTTTTGTTATAGAAACCATTACAACTTTATTAGCGTTTTAAATTTACATCATGTTATCCGATGACATACGGAAACATTTTTGCAGAACGGATCCGCAAAAAACGGACAGTAATTCCGGATACAAAAATGCGGATGTGTGAATGGACCCCTATCTGTCTTCCCAGTGGGCCTATTCTGTCCATACTATCAAAGGGATACCAGTTGGTGAATTTGTGTGTGCGCACAGGAATTGCAGCACGGATCGAGCGTTCAAGAGAATGTCGGACCATTAGTACACGGTTGAGCCGTAGGGGGCTATCCTTAATGGATGGTGCATAGGGCCATTAATATAGTCACAAATAAAAGACGACATGATTTACTATTTAATATGGGACCCAATCGCAACATTGACATCTCCCAAAAAACAAAAGAGAAGATGCAAATATAGAAATGAAAAGGAAATCCATACTGTACAAACAAATGGGCAAAGGGGCATGAGGAATCCCCCGACTTTGGTACTAACCTATAGTCGTCAATTCGAGCAGATACAGAATCATCAGAAATTGTTCACCTATATTATATGATGACGCTCTGTATAATATCTTTAAAGACGGATGTAGGATTGTGTCTAGAAAAGCCCCCACACTAGCTAGGACTCTTTCCTCTTCCCTTTTCACTTCTAAAATAAAACACTGAGTGACACATGGTTGAATTAAAAGGTTTTACTAGGTGCGGCAGCCACCCGTGTAAAACTTGTAACTTGGTACGTATGTAACCACTGCCTAAACTGGATACTATTGGAATTTCAGGCTTAATACAAAAATACCATTAGATTAAAATCACAAAAAGGAACTTCTGTATTGTTACCAATGACCTGGTCAGCTATATTTATATATTTAACCTGTTAGGGACACATGACATATCAGTACGTCATGGTGTTCTGGTGCTTAAGGACACATGACATACCGGTACGACGTGTACTACCGATCACTGTTGCTCAGCCTGGCGGTGATCATTCGCAAGGTACCTTGTTACAATGCCTAGGGGGGTCCTGTGACACACCCCCCACTCAGGTAAATACCATAAAAAAAATTAAATAAAAAAAAACAGTGTAAAAAACAACCATTTATCACCTCACATCACAAAAAGTGTAATAGCAAGCGATCAAAAATTTATATGAACCCCAAAATAGTGCCAGTCAATCAATCATCTCATCCCACAAAAGATGATACCCTACATAGCACAATAGCCCAAAAAAATAAAATAAATATGGCTCTCAGACTATGGAGACACTACACGATGCATTTTTTTGGTTCAAAAATTATATTATTGTGTAAAACTTAAATAAATAGTATATATATTGTATCGCCACGTCCGTAACAACCTGCTCTATAAAAATAACACATGAACTAATCCTTCAGGTGAACACAGCAAAAAAAAATAATATATATATATATATATATAGCGTCAAAAGCCATTTTTGTCACCTTACATAACAAAAAGTGTAATAACAAGCGACCAAAATGTCATATGCACCAAAATATAGTGCCAATCAAACGGCCCTTTCATCCCGCAAAAATTAGCCCCTACACAAGACTGTCGCCCAAAATAAAAGGCTCAGAATGTGGAGACACAAAAAAAAAAATATATATTTTCTTCAAAAATGCTTTACTATGAAAAACAAAAAATTTCACAAAAAAAGTTTGGTATTCTCGCGTACGTAACAACCTGCCCTATAGAAATAGCACACAGCATCTACATACATAAATAAAAAATAAAAACGATCCCAAAAGAGCTTTTTTTTTTCAAATTTTCCATTTTAATCAATTTTTCCAGTAACAAAGCAAGGGTTAACAGCCAAACAAAACTCAATATTTATTGCCCTGATTCTGTAGTTTGCAGAAGCACCCCATATATTATTGTAAACTACTGTACGGGCACACAAAAGGGCATAGAAGGAAGGGAACGCCATATGGTTTTTGGAAGGCGGATTTTGCTGGACTGGTTTTTTGACACCATGTCCCGTTTGAAGCCCCTCCCCCCCACCCCACCGATGTACCCCTACAGTAGAAACTCCAAAAAAGTTACTCCATCTAAGAAACTACACCCCTCAAGGTATTCAAAACTGGTTTTACAAACTTTGTTAACCCTTTGGGTGTTCCACAAGAGTTATTGGCAAATGGAGGTAAAATTTCTGAATTTCTATTTTTTGTTACCTTGTCTCAAAAAAAAAAGTGTAATATAGAGCAACCAAAAATCATATTTACCTTAAAATAGTACCAACAAAACTGCCAACTTATCCTGTAGTTTCCAAAATGGGGTCACTTTTTTGGCGTTTCTATTCTAGGGTTGCATCAGGGGGGCGTCAAATGGTACATGGTGTCTAAAAACCAGTCCAGTAAAATCTGCCTTCCAAAAACCATATGGCGTTCCTTTCCTTCTATGCCCTGCTGTTTGGCCATACAGTAGTTTACGACCACATATGGGGTGTTTCTGCAAACTACAGAATAAGGGCAATAGATATTGAGTTTTATAAATATATAATGTAGGATTGGCACTCATACATGGGAAAAAGGAACAATCACTATTATTTCAATAAAATTATCTAAATAAAATTACCACTTCCAATAATTGTCAACAGTTATAATCCACTGGGTGTAAAAAGCCAAATGTGCTAGATAATTTCTCCCATATAACCCAGATTATTCACAACAGTCCGGTGATGTTAATCCGAATTAATAGGTAAACCTTGATATAAGGGAAACTAAAATAGCACGTCTGGATCCACGTATTCTCCCCAAAGTCTATCCTCTAGGAAATAAGGACCCTCGATTGAATAATCTCCACATAGAATCTCAATATATAACTCAGAGTTAATTCACTTTTGGGGACGTATATACTTCATATAAGGGCCTCCAAATTGTCCACGGAATTAATGTTCGTAATAGTATTTGACACCAAACCTGTAATCAACTTGCATGAAAACCGCAACAGTTTTTAGGTTAGTACACTTATAGTATCAATCACCTCCAGGTGCTTCTAAAATATTGTTGCTGGTGCAAAAGGTCTCTAATTAGATGTTTAAATGTATGTATGCATTAGAGTCGTCTTATTCTCCTCGCGTAATATGCGTCGGCACAACAACCATGTCTTTCCCACAAGTGTGGGCTTACCTCCGCCCGTATCACTGCCTGGTATCGCTAGTTCCACCGATCTCCTTGCCGCTAACACGCCGGCGTCCCGGCTGCGGTGTGGTTGGCATCCCTTGTGCGCTCTGTAGATTGGATCCTTGTGGCTGGCAAGTGGGTGCGGAGTTATTTGTTCATTGCTGTATTAAGCAGACGGATGGAGGGAATAAGATCTTCTTTGTAACAGTGCACTGTTTTCCTCATATAGGCTATTAGTCCAGATTCTATGCCGGATGCGTTTCGGGGACCGCTTTCCCCTTCCTCAGTGGCATCACCCCAATTTAATAGTTTGCCGAGTTTTTTACCTGATACTGGTATTCCTCAAAAGCTGATCCGGATGGGGCGTGGCTTGACCTGCATGGTGTGAGGAAGCAAAGAGGCGAGCTCCTCCAGTATCCTGTAGTAAAACATTACTAACTACCCTCTTACTCGCTCCCCAAGCCCCAAATCTGAAGCTTTGACATATCCAAGGCCCGGTATATACAGCCGTGTGGGACCCATGACGCTGCGGTGAGCTGCTCAGAGTATCTGCAACCAGCCGGCCGGGAGAAGTACAGAGACATCTTGAAATACCCCCGTGCTGCTGAGGGACCACGCATTATTTCATACCTGGGTCCCTTCTGACAGCGGATCCTCCTGTTTCCTTCAGGAGACGGAGCTGGGCAAGCGGCAGAGCGGGAATCTCAGAGAGTGTCGGGATACACGTGGCGGGCGCTATCTTGGAGGTGAGAGAGTGGGGCAGAGTAGGAGATCCAGCGCTGATATCGGGACTCCGTGCAGCTAGTCAGAGCTGCAGACTCGCAGGTCCCCACTTCAGGATTGAAGTTCAGTTCCCCTAAGTGCCCCAACCAAATTATCATATATTGTAGAGCACATAATCCTTTGGGAAGCCACTGCTGAATGTTACAGTGTCCGGTACAAATGGACTCCTTCTATTCCCTTTTTATATCACTGAGTGTCTGCTGACCTGATACATTTGGAAAAAAGTGAATAACAGCACACCCAAGACAGAGTTGCCAGGGTTAATCCTCTCTTTATACAATTAAATCAGCACGTGTGTGCCTGCTTTATATGGGCCGCAAAACTAATACTCCTGCTGCTCGCCCGGCTTTTAAATCCTACATGGATGCTGTAAGTCAAACAGAACAAGGAGATATAGATCCTGAAGCGGCAGCTGTCTCTGTGGACGCATCCCAGATAATGAAGGCAATAGCAACATGCCAGGCGACTCTTATTGCCAAAATTGACCATGTTCAGTCTGAACTTAGCTGTCTGCACCATGATTTTGATAAAATACGTGAAAGAACTACCGCAGCGGAGAGCAGATTGAGTGATGTGGAAGATTTGGCCCGGGCTGGAGAAACGGACACTGGACAACTACAGCAGCAAGTTAAAATGCTGCAAGCCAGGGTTGAAGATGCAGACAACAGAAACAGGAGGAATAATATTCGCATTCTAGGCCTACCTGAAAGGGCCGAAGAGGACACTCCTGAACTTTTTGCTGAACAACTGATAAGAGATGTTCTACAACCTGCGACCCTCTCTACCCGTTTCGTCATTGAAAGGGCCCACAGGGTCCCGACAAAGCCGCTCCCCGCTGGTGCTTCTGCAAGACCATTCATCATGAAAGTCCTAAACTATAGGGACAGAGACGCTTTCCTGTTAGCAGTTAGGCAAAAGGTTACATTTACATAAGAAAATGTCCGATTATCCTTCTATCCATTTTCACCTCAGAAGTTCAAAAAAAGGAGACGGCAACATAATGACGTTCGGGCGCGTCTACGGGATCTACACATTAAGTACGCCATAATGTATCCCTCTAGACTTCGAGTTCAAGATGGAGAGACTATTCGCTTTTTCGAGTCCCCAGAAGCAGCTGCAGACTGGATTGACAGACTGCCAGATGTCAGACCGCGCCGTTGAAACGAGAAAGATCTAAGCATAGATATGTTAACAGCCTTGTTCTCTTTAATTATCTTATGTGTCCTTAATGCTTTGTTCACATAACTAAGGTGTAAGATATGTAAAGGTTGACAGGTAGTCAGTAATAATTTCTAAGTGAGACACGCTAGTTGAGGAGTTAGGTACTCACTGTTTTTATTTCACTTTTTTCATAGCCTTATATGGGTACACTGCTGTGCACGCACGATACTTATGTAGGGAACGGAAGTGTAGGTTAAAGGTTACTCTATACCCAAGTGTTCTTGTTCTACTTGAGGGATTAGGCTCATCCATGTTGGGAAGGATAGGGCAGGGCGGGAGTTTGGAACAGTTTGTGTTTGTATGTCGTTGTGGGTATGACTGAGTGTTTGTTCCTCCACGGGTCTGCAGGCTCCTGGTACATTTCTCTGGTGGCATAATGGCATTAGTTAAACTGGTGTCATGGAACGTTAGGGGTCTTAATGACAAGATTAAACGTTCATTAGTCTTCAATTATCTGAAGGGGTATAATCCTGATATAGTAATATTACAAGAAACGCATCTAAGTGGCCAGAAAGTCCTCGCTCTTAGGCGCCCATGGGTAGGATCGGTTTATCATGCGGTGTATTCTAACTATGCAAGGGGAGTTTCTATCCTAATTGCTAAAAGTCTTCCTTTTCAACTGATATCTGTCCAAATAGACGTCTCTGTTAGAAATGTACTCCTATATGCGCACATTAGGGGGCTGCAATATCTGATCGTAGGTGTGTATGTACCACCCTCTTTCCATAGAGGTATCTTGGATCTTATTATGAGTAAAATAGCTATGTTCCCAGAGATTTTAATGCTACTTTGGATCCCGTTAAAGATAGGCTACAGCCACAAGCTTTCCATAATAGGGCACTCACGCATTGGGCAGAGGCGAATTGTCTTGTAGAGGCTTGGAGGCAGCTTCATCCCACTCTTTCCCAATTCTCGGGTTACTCTGCCTCCACCGGATCTATGTCTCATTTAGACTTGGGTTTTGTGAGTAAGAGTCTACTACCTTATCTTAAAAATAGTGATATTATAGGGGGCATATAATAGGGGGCTCTCTGACCATGCTCCCCTTATATTGGTCATGTCACAGCCTATGGCCCCTCCTACTAGGTGGTGGCGATTGAACCCGATGTGGCTTGATGTCCTTCCGGTGGCGGCCAGTAATTATGACAGTATGATACAGTATTGGACAAATAATGAGGGATCCACAAATCCCTTAATGGAGTGGGACATCTTCAAATCAGTTATGAGAGGGGCACTGACAAATGCCATAGCAACATATAGGAAGGAATTACGCTCCACAAGGACTAAACTTGAGGTGGAGGTTTCCAGCAAGGAGCAACAGTTTCTAAGAGATCCGAATACTGAAAATAAAGGGTCCTGGTTAGAGGCGCAACGTAAGTTGTGCATACACCTTACAGATTATACCCAAAAAAACTGTTAGCCCAAAAACACTCGATCTTCTCAGAGGGTGACAAAAAAGGTAGAGCTCTGGCGTATCTGGCCTGCACAGCATCTCCTCAAACGGTAGTTGCAGGAATCATGTCAGACCAGGGTGTGTTGGTGACTGAGCCTGAAGAGGTGTCGACAATTTGCCTCATATTATTCTTCCCACAATGCTTCTAGGACTGTCTGCACTACGGCAGACATAGATCACTTCCAGGCTGGAATTCAAATCCCCACTCTGGCAAGGGGAGATGGGGAGGCTTTAGCGGCAAACATTACTGATGCCGAGATTGAATTAGCTATTAATTTCCTTTCGGCAAGGAAGGCTCCTGGTCCGGATGGCTTCCCGGCTGAGTGGTATAAGCTCAATTCTAAAGAACACAGTACCAGACTTGGAAGGCTATTTGCCTATACTTTTGATTGGGGTGCTATGCCCTCTTCATTCTCTGAAACCACTATTGTGGTGATGCATAAGCCCGGGAGGCCTCCGGAGCAGTGTAGCTCATATAGACCCATATCATTGCTGAATTTGGATGCTAAGATTTTGGCAAAAGTACTGGCATTACAATTGCGAGATGTCATCCTTTCGGTTGTGGGAGTGGATCAGTCGGGCTTTATGCCTGGGAGAACCACTGATATTAACTTGAGGCGACTATATACCAACCTACAGGTCCAGCATGACAACAGGGGAGGGACAGCCCTAGCTTCGTTGGACAACGAAAAAGCATTTGACTCGGTAGAATGGGGTTTAATTTGGGCTGTGCTTCAGCGAATGGGCTTTCTACTGAATTACTTGCGATGGCTGCGGATACTCTATAATTCTCCAACTGCCAGGGTAAAAGTCAATGGGTATGTTTCTGATCCCTTCCCTCTGGGGGAGAGGCACTAGACAGGGTTGTCCTCTTTCCCCTTTAATCTTTGCAATAATAATGGAACCTCTGTCATTGCCAATTTCATCTAATTCAGCTATAGAGGGTGGGGAAGTGACAGGAATAACAGAGAAACTATCTTTATACGCAGACGACATGCTGGTATATTTAGCAAACCCTGATAGTTCCTTGTTTGCCCTACTAGATACAGTAGATGAATTTGGTCACTTCTCTGGACTGCGGGTAAATTGGAACAAATCCAGTCTCTGCCTGATGGATGATGACAACCCCACCCGTGTCTGTAGACAATCTAAATTGCAAATAGTAGAACAATTCAAATACCTAGGGATCATCATCCATAAAAATACTGCAAAGTTCTACCTACTAAACATAGTACCTATGATGGCTTATATTACTAGGAAATTGGAGGCTTGGGAAAACTTGCCACTAACTTTAGTGGGACGCATTAATATTATTAAAATGGTCTTATTACCAAAATTGTTGTACTTATATAGGGCGGCGCCAATGTCTCTCCCCAAAAAGCATTTCACACTACTAGACAAGATGTTCACCCCTTTTCTGTGGCGTAATCAGTGCCCCAGAATTGTGAAACAGACACTCCAGACACCATATGGGCGGGGTGGTTTAGCGCTACCTAATCTTTCTCTCTACTATGAAGCGGTACAATTGAGCTATGTAGGATGGTGCAGATGCGAGCAATCCGGCAAAGCAGCTTTAGGGGGCCCATATGAAGCTCTCGCAAATTTAGCATACAGGCAGGGGGCTTTTGCAGCACGTATTTTTACACCTACATTTGCTGCGCCGCTAGCAGTCTGGAATAAGAAAATGGAGGTACATAGGATACAAGCGAGTAGGGAGAGCCGGTCACCGTATGCGTTCTGGCCTCGAAAGGGCCTACGATATCTCACTCAATTATACAAAAAAGGTCTTTTCAGATCTTTTAGTAGTCTTGAGCAAGAATTCCAATTACCCCAACACTCTTTATATAGGTACTTCCAGCTTCGACATGCCTGTAGTGCCCAATTTGGTAGAGGACCATTGACATTAGAATGCGGTCCAGTGGAGGAAACAATAAGACGGATTCACCTAGACCAGGCATGCTCAACCTGCGGCCCTCCAGCTGTTGCAAAACTACAACTCACAGCTTGCCTGAAAAGCCTTCAGCTATTAGCCACAGCAGGGCATGGTGGGAGTTGTAGTTTTACAACAGCTGGAGGGCCGCAGGTTGAGCATCCCTGACCTAGACAAACCAGTCTCTAACTTGTATGCTGTACTAATGGCGAAAACTAGATTCCCCGATGGATAGATTATTTGGTAAATAGAGACGAGATGTGATAGAGCTGGAGGCCCATCATGTGAGAGTTGAGCCAATCCTTAATGCACACACTGTGGGTCGGATGACGGCTACTTCTTTCACATGGTGTGGCAATGTCTGGTTATCCAAAACTTTTGGACGCAGATACATGCCTATTTAAATTCTAAGATGGGAATTCCAGAGATTTGCACTCCAAAGTCAAGTTTGTTGGGAATCGTTAATGATATAACCCCTACAAAATATGGTAGAAGAATATATATAGGATACTTCTTTATTATGCTAGGAAAACCATACTTTTGAACTGGAAAGCCCCTAAGGTTCCCACCATACAACTGTGGATTCAACTAGTTAATTCAGATCTGGAGCTCTATAAACTGGTCTTTGAGCATAGGAACACGCCTGATCGCTTACTTAAAATATGGGATCCCTGGATTAACCACATCAGCCCCCCCCCCCCAGCTCAAATACCCTTAATGACCAGGCCACTTTTTACAATTCTGCACTACTTTCACCGTTTATTGCTCCGTCATAAAAAACTTACCACCCAAATTAATTTCGCCTCTTTTTCTTCTCACTAATAGAGATTTCATTGCTGCTAACATTTTTACTTTTTTGCTATCAAAAATGACCGAATTTTTTGCAAAAAAAAACAAAACATTTTTTACTTTCGGTTGTAAAAATTTTCAAAAAAAAATACTTTATAACAAATTTTCTCTAAATTTATTGTTCTACATGTCTGAAAGAAAAAATCCAATAAGTGTATATTTATTGGTTTGGGTAAAAAAGTTACAGCGTTTACAAACTATGGTGCAAAAAAGTGAATTTTGGCATTTTGAAGCAGCTCTGACTTTCTGAGCACCTGTCATGTTTCTTCAGGTGCTAGAATGTCAGGATAGTATAAATACCCCCCAAATGACACCATTTTAGAAAGAAGACACCCCAAAGTATTCGCGGAGGGGCATGGTGAGTTCATGTATCATTTCATTTTTCACAAGTTAGCGGAAAATGACACTTGGAGGGAAAAAAAAATAATAAAGTTTCCATTTCTGCTTACTTCTGGCAAAAAAAATAAAAAATCTCCCACGGACTCACTATGCCCCTCAGTGAATACCTTGGGGTGTCTACTTTCCGAAATAGGGTCATTTGTGGGGTGTGTTTACTGTTCTGGCATTTTGGGCGGGGCTAAATTGTGAGCAGCCCTGTAAAACCTAAAGGTACTCGTTGGAATTTGGGCCCCTTTGCGCCCCCAGGCTGCAAAAAAGTGTCACTCATGTGGTATCGCGGTACTCAGGAGAAGTAGGGCAATGTGTTTTGGGGTGTATTTTTTATATATACCCATATTTTGTGTGAGAAATATCTCTGTAAATGACAACTTTTTTAAAAAGTTTAAACAAAGTTGTCAATTTACAGAAATATTTCTCTCACCCAGCATGGATATATGTAAAAATACACCCCAAAACACATTGCCCTACTTCTCCTGAGTACGGCGATACCACGTGTGACACTTTTTTGCAGCCAAGATGCGCAAAGGGGCCCTAATTCCAATGAGTACCTTTAGGATTTCACAGGGCATTTTTACTCATTTGGATACTCACGCTTTAGGGCCCCTAAAATGCCAGGGCAGTATAAATACCCCACATGTGACTCCATTTTGGAAAGAAGACACCCCAAGGTATTCCGTGAGGGGCATGGAGAGTTCACAGAAAAAAAAAATTTTTGGGCACAAGCGGAAAATTTATATTTTTACAAAGTCTCATATTCCACTAACTTGTGACAAAATAAAATTTTACATGAACTCACCATACCCCTCACGAAATACCTTTGGGTGTCTTCTAAAATGGGGTCACATGTGAGGTGTTTGCACTGCCCTAACATTTGAGAGTCTCTGCAATCATTTCCTGTATGGCCAGCATTAAGAGTTTCTGCTATTTTCCTTATATTGAGCATTTTTATATGAGATTTTTTTTTTCCCGTTCAGCCTCTGGGCTGAGAAAAAAAATAAAATATAAATAATAATAATTAATAATAATAATAATAATAATAATAATATGAACGGCACAGATTTCTTCATTCGCATCGATCAATGTGGATAAAAAAATCTCTGCCAAAATAAGTGAGTGCGGTGGGCTGGGTGCTAACTACCTAACAAGTAGCTAACTGGCGGTGATAAGGGACCCTTATGCCCCATTCACACATCCGCAATTCTGTTTGCGGAACGGAATTGCGGACCCATTCATTTCTATGGGGACAGACTTTGTACCGTTCGGATCCGGAATTGCGGATCTGCACTTCTGGGTCTGCACTTCCATTCTGCAAAAATATAGAACATGTCCTATTCTTGTCCGCAATTGCGGACACGAAAAGGCATTTTCTATATAGTTCTGGCAATGTGCGGATCTGCAAAATGCGGAAAGCACATTGCCGGTTTGCAAGGGAGAGCTGCAAGTCTGGAGAGCTGCAATTTCCCTAGAACTGAAATTAGCCCTGCGATGGCCACTTTTCAAAAGTGTGTGGAAGCAGATCTAGAAAAGTTCAAAATAAAAAAAAGGACATAAAAATAAAAAAAATTGTGAAATTAAAGCCATAAAAGAGTTTTAGAAAAATCAAAACGTGATTATCCGTCCCGCCGACAAGGGGGAGCAATTGTTATTTGGTGAGAGGATCAGTATAATAGGGAATGCTTAGACAATTGGCTGATCGATCTACATATGTACCTACAAAAAAAAAAAAAAAAAAAAAAAAAGATCCTAGAGGACTTTAGAAAAATTCTCTCACAATATTGTGACAGGCCTTCAACAGGGAATTTTAACACAGCAAGAACATGATTAGAATATGGGCAATCTGCCTGGTGTACCCATAATATATTGTTTACCCAAAGTTCACAAGAGCCTGATAGATCCCCCGGGACGCCCCATTATTTCAGGCCTAGGCTCTTTGACAGCCAACCTGTCACAATATATAGATATTCAACTCAAAACACTGTCAGTACTTTTTTAGCATAATGGGGTGTACCCCACTCAATTAATTTCAACTACCAAAAAATAGGTACACAATTCCCTTAAAATATAGCTTTTATTTATATTACAAATATAAAACAATTCATTACCATAAACTGGGGAAATGGATGCGCTATACAATTCCCCAAAAAACTGGTGTATATATAATTATACAGGTTAACAAGCTCCCAATGCAATGCTGTCTGGTTTGTAAATACTGACACTATAGCTTTGCACAAACTCCCTATAATGAGATCACCTGGTGCTAGGAACACTATCAAATATACCTCTACTAACATGTAGCAAGGTAGCCACGTTGCCCTTAAAACATACTAAAAAACCACTGCAATGTATAGTTAGGGAAACAATGTTAATCACATACCCACAGATATAGTCCACCAGCTATTAGGGAAGAGATTGTGCCCCCTCTACTCACGTTTCGTGTCAGCTTCTTCAGGAGGATTGCCCTGATTCTGTAGTTTGCAAAACACCACATGTGGTCGTAAACTACTGTATGGTCAAACAGCAGGGCTCAGAAGGAAAGGAACGCCATATGGTTTTTGGAAGGCAAATTTTACTGGACTGGTTTTTAGACACCATGTCCCATTTAAAGCCCCCCTGATGCAACCCTAGAATAGAAACGCCCAAAAAGTGACCCCATTTTGGAAACTACGGGATAAGGTGTCAGTTTTGTTGGTACTATTTTAGGGTAAATATGATTTTTGGTTGCTCTATATTACACTTTTTTTGACACAAGGTAACAAAAAATAGAAATTCAGAAAATTTCACCCCCATTTGCCAATAACTCCTGTGGAACACCCAAAGGGTTAACAAAGTTTGTAAAACCAGTTTTGAATACCTTGAGGGGTGTAGTTTCTTAGATGGAGTCACTTTTTTGGAGTTTCTACTGTAGGGGTACATCGGCGGGGGGCTTCAAATGGGACATGGTATCAAAAACCAAGTCCAGCAAAATCCGCCTTCCAAAAACCATATCGCGTTCCCATCTTTCTATGCCCTTCCGTGTGCCCGTACAGTAGTTTAAGACCACATATGGGGTGTTTCTTCAAATTACAAAACTCAATATTTATTGCCCTGATTCTGTTTGGCTGTTAACCCTTGCTTTACTAGAAAAATGGATTAAAATGGAAAATTTCCCCAAAAAATAAAAATAAATTCTAAATTCAGAAATTTTATCTCCATTAACTCTTGTGGAACATCTAAAGGGTTAACGACATTTGTAAAATCAGTTTTGTTTATCTTGAGGGGTGTAGTTTCTAGAATGTGGTCATTTTTGGGTGGTTTCTATTATGCAAGCCTCACAAAGTAAATTCAAACCTGAACTGGTCCCCAAAAAGTGGGTTTTTGAAAATTTCTGAAAATTTTCAAGATTTGCTTCTAAACTTCTAAGCTTTGTAATGTCCCCAGAATATAAAATGGCATTCCCAAAATGATCCATACATGAAGTAGACATATGGGGAATGTAAATTAATAACTGCCTTTTTTGGCAGTATTACTATGTATTATAGAGAAATTGAAACTTGGAAATTTGCTAATTTTTCAAAATTTTTGGTAAATTTGGTATTTTTTTTTATACATAAAAATAAATTTTTTTGAATCCATTTTACCAGTGTCATGAAGTACAATATGTGACGAAAAAACAATCTCAGAATGGCCTGGATAAGTAAAAGCTTTTTAAAGTTATCACCATATAAAGGGACGCTGGTCAGATTTGCATAAAATGGCCTGGTCCTTAAGGTGTAATATGGCCGTGTCCTTAAGGGGTTGCCTCACTTCAGTAAGTTGCATTTATCCTGTAGAGAAAATGAACACAAGCCACTTACTAATGTATTATCCATATTTCTTCCTTTGCTGGCTGCATTCATTTTTCCACATCACATTATACACGTTTCCATGGTTACAGACAACCCTGCAATCCTTGGTGGTTGTGCTTGTACACTACAGGAAAAAGCATCAGCCTCTCTGGAGGCGGGAACCATGGGAGCACACATAGGCTGGTGTTTTTTCCTATACTGTGCAAGCACAACCACCACTGATGGATTGCAGGGTGGTCTGTAGCCATGGAAACAAGCAGCGTATAATGTGCCAGAAAAATGAATCCAGCCAGCAAAGGAAGCAATATGTATAGCAACAATATATTCAGCAAGTGATATTTATCATGTAGGGAAAGTTAATGCAAGCCACTTACTAAGTGAGACAACCCCTTTAAGTCAGCCTTGCTGTTTGCAGTGCACTGAATTTATCAAATGTAGGAAATTTGACAAGCTCCGTGCATCTTTAAATGTCAAGATGTTACTTGAGTTTTTGCGTTATTGCAATGTTTTTCGTACTGTACTGGGGACTGCTAAATCCCAGATCCACTCAAGTCTCTCCCAAATCATCCCATAGCTAGATAAAATTTGCCTTCTGGGAACCTGGGAAATCTGGTTAACCTACACAATGCAAGGGTAACATATGTACAGTGTATACACACACACTTCACAAGATGTCCCTATCCAGTTACAATCCAGCTTCCACACATGGATCAATGTTAAAAGTTCTCTAGGCTTTTAATATCAGACCAGTGGGGGTTCGACATTCGGCACCTCCACTGATCAGCTGTATGAAGGGAATGCACAAACAGGAAGAAAAATGGGAAATTGCACCTGCTCACTGCTCGTGCCTTCCCTTCATACAGTGGATTGGCAGGGATGCCGGACCCCCCACTGATTTAATATTGGAGATCAATCCTGAGGCTAGGTCATCAATATTTATAGCCTAGAGAAGACCTTTAACATTGATCCGTGTGCAGAAGCTGGACTGTAATTGGATAGGTCACCAATATTAAAAGTCCGGAGACCCCTTTAAATTTGCCTAGACTGAAAATTCCTCCAAACTTAGTAGGTAAGCAGAACATTTAGGGAACTGTAAAAGCTAGATGGCACTTACCAGAGATACAGAAACAGCTTATCACAGGTATAGAACTACGGTTGATGAGAAATCAGTTCGCTCATCTCTAGTACTGGCCCATCTTACTAGTTTCCTCACCAAAACCAATTCCAACACTGCAGTAGATGGCCACAATGATCAGACCCATTGAATGGGGCCAGTTAGTATGCAGACCTGCAGCAGGACCCAAAAGCTCAGTCTCAGGTTCCCAGCCAGAATACTGGTTGGAGTTTTCTGATGAGTAATTTGCTTGTGTGAACATCTCACAATAGTGAATTTCCCGGTGACAGACTTCAGCTCGTGTCATGCAGCTTTTCCAGGCAGTTTTTGACGCAGTCTGAGACCAAACCAATAGTAGCTTAAAAAGGGAAGGAGAACTAAAAGACTCCAAAATTCCCAGGGGGCAGGGGTTGGTCGGGTTAGCTTCTCACAGTAAAGGTAGCAACCTGCAATGGTGCATGTCGTCACCCGATTACACACTTATCTTTAATGAAAGCTCCCTAGTGCCATCTGTTGAGCTGTAAAACACATGAAAACCAATGCTTTCCTACGGCCCTGGTTCTCACTTGAGCGTTTTACAGCGCGTTTGAACGCGCTATAAAACGCCTGACGCATAAACAAGTACTTGAGCTTTTTTGGGGGCGCTTGTCGCGTGTTTTGTGATTGACACCACCACGAACGCCCGTTTCCTATTTGCAAAAACGCGCTGAAATACGCGCGACAAAAACGCACGTTTCAAGAACACTCAGGTCTGAACCCAGGCTTACAGTTTTTATTTCCTTTCAGTACAGCTGTAGGCCTTCCTCCACATGTGCTCTTCTGCTGCAGCTGATCACACAGATTGGTATCGGGAGAGAAGTGTGTGCAAGTGAACAGCTCTCACAAATCAGGCAAAGCGCTGTATGTGTGCTCTGCCAGATTAACCCCTTAAGGACGATGCCATTTTTTGCAAATCTGACGTGTCACTATGCGGTGACAGCTTTAAAACGGTTTTACTTACCGAAGCCATTTTAAGATTGTTTTCTTGTCACATATTGTACTTCATGACAGAGGTAAATTTGAGTCAAAATATTAGATTTTTATTGATAACTAAATAAAAATATATATATATTAAAAAAAAATCTGGAAAAATTCCCAATTTTCAAAATGTTTATTTCTCTGCTTTTAAACCAGATCGTGATACCTCCTAAAATAACTATTACTTTACATTTCCCATATGTCAACTTCATGTTTGGGTCATTTTGCAAATGACGCTTTTTTGGGGGGGACGTTAGAAGGCTTAGAAGCAAATCTTAAATTTTTTAAGATAATTTCCAAAACCCACTTTTTAAAGGACCTGTTCAGGTCTGAAGCGTACATAGTGGAAACCCCCCATATATTATTCTATTTTAGAAACTACACCCCTCTAGGCATTTAAAACTGATTTTACAAGCTTTGTTACCCCTTTAGGTATTCCACAAGAATTAATGGAAAATGGAGATGACATTTCAGAATTTCACTTTGGCAAATTTTCCATTTTAATCTTTTTTTTCCGCTAACAAAGCTAGAGTTAACAGCCAAATAAAACTCAATATTTATTGCCCCGATTCTGTAGTTTACAGAAACACGCCATATGTGGTCATAAACTACTGTACGGGCACACGGCAGGGGGCAGAAGGAAAGGGACGCCATATGGTTTTTGGAGGGTAGATTTCACTGGAATCATTTTAAGTTGCCATGTCCCATTTGAAGACCCCCCTGATGCACCCCTAGAGTAGAGAAAGAAAAAAAAAAAAAAGACCCCATTTTGGAAAGTACGGGATACGGTGGCCGTTTTGTGGGTACTATTTTAGGGTACATATGATTTTTGGTTGCTCTATATTACAATTTTTTGAGGCAAGTTAACAAAAAAATAAAAATAAAATAAAGCTGTTTTGGCAATGTTTTTATTTTTTGTTATTTAAAATGTTCATCTGGTTAGATCATGTGGTAATTTTATAGAGAAGGTTGTTACGGATGCGACAATACCAAATATGACTACTTTTTTTAGTTATGAGTTTTACATAATAAAGCATTTTTGAAAAAAAATGTTGTTTCTCTTTATTCTGAAAGCCATAGGTTTTTTTTAGGGTAACTGTCTTATGTAGGGGCTCAATTTTTGCGAGATGAGATGGCGGTTTGATTGGCACTATTTTGGGGGCATACGCATTTTTGATCGCTTGATATTGCACTTTGACAAAAAAAAAAAAAATGACAAAAGCATTTTAGAAAGAAAAAAAATCATGTTATAGTGTCTCTATAGTCAGAGCCATATTTTTTTGGGCGATTGTCTCATGCAGGGGCTCATTTTTTGCGGGATGTGGTGATGGTTTGATTGGTAACATTTTGGTGTACATACGAATTTTTTGATCAATTTTATTACCTTTTTTCTGAATTGAGGTGGGCAAAATTTCAATTTCATCATAGTTTTTTTTTACAGCGTTCACCGTGTGGTACATAGTGTACATTGTGTATGTGACAGTGGGGGCAGTGGCTGCATAGTGTATATTGTGTATATGTGACAGTGGGGGTGTGGGGGCAGTGGCTACATAGTGTATATGTGACAGTGGCTGCATTGTGTATATGTGATGGGGTGTGGGAGCAGTGAATGCATAGTGTATATGTGACTGCATAGTGTATATGTGACAGTGACTGCATTGTGTATTTATGAGCAGTGCAAGAGTATTAGGACTGGGCTACACAGACTTTGTAGTGCGACTGATTGATTTTAACTATTGAATGACAGCTGCAGTCTATAAGATTGCATTCAACTGAACGCATTCATTAGGATTACAGCTACAATCAGTCGCGCTACAAAAAGTCGCAGTGTAGCCCTAGCTTTTGGACTGGACCCATGTGCCTCACATTAATATTAAGTGAGGTTTTTCTGTTTAATTGAATAAACGTTTTAAGTTCAAATAATCAAAAGGCTTTTTGGGGTTTTATTTTTTATTTTTCCCATGGTATCAAATATCGCAACTGAATCAAAATTTTGGTATCAAAACAACCCTAGCCAATCAGAGTGATCGCTTGCCCCGGACCACCCCCATTGGTCCCGGGCTGGTTAGCAGAGATCCCTGGCTGTGTGTAACAGCCGGGATCTTAGCACCATCACCATGTCTGCAGACATGGTGACAGTTTAAGGCCATGACGTGTATACTCGTCATGGAGGCTAAATAACATTGCTCCATGATGGGTATACACGTCATAGGTCAGGAAGGGGTTAAGGAAGCAGTCAGGATTGTTTGGCAATGCTGGACCTGCCTGACTAGCAAGATTTTAAACTGGTTAAAGAAGTGTGTCTTATAACGCAAAAATACAGTAACCATCACAGCTCAAATTCTCTCTAGAAGTGCAGCAGGTCATTCCTCTAGTTTACTACTACAGCCAACCCTTAGCCAATGAAAAACAGAAGACATTTATACAGCTAGACTTTCAAAGCCCATTGCAAAATAATTATTTACTAAAGACATGAATGGAATCAAAATATTTTATAAAACCATTCAAGGCTGACCACATGAAAGCCATGTGTACAGTGCAACAATGTTCCCTACCATTAGGGTTACATCATTCAGTTGCTGCAGGATCGATAAGTATGTGCACCACTCTGGGGTGTCTAGAACCCGTTTCCCCGTGTAATATAATAGCCAAAACTTCTTGTTCCCAAATTAAAGGGAAAAAAAGCCACAAATGACTTACTAATACCAGGAGTCAATGCCTCACCATGCACAAGTAATAAAAAACAAACATTTAAAAAGACAAAAAAAACACCTTGATATTTGAATAAAAAGGCTTCCTGTAACAACTAAATACAAAATCGTGAGTGTTAATCAGAAATATTTAATAAATTCAACATTTAAAATGAATTTCCTCAACCCCAAATGGCCAAAATCATTTGACAAAATTGAAGCTTCTTAAAATCTAGCATTTCAAAAATTTCTATCAAATAAACAGGATAAGGAGATATTAACATTAGGAGCTCTTCCACTCTACAGTTTGAAAGGCTTCAAAAACAATATCATTGGTGTAGAGAAAGCCTGAGTCATCTATAAATCTTACGACAAATGTCTGTGCCGCCACACATTCCGAGGTAAGGAATGTTAATTAGAATTGGAAATGTGAATCAAATTCCAGAAATTGGTATGAACAGTCTTCCTAGAAACCTCACTAAGAAATCAAAGAGGAGGATGCTCAGACTTATCCAAGTAGGTTTTAGAAGAGGAAGGCAGCCTTGCAGAAACTTCAATCTTAGATGAAGTTGACAATGCCAATACCAGGCTTATAGCTGTAATGTAATTTAGTGTGCAATCAGTGCTTATTGCATCACCAAAAATCACTGCATAGACAATGTCAGTATGCTCTGGGGAGTACAGTGGTCCCTCAAGTTACAGAATAAATTGGTTCCGGGATGAAGATAGTAATGATTTAAGAAAAATACTTAAAACTGTAAATCACTTTCTATGACAGGAGCCTCTTCAAGATCCTGTATTGCACATAATGTACCAGAAAAGTTAAATGGAGTTGCCCTCACCTGACATCCAAAGAAGCAGCTCATCCTGACACAGACAGGGTGCAGGGCATGTAGTACTAAAGATGTTTTAACACAGAAAAGGCTATGTTTAGCGGTTGGATCTGAGTGAGGCACTGCATGTTGTGTCCAGTTTCAACTTACGATGGCGCAAGAAAGACCATTGTATAATAAAAATATTGTGTCCTGAGTAGGGTTGTTTCGGGTATCGAACTTTTTCAATACCCAATCGATACCTTTATGCCAGTATCGATTCGGTATCAGGATGTTCGTTTTTTATACTAGACCACGCTACTGCGCAGTTTAGTATCTCCTGTTAGGACACTGCGTGTCCAGCGATCCGCACACGCTGTGTTCTCTGCGGCCATAGACAGCGAGGAAGGAGGGAGTCCCTCCCTTCTATGACGCGTCCACAAGTGATTAGTGCGGGAGGAGGGACATAGGAGAAGAGAACATGTCTCGACCCCCCCACTTGGCTTCAGTATCGTCCTGGCTGCCATGGTAACCGATCGGAGGCCTACATTGCAATCGGTTACCATGGCAGCCAGGACACTACTGAAGCCCTGGCTGCCATGGGGACTCCCTGCTGCTGTGTGCCCATAGCACAGGGCAGCAGGGAAATGTGAAGTCCTATTCACCCTGATAGAGATCTATTAGGGTGAATAGGACACGGAATGGAAAAAAAAAAACACACCACAAAATATTAAGTATAAATTGCCGCCTTTCCCAATTGTATAAAATATATAAACATATCACCATATCTAAAGTCCAGACCTTTAAAAAAAAAACAAAATAAAAAAATGCGCAATTTACATTTTTTTGGGAGGTTTTCTTTTCGCGTGGTATCGAATATCGCAATACTTTTTTATGGTATCGATACTGAATCAAAAACTTGGTATTGAAACAACTAGTCCTGAGGCCATTGTTTCTTGAGGGACCACTGTACTTCATCAGCAGCTTGAAGAGGTAAGGAAATTAAATAGTTTAAAACTTCAATTTTTACAAAATCAAGTGTTATTGCCAAAAATACGCAAAAAGGTTAGTTAAATCATACATGATCCAGGAGAAAGCAAAAAATATTAAGTCATGAAAGAACACAAGAATGCATGGTAGAGGGAGACGGTCTTTGGAATTATCCTCATTTTTAAAACCCGTGCAACACACAGATCAGAGGAACCACAGAACTTTCACAGAAAATTCCAAGGGAAATGGGATGGAGGAAAAAAAAAAAAAAAAAAAGTATAAATAATTGGGGACATTCTACAATCCAACTCTGCAAATGAGGCAGCCGACTATCTGTTTAAATAAAGCAGCAAACACTTTCATTCAGATCAGAAGTCTCATTTCTCTGCCCTCCACACAGGAGGAAAAAAAACAAAAAAAAAAAAAAAAACACCCCACACCCTGAACAGGTGGGGGTGGAGCGGCTGTCTACAGTAGTGTACCCATCAGCAGGCATTGTCACATGCACTGAAAGCCAGCCCACAGTCCATAAAAAGATTCAGGTCAGGTAGCCTTTTGAGTCTTATTCATCATCCTCTTCCTCAAAATCATCACCTTCATCTTCCAAATCCCTTTTTCGCTTTTCTCCCTGGGGTGCATCTGCATGTATAAAAAGTGAAGTGTTACACTTGGCAAGTTTCCCCACTCCTAGAGAGTACATTGTGTGCATAATTAGGACAATAGTATTTTTGGAGGATTACATTTTAATATTGAGCAACTACAGTGCTGTTGGTCAATGCAAAATGTTAGTAAGTCTCAAACCTGAATGTTGTTTGCATTTAATTACCACCCTCTTCCAGCCTGACCCGTGAATGTAAGCATACTTGCCTGCTGCCCTGTTCCAGCTCCATGGGTCGCCGACTGTCCACTTCACGAATCACTGTTCAGATCCACTACTGGCTGCAGGGATGCAAAGAACCTTAGCCATGGCAGAAGCTTACCTGCATGGACTGAAGCAGAATGAAGACGCCAAGGTCCCATGGATGTGGAAGCAAGCAGCAGGTTTTACCAGTTTTGCAAAAGAAAAACACTTTAATATCTGTTAATGTGTAATTATTCTTTGTCCACCTAGGAGACATGCAATGCAATTGTTTGATAGTGACAACTTTTAGAATTCATTATAGCCTAACAGGCAGTCTATTAGCAGGGGCCCACGCACAATCTGACAAATACTCGTGTCTAGATGAGAACCGAGGGAGTACCCTCCTTGTGCCTAGATGCTGCCATTAGCAGTTGAACAGTTGGGATTAGAGTTCTTACACCAGCCATTACAGTAGGAGCCTAGCTATCAGGCTGCTACTGAGAACTGTACATCATGAAGGCTTAAATAGGTTAATAAATACACCCATTAAATCCCAAGTTCTGTAACAAGTAATTATTTGATGCAAGTGAAATTTAGGACTTCTCTGCAGGAAAGGTAATTAATATCTGATCACTGGGGCTCCAGCGCTGGGCTACGATAGGTGTCCTAATGCTCCCATCCCTCTATTGCACAAGCAGTGGGAAGGACTTTATGGAGGTGCAGTCAAGGATGTGCTGCCACTGTAGCGTTTTATAGTTGCCTGATCAAAAACTAGTAATAAACCCTCTTCAAAAAAAACTTACCTTCATCATCTTCCTCCTCCTCCTCCTCTTCTACATCCTCCTAAAAAAGATAAAACAAAATTCTCATCTGCAATAATTATTGACGGACTATTGCCCTTCCAGCAAAACAGCCCTAGACTACTAAAACAACCATTTCTTATTTTGTGAGGGGTCAAAAATGTGAAACAAAATACCATGTATGGAATGCATATATGGTTTAACAAAAATTGTCCTATCAAGCTTTAAATATAACACTTTCCAAATATACACTGCAACACGACTCAGTCTTTACATTTCAAGAGTATCACATCCCCAACATTGGTCACATGACCAGAGTTCTCTGCATTAAACAATGTCATTGGGACTCCTACCACGTTACCAAGTTACATGAGCAGGACATCGCATGTTAAATAGAGAACAGTCTATTAGCATATTAACCTCTTTAGGACACAGGGTGTACAAGTACGCCCTTGTGTCCTGGTACTTAAGGACGCAGATGTACACCCTCCGAAATCAATCAGCAGGCACCTTGGCACAATGCCCAGGGGGAGATCCTGTGACACCCCCATGTCAGCGATTGCAGAAAACCGCAGGTCAATTCAGACCTGCGGATTTCTACGTTACCGGGTCATTCGGGCCTCCGAAGACCCGTAAAATGATGGTGATCCGTAGTGTTATAATACACCACCAATCACCATCCTTACCGTTGGTAAGGATTCATCCCTGATTGGCTGGGCAGGGGGGCAGCAACAGAAGCAAACCACCAGAGCTTCAACCTCCCTGTCCATAGCCTGCAGCGTCGGAGAAGGAGCAGGAGCTCAGAGCCCCAGCACCCAGCAGTAAGCACTCTCTTTTTTGGCACCTGGGTGTCTGGGGTCCACAGCACTCAGTTGTGTGACCCTAGAACCCCCCCCCCCCCCCCCCAGGGGTGCAACAGCTTGCTCCCCCCCCTCCATATTTTTTGTGGGGTCAAGTTTTTATTTGGCGTGCACTGACTGTGGTCGGCGCTCTTAGCGTCCGGCCACTGTTAGCGCATCGCTCACCCCACCACTGATCAGCGTTGTACTGCTAGTCAGCAAGTTTTTTTTTTTTTTTTTACACTTTTTTTAGTTTAGGTATTTTAGTGCGTGAACACCTGGCCCCACACACTTCAATACAGTTTATTTTACACACTCGCATGGCCCGCAGGATGTTCTTGGTGGAGGAGGCATATGCCCATATGCGCTCCGACACAGAGCGCAAGTGAGGAGGAGGATGACCCCACTTTCCTCCTGTCATCCGCATCCTCCAATGATGAGCCCCCCAAGGCTGCGGAGACGCCGCCAGAGGAACCCCATGCTAGGGACCCTGTGGCCCGCACTAGTACGAGCAGCCCTGGGGCTCTTACTAGTTTTCCAGCTGTGGGGAGTCGCTCTGGTAGACAGCGGTGCGGGTGCAGTTTAGAGGCAAAACAAGGAGTCCAGATTGTGCAACAAACAGTGTTTTATTCACACTTGCACACAAAATGAAAAACAGTCTCTTGGTGACAGTTCACACACAACGGAAATAACGTAGCCAAACAAAAACAGTCCAACACAGGTTCAGTCACCTTGGAGGTGTAGGTGCAGGTTCGCACCACGCTGTCGGCCCAGCCGCAGGAGAATCCAGCTTCAGGTAGCCAGGAACAAAATACCTCCTTGCTGAGCTCTTTCCTCCTGGACAGAGAACTCCCAGCCCTGTTAGCAGCTCCAGGATAATCACACTCCCCAGACACAGCTGCTGGCTGCGTTTTATATCCAGCCCAAAACATGGACTGGACCGTGGGGAGCAGCCACCCACCCTACTCTTTAGCTGCTCCCAGTAAGAGCCGGCCCGGATCGGCTTTGCAGCCATGCTATTAACAAAGTCAAACAGCACTAGCTGCTGCAGACAAAAACCCGGCTCTCACCTCACCGAGGCCAGCAACCTCGGTGACACGTACCTGCCATCACATATGACACCTTGCACCTTACCACATACCCCCCTTTGTTCAACCCTGAGGGGTGAACACACGTGAGGCAGTGGACGCGGGACAGGGCATCTGCGTTGCCCTGCAAGCGGCCTGCCCTGTGTTCCACGGAAAACTTGAAATTTTGAAGAGATAGGAACCACCTGGTGACCCGAGCATTCCTCTCCTTGGCCTGACTCATCCATTTGAGGGGGAATGGTCGGTCACCAGACGGAACCTCCTCCCTAACAGGTAGTAGCGGAGAGATTCGAGTGCCCACTTGATAGCCAGGCACTCCTCTCCACTATACTATACCTGGACTCGGCGGGACTGAGCTTACGGCTCAGGAAGACAACGGGATGTTCTTCCCGTTGACCTCCTGCGACAGTACCGCACCGAGGCCTACCTCCGAGGCGTCGGTCTGTACGACAAACTCCTTGTTGAAGTCGGGTGTCACCAAAACCGGGGACCCACACAGGGCCGACTTCAACGCGGAGAAAGCCTCCTCCGCCTTCTCACTCCAGCTAACCCTCCCAGACTTTCGCCCCTTCAACAGGTCTGTCAATGGCGCTGCTATTGTGGCAAAGTGGGGCACAAACCTCATGTAGTAACCTACAATCCCCAGGAACGACTTTACCTGCCTGGTGGTGACCGGTCGGGGCCAGTTACGAATGGCCTCTACCTTAGTTACCTGAGGTTTGATGACTCCCGCCCAATTACATATCCCAGATATTTTGTCTCCTCTAACCCTATGGAGCACTTCTTTGGGTTAGCGGTCAGTCCGGCTTTCCTCAGGGCATCCACTACCGCCTGCACCTTGGGTAAATGGCTTTCCCAGTCGGTGCTGTGGATGACTACATCATCCAAGTAGGCCGAGGCGTACCGACGATGTGGTCGCAGCACTATGTCCATTAACCTTTGGAAAGTGGCGGGGGCGCCATGCAGGCCAAAGGGTAACACCTTGTAGTGATACAGGCCCTGCGGGTAACAAATGCGGTTTTTCCTTAGCCGACTCCGTTAAGGGTACCTGCCAGTACCCTTTAGTGAGGTCCAGCACAGAAAAATAACGGGCTTGTCCTAAACTTTCAACCAGCTCGTCTACTCGGGGCATGGGATACGCGGCCAAACTTGGATACTTCATTTAACTTGCGAAAGTCGTTGCAGAACCGCAACGTCCCATCCGGCTTGGGTATTAGGACTATGGGACTGGCCCACTCACTTTTCGACTCCTCAATGACCTCGAGCTTCAACATTAACTGTACTTCCTCCGCGATGGCCCGTCGCCGAGCCTCGGGTACCCGGTATGGTTTTAACCGGATCTTGGCCTGAGGCTCAGTGACGATGTCATGTTGGATGAGAGACGTGCGGCCAGGGAGGTCCGAGAATACATCCGTGTTCCGACTGATGAACTCCCTGACTTCCTGAACTTGTTTGGAAGACAGGCTGTCTGCAATTTTACCGTGGTTACTGCTTCACAGGCCTCGAACTGTGGGGCTGGACCCTTTCACCTAGAAGCCCTGGCCGGGGCTGTGGTCGTCGGCTGTGTCCCTATCTTTCCACGGCTTAAGTAAATTCACGTGGTACACCTGCTCCGGCTTGCGCCGCCCTGGCTGGTGTACTTTGTAATTTACTTCCCTACCTTCTCGATCACCTCATAGGGGCCCTGCCACCTAGCTAGGAATTTGCTGTCAAGGGTGGGTACCAGAACCAAAACCCGATCTCCCGGATTGAAGTCCCGTACCCGAGCCTGACGATTGTACACCCTACTCTGGGCTTGTTGCGCTGCCTCCATATGCTCCCGGACCAAGGGCAACACCCTTTCCATCCGGTCCTGCATTTGGGCGACATACTCAATGACACTTTTGTGGGGGACAGGCTGTTGTTCCCACGCTTCCTTGGCGATATCCAACAGGCCCCGAGGGTGTCTGCCATAAAGCAGTTCGAAGGGCGAGAACCCAGTAGAGGCCTGGGGCACCTCTCGCACTGCGAACATGAGATAGGGCAGAAGCAGATCCCAGTCCTTCCCATCTCTAGACACCACCCTCTTTAACATATTTTTAGAGTTTGGTTAAACCTCTCCACAAGACCGTCTGTTTGCGGATGGTAAACGGACGTCCGTAACTGCTTTATACGCAACAATTTACACAGTTCCTCATTACTTTGGACATAAAAGGGTCCCTTGGTCTGTCAGAACCTCTTTTGGCAGGCCCACACGGAAAACATCTCCATTAACTCTTTGGCAATGAGCTTGGCTGAGGTATGTCGCAGAGGCACCGCCTCCGGATACCGAGTGGCATAGTCGAGAACTACCAGAATGTGTTGGTGGCCCCTGGCAGACTTTGGTACAGGCCCAATTAAATCCATCGCGATTCGCTCAAACGGTACTTCAATAATTGGCAGAGGTACCAGAGGACTACGGAAATGTGGCTGGGGGCTAGTTATCTGACAGGTCGGACAGGACTTACAATAATTCTCTACCTCCTTGAACACACTGGGCCAATAAAATCGCTGCAGTATGCGGTCCTGGGTTTTCTGCCACCCCAGGTGTCCCCCAAGAACATGTTGGTGGGCAAGCTCCATGACAAGCTTGCGATACGCTGTGGGCACCACCAACTGTTCAACAGGTTCGCCTCGGATTTGGTTCACCCGATACAACATATCCTGCAGAACAATAAACCGTGGGAACATTAATTCAGCCCCTGGTTTCTGGGGTTTCCCATCAATTTCCAGCACATTCTCCCAGGCCCTGGTTAGGGTTTGGTCCCGGTGTTGTGCGGTCCCAAAATTTTCCCCGGAGACATTGAGGTCTGCCAACTCAGGTCCCGGTGGCAAGTCCTCCGTGTCTCCCACCATTACACTCAGTGGGGTTGTCTCCCCTCTACCGCTGGAGCAGTGGTCACCCCTACCGCCGGCCCTTCAGACTCGGGCTCCCAGGGTTCTGGCCTTCCAGCGGTATCAGGCCACTCTACTAGGGTCACCCCTGTCTCGGGTCCCTCAGATACCTTTATTGCCGGCCACAGCGCCGGAAAACCGGGAAGTCCCTCCCAAGTATTAGTTCGTGTGGGAGTTTAGTAGCGACAGCCACCTCGTGGGTCCACCTACCAGCCGCTGTGGACAAAGTCACTAGTGCAGTGGGATAGTCTTTCAGGTCTCCGTGGATGCACAGGACCCCGACTTTACGGCCAGTATACTCCGCAGGCCGTACAAGTGCAGCCCTTACCAGGGAGACTAAACTCCCGGAGTCCAGCAGAGCCACCGCCAGAGAGTCTCCCACCTCTACCTGACACAGGTGGTTATGGTCCTGCACCTCACGGGTGCCAGTTGCGCACAGCTTCCGTGCATACAGGGAGTGACGACCCCCGTAGTTCATATCCATCGGCTCATCCCGATGCGGACAGTCGGCCCTGATGTGGCCTGGCTCCTGACACCTCCAGCATACCACGGGAGGCGGACTCGCAGGGGGTATATTCCGGGCAGGCCGCTCTGTCGCCGGACGCCGGAACTGGGGCAGAGGCCTCCGGGTTTGACTGACCCCTTCCCCGCAAGAGTCCCCTGCAGGTTTCTGGTGGCCTCGTAGCGCTCCACCAGGTCGACCATCTCCAGGGCATTGGTGGGCGATACCTGGCCGATCCAGTGCTGGAGGGGATAAGGCAGGGCCCTCCAAAAGATGTCCGCCAACAGTCGATCCAGCATGGCAGTGGGACTTAGTAGATCGGGCTGCAGCCACTTTTGCAGCCTGTGCAGCAGATCGTAGAACTGCGGCCTAGCGGGTTCAGTCGTTTTAAAGTCCCACTGGTGGACTCTTGGGCGCGGACCAGCACGTTCACGCCCAGTCTGGCTAGGACCTCTCCTTTCACAGTGTCATAGTCTGCCGCTTGGTCGTCCGACAAGTCGAAAAACACCTGCTGGGGTCCGGAAGCCAGGAACGGAGCGACCACCTCAGCCCACTGGTCACGGGTAACTTTTCCCTCACGGCGACCTTCTCAAAACCGCCAGGTACGCCTCAACGCCGCTCTGCGGGGTCATTTTTGGGATCGCCGCACGGACCGCTTCCGGGCATCTTGGACGTGGTGGGACGCTCCTGCCGCCTGTAACGCCATCACATGTTGTAGCAGTAGTTGGTTGGTCTCCCGCTGCTGCACGTTAGCCTCTATGAGAGCCTTCACAGCAGCCTCCATGTTGCCAGAAACTCCTGCTTGCAGCTTTGCTGGCTTAATATATTCCATACACTTTAGAAAAACAAAACTTCGGCGTTCACGCCAGCCTCACTGCGCATGCCCGCATCCGACACCAAATGTGGGGAGTCGCTCTGGTAGACAGCGGTGCGGGTGCAGTTTAGAGGCAAAACAAGGAGTCCAGATTGTGCAACAAACAGTGTTTTATTCACACTTGCACACAAAATGAAAAACAGTCTCTTGGTGACAGTTCACACACAACGGAAATAACGTAGCCAAACAAAAACAGTCCAACACAGGTTCAGTCACCTTGGAGGTGTAGGTGCAGGTTCGCACCACGCTGTCGGCCCAGCCGCAGGAGAATCCAGCTTCAGGTAGCCAGGAACAAAATACCTCCTTGCTGAGCTCTTTCCTCCTGGACAGAGAACTCCCAGCCCTGTTAGCAGCTCCAGGATAATCACACTCCCCCAGACACAGCTGCTGGCTGCGTTTTATATCCAGCCCAAAACATGGACTGGACCGTGGGGAGCAGCCACCCACCCTACTCTTTAGCTGCTCCCAGTAAGAGCCGGCCCGGATCGGCTTTGCAGCCATGCTATTAACAAAGTCAAACAGCACTAGCTGCTGCAGACAAAAACCCGGCTCTCACCTCGGCCAGCAACCTCGGTGACACGTACCTGCCATCACATATGACACCTTGCACCTTACCACACAGCCCACCAGCCAAGTGCACCTAAGCCCCCTACAGGTGAATGAGTCTGGTGCATCCCAGGGGAATACGAGCCTGTGATTCCGGAATTTGTTGGCAATCCAGGAATCCAGATTCCCACAGTGGGATTTACTGAAATTGACTTTAGTTTTTTTTTCAGTAACCCACTTGTGAATCTGATGGTGGACCCCGGTCAGTGCAGCCGAGATGAGGATGTTTTGGGGCCTGGTGCTGCACATGGGCCTGGTCAAAAAACCCAGCGTCAAGCATTACTTTAGTGGGGACGTCCTCTACCAGATCCCACTGTACAGTACTGCCATGACACGTCCCATTATGCAGATAACTGTGGGACCGTGCGGAAAAATCAAAAACCCAATTCTATGAGACGGTCCTCAAGGCCCTGATCTTTTCTGACCGGGAAAGAGCAGGTCGGAGTACCTCGGGAATTGGAGGCGCCCGGGTCGTCCCTGGCCAACACTTTCCAGGTGTGGTCCCCCATACTGGAAAGAAGGGACGATCCCAAAAAAAAAAAAATGGAGTGTGACGCAAGAGGGGAATCCAGAAATACACCACCACTTAATGCGACACGTGCCCCGATCATCCGGGCCTCTGCATTGACGGTTTCTTCAGGGAGTACCACACTTCCATGGAGTTCTAAATTATTATAATCCCAGACAATCCCTTAGAAAATACATAACATTATGGCTCTCAGACTTTGGGGAGACAAACAATTTTTCCAAAAATGATTTTATTGTATTTAAGTTTTTAAAAAATGTTGTTTTAGTGTCTCCAAAGTCTGAGAGCCATACATATTTGGCATTGTCGCGTCCGTAATAACCTTATCTATAAAAATAAAATATTACCTAACCCCTCGGATAAAAGCCCTTTACAAAAAATTATTTAGAAACTAGTTTAAAAATTTGTCACCTTAGATCCCAAAAATTGTAATAGCATATCAAAAAATCAAATGCCCTTTTTTTCCAAACTTGGTTTATGATGTCAAGCTGAAACCAACATATTAATAAAAGTATTCATATTAGGTATTGCCACGTCCATAACAATGTGCTCTATAAAAAAATAACATTTGACCTAACCCCTCAGATAAACGCTGTAAAAAAAAAAAAAAAAAAAGTAAAAAGCCATTTTTTGTCACCTTAGATCACAAAGTGTAATAGCGAGCGATCAAAAAGTCAAACCCACATCTGTCGTGGGTAAAACCCGCCAAAATAGTGCCAATAAATCCGCCATCTCATCCCACAAAAAATGAGCTCCTACATTAGACCAAAAAAAAAAAAAAACTGTAGCTCCCAGGCTACTAAAATTAATGTTTCTTCCTAAAAATGTTAATAGTGTAAAATCTAAACAAATTTTATAAAGTAGACATATTAGGTATCGCCGCGTCCGTAACAATCTGCCCTATGAAAATAACATTTGTCCCAACCCCTCAGATGAACAGCATTAAAAAAAATCCATTTGAATCCATTTTTTTCCGGTAATAAAGCAAGGGTTAACAGCCAAAAGAAACTAAACATTTATTGTCCCGATTCTGTAGTTTGCAGAAACACCCCATATGTGGTCGTAAGTGGCTATATAGCTACACGGCAGGGCATAGAACGAAGGGAACGCCATATGGTTTCTGGAAGGCAGATTTTTGATGGACTGGTTTATTTACACCATGTCCCATTAGAAGCCCCCCTGATGTAGCCTAGAAACTCCAAAACAGTGCAACCAAATATCATTTACCCTAAAATAGTACCAAAAACACTACCACCTCATCCCGTAGTTTCCAAGATGGGGTCACTTTTATGGAGTTTCTACTGTATCAGGGGGCTTGAAAGGGTACATGGTGTAAATTAACCAGTCCAGCAAAATCTGCCTTCCAAAAACCATATGGGGTACCCCTTCTACGTACTGCCGTTTAGCCAAATAGTAGTTTAGGACCACATATGGGGTGTTTCTGCAAACTACAGAATCAGGGCAACCCATATTGAGTTTTGTTTGGCTGTTAACCCATTTTTTTTAGTAATAAAGTAAAGGTTAAAATGGAAAATTTTCCACAAAAAAATAAAAATTCGAAATTCTAAAAAATGGTTTCTCCATCTGCCATTCACTCTTGTGGAACGCCTAAAGGGTTAACAAAGCTTGTAAAATCAGTTTTGAATACCTTGAGGGGTGTAGTTTCTAGAATGGGGTCATTTTGGGGTGGTTTCTATTACGTAAGCCTCACAAAGTGACTTCAGACCTAGACTGGTCCATAAAAAGTGGGATTTGGCAAATTTCTGAAAAATTTCAAAATTTGCTTCTAAACTTCTAAGCTATGCAACATCCCCAAAAAATAAAATGGCAGTCCCAAAATGATCATGACATGACATGAGGTAGACATATGGGGAATGTAAAGTCATCACAATTTTTGGGGGTATTACTATGTATTATAGAAGTAGAGAAACTGAAACTTTGAAATATGCAAATTTTTCCAAATTTTTGGTAAATTTGGTATTTTATGCAAAAAAGTTAACTTTTTTTACCCCATTTTAGCAGTGTCATGAAGTACAATATGTGACGAAAAATAAACAATCTCAAAACGGCCTGTGTAAGTAAAAGCGTTTTAAAGTTACCACAGAAAGTGACACTGTTCAGATTTGCAAAAAATGGCTCGGTCCTTAAGGTGAAATCGGGCCGAGTCCTTAAGGGGTTAATAAAAAGTAAAAGATTTACACAAAGGTCAATAACTAAATATATGCGACAACCACTTGCAGTAGTCATATACTGAGGGGGTTTCACATGACTTGTGGACTGTAGAACCACAAGACACAGGCAATGGGCGTGTGCAACCCACACTGTTGACTTCAATCGGCCCATAATTCGCATGTTTCAGTCAAAGAGAGGACAGGACATGTCCCATCTTTTAGGGATGGCTGTACAGACCCAGAAGCAAAACTGACACGGTCGTGTGAATGCACCCTAAAGGGGGACCCAAGGACAAAATTATCAAACAGCAAAGATGCTATATACGACTTCAGTTAATCCACAAGATTAACCCCTTAGATACCAGAGGTTTTTAGTTTATTTTTCTTCCAACTTAAATTTTTCCATTCACATGTTTAAATGAAGGCTCGCTTGCTGTAATGTGACGTACGGGCCAGCGCCTGCGCACTGGATACCCCAATCATTCTGCCAGTGATGGATAAACCAGTGCACAGGCACAGACCTCCCGTTCGTCGACGTGATTTGGCTACGGACGAAGGAGCTAAAGATCCAGTTAAAGGGCGAGCCGAATGGGTGAAAGGGGAGTGCTTGCTTATGAAAATTAGCACGGGGCCTGGGCACCAGCCGTATGAACGCCGCCCCTGGGCACCTTCACACACTGATTTGCATATGGAATAAAAGTGTGTTTTGGACGACCTGTGGAACAGACAACAATATGGTAAGATGCATTTTAATGTGGGGGCTGTGTTGGACACAATGGTGTAAGTGTTAGTTATTGCGATTTTGGGGTGAAAGACTCCCTTTAAGTACTCTATATTAACAAGGAGTGTTTCACAGGATTGTTGCTTAGGGATGAGCAAACTTGTGTTTTTATGTTCAGTGTACAAGTTTTTGGGTTATCTAACAACTCCGTTATGGATTCCACTATAACTGTGGTAGCGGAATCCATAACGGAATTCTCAGATAACCTGAACCTTGTGCATACAAGTTTGCTCAACACTACCGGTAAGTTTAACATCTGTCGTGGGTAAACTGAATGATTTCTAAGAGATGCCATCTTGGAGTACTTCAATGAAATTAAGCAAAATGCGCCATATCAGCATATCTTCGTGAGTTATCGGTCATGTCAAACTAATTTAATCAGTTTCTATGAGGAGGTAAGTTCTAGACTTGACAGTGGCAAAAATCAATGGATGTCGTATCTTGACTTCTCCAAAGCATTTGATACTGTACCACGTAAAAAGTTAGTATATAAACCGAGAATGCTTGGACTGGGGGAAAATGTATGTGGGTAAGTAACTGGCTCAGAGATAGAAAACAAAGGGTAGTTATTAATGGTACACATTCAGATTGGGTCACTGTCACTAGTGGGGTACCACAGGGGTCTGTTCCGAGCCCTATTCTCAAAAAATCTTGAGGAATGCTTCTGCAGTAATATATAAAGTAATAGCAAGTGTAAAGTAACACAGAAGTGGACAGTATAATGATACAGATGGATGTGGATATACTAGAGGCTTGGGCAGATAAGTGGCAGATGAGGTTTAACACTGACAAATTAAGGTTATGCACTTGGGAAGGAATAATGCAAGTCATCCATACATACTAAAGGGCAAAAAAAAAAAAAGAAAAAAAAAAAAAAGGCAACACTGACATGGAAAGGGACTTTGTGTAATTTTGGTGAACAGCAAACTTAGCTGTAGATACCAGTTCCAGACAGCTGCTGCCAAGGCCAATAAGAAAATGGGTTGCAGGTTGCAAGGGGCCTATGATGAGAACTTGGTAAACAATTAAAGTACAGTGGAGGAAATAATTATTTGACCCCTCACTGATTTTGTAAGTTTGTCCAATGACAAAGAAATGAAAAGTCTCAGAACAGTATCATTTCAATGGTAGGTTTATTGTAACAGTGGCAGATAGCACATCAAAAGGAAAATCGAAAAAATAACTTTAAATAAAAGATAGCAACTGATTTGCAATTCATTGAGTGAAATAAGTATTTAAACCCTCTAACAAAAAAAGACTTAATACTTGGTGGAAAAACCCTTGTTTGCAAGCACAGAGGTCAAACGTTTCTTGTAATTGATGACCAAGTTTGTGCACATTTTAGGAGGAATGTTGGTCCACTCCTCTTTGCAGATCATCTCTAAATCCCTAAGGTTTCGAGGCTGTCTCTGTGCAACTCTGAGCTTGAGCTCCCTCCATAGGTTTTCGATTGGATTAAGGTCCGGAGACTGACTAGGCCACTCCATGACCTTAATGTGCTTCTTCTTGAGCCACTCCTTTGTTGCCTTTGCTGTATGTTTTGGGTCATTGTCGTGCTGGAACACCCATCCACGACCCATTTTCAGTTTCCTGGCAGAGGGAAGGAGGTTGTCGCTCAGGATTTCACGATACATGGCTCCGTCCATTTTCCCGCTAATGCGAATAAGTTGTCCTGTGCCCTTAGCAGAAAAACACCCCCAAAGCAAAGGTTTCCACCCCCATGCTTGACGGTGGGGACGGTGTTTTGGGGGTCATAGGCAGCATTTTTCTTCCTCCAAACACAGCGAGTTGAGTTAATGCCAAAGAGCTCTATTTTGGTCTCATCAGACCACAGCACCTTCTCCCAGTCACTCTCTGAATCATTCAGGTGTTCATTGGCAAACTTCAGACGGGCCTGCACATGTGCCTTCCTGAGCAGGGGGACCTTGCGAGCCCTGCAGGATTTTAATCCATTGCGGTGTAATGTGTTTCCAATGGTTTTCTTGGTGACTGTGGTCCCTGCTAATTTGAGGTCATTAACTAACTCCTCCCGTGTAGTTCTAGGATGCTTTTTCACCTCTCAGAACCATTGACACCCCACGAGGTGAGATCTTGCGTGGAGCCCCAGAGCGAGGTCGATTGATGGTCATTTTGTGCTCCTTCCATTTTCGAACAATCGCACCAACAGTTGTCACCTTCTCTCCCAGCTTCTTGCTAATGGTTTTGTAGCCCATTCCAGCCTTGTGCAGGTCTACAATTTTGTCTCTCACATCCTTGGACAGCTCTTTGGTCTTTCCCATGTTGGAGAGTTTGGAGTCTGCTTGATTGATTGATTCTGTGGACAGGTGTCTTTTATACAGGCGACTAGTTAAGACAGGTGTCCTTAATGAGGGTGACTAATTGAGTAGAAGTGTCTAACCACTCTGTGGGAGCCAGAACTCTTAATGGTTGGTAGGGGTTCAAATACTTATTTCACTCAATGAAATGCAAATCAGTTGCTATCTTTTTTTTAAAGTTATTTTTTCGATTTTCCTTTTGATGTGCTATCTGCCACTGTTACAATAAACCTACCATTGAAATGATACTGTTCTGAGACTTTTCATTTCTTTGTCATTGGACAAACTTACAAAATCAGTGAGGGGTCAAATAATTATTTCCTCCACTGTAATTACTGGAATGGGTGAACTACAGTACCTTGAAAGGTTATCAAAGATTTCCATTACTTACCGGTAATTGGTTTTTCCTCTAGCCCCCAAAGTGGCACAACAGGAGAATACCCAACCTCCCGGAGATCTTTAAATAGTCCCCTCCCCTTACCTGCTCCAGTAAATAACCGAGAAACTCAGGAATGGATGCAACATTAATTTTTGTTCAGAATTGATAATTCATAAAGCAAGAACAAGGCTACTTTCAAATAAAGAAAATGTTTTCTATACTGAAAAAATTAAATAAAAATTAAATATGAACATGATTGGGGGGGGGGGGGGGATTCCCTGTGCCGCTGTGGGGGCTAGAAGAAAAACCAGTTACCGGTAAGTATTTGAAATCTCTCCAAATGACCCCCCCCCCAGCAGCACGACAGAGGAATAATAGAGGAGTCCTAAACTAGGGCGGGGGGCCCCACAGCAAAGGATAACTGTGTGCAAAGGATAACTCCCTATTCTTTAATACACTTAATATGGTGGATTTGGTGATCTCTGTAACGGAGACAGATCTTTCTTTGAAGGATATCTGGCTTTCATTGTGTTGTAGACCCAATACTGGGGCTCCACATTTATTTTGCATATTACTGTTTCCCAGGGAGCTTTGCACTTTGGATTGCTGTGTTGAGACTCTTAAAAGAGGCTCCGCAGTGTTTTCTGTAGCTGGTCTCCCTGAGATCAGCTATTATTTTATTATTTAATACATCTAATTGATAGTGCCTAAAAAAAGCGGACGGTGACGACCAGGTGGATGCCTGGCAAATCTGTTCTAATGGTTGAATGGGCTTTTAGACCTGCTGGTGGGGGTACTTTTTTTTGAGTCATAACACAGCAAGATTGCAGATCTGATCCATCGCCTAATAGACGTTTTACTTGCCACGTTCCCCTGGTTCAGGCCTGCAAATTGCACAGTCTGTCCGTTTTCCTGAAGTCTTCCGTAGCTTTTAAGTAGACCAATACTGCTCTTCTTACATCTAGGTTATGAAACGGTCTTTGTTCCAACTGCCTGACGGAGACCCAAAGGATGGAACAGACACTTCCTGTAGACAGTGGAACTTAGAGACCACCTTGGGCAAAAAAGAAGAATGTTTTAATACTATTCTATCATCTCTGATGGATAGGTAGGGAGGTCTGCATGAAAAGGCCTGTATTTCCCCCACCCTTCTAGCCATCAAGAAAACGGTCTTTAAAGTGAGCAATCTTAAGGATATCTCCGGTAAGGGCTCAAAAGGACCGTCTGATAAAGCAGCCAATACCAGATTTAAGTCCCAAGGGGGAATAGTGGGCCTAACCATTGGTCATTTTCTCTGAGCCCCTTTCACAAATCTTTTGATGAGGTCCACTTCTGCCAGTTTCATTTCCAGAAAGTCATTTAGAGCAGATATGTGGACTTTAATCATGCTGACTCCAAGACCCTTCTGAAGCCCTGACTGGAGAAACTACAGAACCTTAGAGATTATAAGGGGGCCCCTGGTATCACCACCTGTAAATTTTAAAAATAACTGCCAGATTCTGTTATAGATCTTTGATGTCACACTTTTGCGGCTATAAAGAATTGTGGAAATTACTGCATCAGAGAGAACTTTCTTTTAATATCTCCCGTTCAGTTTCCATGCTGCTAGCCGGAGTAGTGTTGCCCTGAGATGCCCTGGCCTCTGGTGAAGGAGATCCGGGATGTCCAGTAGTGGCCAAAAGTCCCCTGCTGACATCTTCAGTAGTAGTGGAAACCAAGATCTCCTGGGACAATAAGGTGCAATTAGTTTCAACCTGTGGTTTCCCTGTAACACCGTGTGTAGCACCCTGGGGATTAGCGCAAATGAGGGAAAGGCATACAAATTCTCCTTTGGCCACGGATGGGAGAGAGCGTCCACTATGAGTGGGTGATCTGTCTGTGTAGGACAAAACAACTTTTCTGTCTGGTCGCGTTGCAAATAGATCTACTTCTGGAAAAGAAAAAAACATTTTTCTGTTATCTGACGAATTATCTTCTGGTTTAAAGGGCCATTCGCTCTCCTTCAAGACATCTCAGCTGAGAAAAATGTGCGACCTTGTTGTCTTTTCCCCTTATGTGAACTGCTGATATTGACAGGGTTTCTTTTGGCCCATTGGAATATTTCTTTTGAGACCTTTGCTAGGGCTGAACTTTTTGTTCCTCCCAGTTTGTTCAAAGCAGCGACAGTTGTGGTATTGTCTGACTATTTATCTCCTTCCCACTGAGTTCTGAGTGAAGGGTTTTTAAAGCTTCCCAGACTGCGGTTAATTCCCTCAGGTTGGAAGAGGCTAGGCTTAGATGTTCCTGCCAGGTACCTTGCACTACAGATTTGTCTGTAAAGGCTCCCTAGTCGTTTTTGCTGACATCTGTAGTAATAGTAACATTTGTTTGTTGCAAAGGAACGCCCCTGCTTGAATTTTTTCTGATCAGCCACCAGTTTAAGGAGTTTTACGTAATGAGGAATTTTTGCTTTCATCTCCAGTGAATCTACGCTCTTGTTCCATTTTTTTGAGCATGAATGACTGGAGGGTCCGAGAGTCAGCCTGGGCCCACTTCACTGCTGTGATAGTCGAGGACATCAGACCCAAGATCTTCATTATTGATCAGATTGTTACCTTGGATTTTCTGCGGAACAGGGTTAATTCCTGGCTGATTGAATTTTTTTCCTGTGGGAGGAAGGTTTTCATGAGTTCTAAATCCAATAACATTCCTAAAAAAAAATTTTTTTCTCTTTCTGGATGAAGATTTGACTTCTCTATTTATTAGCCATCCCAGATCTGCTAGACTCTTATAATCTATGTGTTCCAGAAGTAAATTTTCTTATTCCGCTGCTATAAGGAAGACGTCTAAATAAGGGACAACTAATATTCCTCTCAGATGTAGGTCTGCTACCGCTTCTGCCACTTTGAAGACCCTTGATGCGGACGTAAGGCCAAAGGGGAGGACCTGGAACTAAAAATGATGTACTACCGTCTGATTGAATTGCAAATCTGAGGAATTTTTGGTGTGCTCTGTCTGCAAATTGGAAGGTGATAGTACGCATTGGTGAGATCCAAGGTTGCCATGAAGATGTTTCTTTCTAACAGATTGATCTTGGATTTTGTACTTTCCATTTTGAAGCGCTTGTAAAGCAGATGGTGGTTCAGCCCTTTTAGGTTTATAATGGCTCTAAGTGCCGTTGGGCTTTTTTACCAGGAATATAGGTGAATAGTATCCTGTTCCTTCCTCTTCCAGGGGAACTACAACTATTGCTTCTTTCTGTAATAGTCCAGTCCATAATCCTAGATCAGGTTAGAATCCTACTTTCCTACGTTTTTTTTTTGGCAATGTGGAAAACATCCTGGGGTAGAGGGGAGAATTCTAGCCTTAGGCCTGACAAAATTACGTCCAGTACCCAGGGAGAGCTGGAAATAGCTCTCCAGGCTTGGATGAAATATTTTAGTCTTCCTCCTACCCTGCCTCTGGAGTTATTGTTTTGATGGCTTTTGGGAAGAATCTGAGGGGGTTGAATAAAAGAAAAACCTTTCCCTCTTCCCAAACACCATAAAGAAGAAAATGCTTTTTCTGATCCTGCCTGCCTCTAGATGCAGGAAAGCTTAGGGTCCTTTCACACTTGCGTTCTGAGGATCCGGCAGGCACTTCCGTCCTGCCGGATCCGTCAGAACGCAAGTCACCTGAAGCATTAGAAGACTGCTCAGGATCCTGATTGCTTTCAGGTTACTATGGCAGCCAGGACGCTACTAGCGTCCTGGTTGCCATAGTAGGAGCGGGGGAGCGGCATACTTACATTCTGTGCGGCTCCCGGGGCGCTCCAGAATGACGTCAGAGCGCCCCATGCGCATGGATCACGTGATCCATGCGATCACGTGATCCATGCACTGGGGCGCCATGACGTCATCCTGGAGCGTCCCGGGAGCCGCACGGAATGTAAGTATGCCGCTCCCCCGCTCCCGCTACATTTTACCATGGTAACCAGGACTTTAGCGTCCTGGCTGCCATGGTAACCAGTCAGAAAAAGCTAAATGTCGGATCCGGCAATGCGCCGAAACGACGTTTAGCTTAAGGTCGGATCCAGATTAATGCCTTTCAATGGGCATTAATTCCGGATCCGGCCTTGCGGCAAGTGTTCCGGATTTTTGGACGGAACAAAAAGCGCAGCATGCTGCGGTATTTGCTGCGTCCAAAAAACGTTCCGGTCCTGAACTGAAGTCATCCTGATGCATCCTGAACGGATTTCTCTCCATTCAGAATGCATGGGGAGGATCCTGATCAGGATTTTTCCGGCATAGAGACCCGACGACGGATCTCTATGCCGGAAAACAAAAACGCCAGTGTGAAAGGGCCCTTAGTCTGACGAAAATTCCTCGGGTCAGAGGGAAAACCCTTTTTCTCATCAGTGGCCTATTCTAGGATGTCATCCAGGACCGACTCAAACACCCCATCTCATTCGCAGGGGATGACACAGTTTATTTTTAGATGCGGTATCATCTGACCATGACCCAAGCCACACAGCTCTTCTGGTGGCATTTGAGAGGGCCGCTAATCTGGCAGCCAGTTTTATAGTGTCTACCAAGGCATCCACTAAAAAAAAATTTGCTGCCTGCTTAAGCATTGGTAAAGATGCCACAATATCTTCTCTAGGGGTTTCGGCTACTAGATAGAATTCTAACTGGCTTGACATAGATCTGGCCGTATAGGTTGAAACTACACTAGGTCTAAGGATAGACATGGAAGCTTCCCAGGATTTTTTCAGTAGTGCCTCACCCCTTTTGTCCACAGGGTCTTTTAGAAGACCTAAATCTTCAAAGGGTAACGCGGATTTCTTTAAAATTTTTGCAATTGGTGCATCTACCTTGGAACACTTATCCCAAAAGTATTAAATTACTCTTACTGGTAATTTGTTTTTCCAATAACCTCCACAACGGCAGTGACAGGAGGGTGTCCCCCACCCCCAGGACAGGAAACAATCTAGGAGCATCAATTTAAAAGGCCTCCTCCCCCTTACCTCACCAGTCAGTAAGAGTACTCGGCGAAGATTCAAAAGAAAACTATATTAAATATCAAATTACATCATTTGACAATATAATATTTGCAGAAACACAAAAGAATTTCACTTAAATGGGCAGGAAAACAATGGAGGTTATTGGAAAAACCAATTACCGGTAAGAGTAATTTATACTTTTTCCCAGCACCTCCACAACGGAACTGACAGGAGGATTAGCAAAGTAATCAACTAGGGTGGGACAACAGCAGTAAGGATTCTATGCCCAAAGGATAGGTCCCGGTTCTTTTGGACATGAAGTTTGTAGTGATTATAAAAAGTCCTGGGACTTGCCCAGGTGGCCGCTTTACAGATCTTTAGACCACTAAAGGGACCGAAGCAGATTTCGCTCAGGAAGAAGACACTGCCCTGGTGGAGTGGGCTTTTAGCCCTGCAGGCGGTGGAAGGTCTTTTTTGACGTAAGCAAATGACATCCCGAATCCATCTGGCTATGGAGTATCTGCTGGCAGCCTTCCCCTTATTGACTCCTTGGTGTTGAACAAAAAGTTGGTCTGATTGTCTAAAGGCCTCTGTGGGCTTCAGATAGGCTAAGACTGATCTTCTAACATCCAGGCTATGGAATTTATTCTCCTTTTCTGAGGAAGGATGAGGGCAAAAAGATGGCAGCGAGACCTCTTGATTTCAATGGAAGGAGAAAACCTTCGGCAGGAATGAGGGGCAGTGTTTTAAAACTATACTATCAACTACGGACAAATAGGGTGGTTTGCAAGAGAAGGCCTGTATTTCTCCTATTCTTCTGGTTATAGCCACTAAGAATACTGTCTTATAAGTTAAAAACTTTAAGGAGATTTTATCCACCGGTTCAAATGGAGGGTCCAGTAAAACTGCAAGGACTAGATTGAGATCCCAGGGTGGCACCATGGAACGAACCGTCGGAAGCTTTCTGGTATCCCCTTTGATAAGCAGTTTTACAAGCGGGGAGTCAACCAGTTTTAAGTCTAGAAAAGCACTGAGGGCAGATATCTGGACCTTTAAGGTGGAAGGACGGACACCCTTGTTTAGTCACATTTGCAGAAACTCCAAAATCTGAGGAATATCCAGAAGGAAACTGTTTGAATTATTTTGAAAGGCCTTCCAGGTTCTAAATATATCTTTGAGGTAATAGGTTTACGGCTTAGCACTACCTCATCAGATAGACCTTTCAAGCTCCAAGCTGTCAGGTTCAGTTGCTTTAGGTTCAGGTGCCACATGAGACCTTGGAGTAGAAGGTCCAGGTTCTGGGGTAATGTCCAGCATTTCCGCCGGACAGTTTCAGTAGCAGGTGAAACCAGGCCCTTCTTGGCCAGTAAGGTGCGATGAAGACCACCCGAACTCACTCCTCTTCTACCTTCATTAGTGTTCTTGGTATCAGGCTGAAGGGAGGAAAGGCATACACAACAGTGTGCTTTGCCAAGGTTGAGCTAGGGCATCTATCCAGAGAGGGTGACCGTGCCCGGATAGGGAACAGAAATTTCTGGTCTGCACGTTTTCCTTTGTGGCGAATAAATCTATCTCCGGATAGCCCCATTCCTCGCAGATAGTTTTGAAGATCTGGGGATTTAAGGACCATTCCTCTTCCTTGACTGCTCTCCAGCTCAAGAAATCTTCCACTATGTTTTGATCTCCCTTCGCATGAACTGCCGAAAGGGACATTAGATTTTTTTCCGCCCAGAAAAATATGTTGCGAGCTACAGCTGCTAGAGAGCGACTTATTCCCCCCTACCTGTTGGTTATAAGGGAAAATAGCATTCAATAAATGCTTTGTAGAATGAGGATTAAGGTGTTAAAAATAAAAAAACTTACCTTAGCCACTTGATCGCGTAGTTGGCGATCTCTCTTCAAGCATTAGCTGTAGTCTAAAGGACTTGTGATGACATCACATCGTCCAATCACATGTTATAAGGGAAAATAATGAAGATCGGGTCACGTCGCTTAGCAACCATGCAGGGGGAAAAAAAAAAAAAAAAAACCCGAACTGCATCCGCACTTGCTTGCGATTTTCCCGCAGCCCTATTCACTTCTATGGGGCCTGCGTTGCATGAAAAACGCAAAATATAGAACATGCTGCGATTTTCATGCAACGCAGATGTGATGCGTGAAAATCACCGCTCATGTGCACAGCCCCATATAAATGAATGGGTCCGGATTCAGTGCAGGTGCAATGCATCCACCTCACACATTGCGCCCATGTGAAAGGGGCCTTATGTGTTTTGAACAAGAGGGCGTGTGAAGAGAGGTTAAGACTTTGAAGATGGCCATGAGTTCTCTCATTAGTCTGGGCCCTATTCGCCTTGTATGAACCCCCCCCCCCATCCTGAACCACTGGCGTCTGTGGTAATGAGCATTACGTCCCATCTCCAATGGACCCCTGTGTCTAGGTGTTTTTGTACTTGCCACAACCTCAAAGATGTTTTTACTACTGCCAGGAGAAAAGCTCTTTTCTAGGGCAGAGATTGTACCATCCCATGAGGAAAGGAGAAAGGACTGAATTACATGCGTGTGGCTCTGAGCCCATCTGACAGATGGAATCATGGAGGTTAAAAGGCCCAGGATCGTCATTATATTCCTGAGGGTGGCCCTCCTCTGGGAGCAGAATATGGAAACTTTCAGCATTATCTTTGCTTTCTTGTCTGCGGGTAGAAAAGACATCAGAAGGTAGGAGTCTAAGAACCCAAAGAAAGATCTTCCTTCTTTCTGGGAACAGACCCGATTTTTTGAAGTTCACAATCCACCCTAGAGTGGTGAAACATGACTGAACATGGGAGAGCTGAAGTTAGAGCATTTTTTCGGAGCTTGTGGCCAACAGAAAATCGTCCAAATGGGGTATTAATATTTCCTGGAGGTGGAAGTATTTTATCACGTCGGACATTATTTTGGAAAATACCCTTGGGGCTGATGCCAGCCTGAATGGAAGCACCCCGAATTAAAAATGGCGAAGTTCGTCCCCCAGAAAGACTGCGATTCTTAGATATTTTTGATGGGGTGGATAAATTGGGACGTGATAGTAAACATCCTGTAAATCTATTGTGGCCATCAGACAGTCTTGGGGAAGAAGATTTGTCGATTTTATGGTTTCCATCTTGAAATTTTTCGTTCCGGCGCAGCACGGCAGTGCACAGCAGAGGCCGTCGGACTAAAGTGTCAGACATGTCGTGGTTTTAGTCCGGTGACCTCTCTCCATGCACTGCTGTGCTGGAAATCGCCCCCCATTATAGTCAATGGGACAGAGCAGCAGTCCAGCGGCACGGCGAAATAGCGGCAGGAAGGATCTGAGAGTGAACAGCCCGTCGGATCCGTTCTGCCGCAAGTGTGAAAATAGTTTCCACAGTGAATCGCCTTCTCCCTTTTTCCTCTGAAACAGCCAAAGGTGCACTAATAGTGAAGTACTGCTGCACTGAGACACAGCAGTGCATATAAGGGATACTTACAAGTGGCTGTTAAATAGCTCAGCATTCAGATAAACATGGCAACTCTTCACTCATCTGTTCGGCACTTCCAGTGTTGTCTGCGGGCAAAGTGCTCCCAATAGCGAAATACCGCAATGCAAATGCCTTTTTTCTAAATTTATTATACTTACAAAGTCGTAAAACAAATGCACATATAATCTCGATCCAGCCCGACCCGGGTTTCGCACCACCATGCTTCGTCAGGGGTGTTCAACCATAATACACCTGTATTTCATTATATACTCGTCACTTCCCCCCCACCTTCTCAGCAGTGGGAGGATCATATAGATGCATATAACCTATCCACAGGAGTCCCTGCAAAGCATCTAATGGTCAAACATATATATAAAATCACATGAGGAAATCGCAAACTTTCCAACTTTACTCATAGTTGTATAAAAAGAAATCGCAACCTTTCTGTCATTCATAAATTTATCCTTGACGTCATCCCAAGTCACCTGATGTATTCCATCCCATCACCAGCTTCACCTGGGGCTGGTATAGGTACACACACTCTACTAGCGTTAGGCTGCGAGTTGTATTCCTCCCCGTCAGCCTGGTTCCAGCTGCACAATTTGGATCATCTGATAAACTTGAGGGCTTGACCACGTAGCTGATTTGCAAACTTATTCAATAGACGCATCAGCCCTTTCTACCCAGGAGGTCAATAAAGACCTTGTAGAATGAGCCATAAGCTAATGGTAGGCTCCATCCCCAACACCTTGCACATCTCTCTGTATTTGCAATTTTAATCCATCATGCCATGGAACCCTTTGTTGATCCGAGACCTTTTTTTGTATCTTGAAACTGTACAGTCAGATTTACTAAATTATGGCCTCATAATTGTGAAGTTTTTCTTCACTTTGTTTTTGGATTTAAAAAAAAAAAAAAGGGTAGGAACAATCTCCTCCTGTATCTGTAGTGAATGTCTAGTGTTCCTTGAAACCCCAGGCAGGGAACTCCTCTCTGCAAGTGAATTTGATTCTGCCAACAAGCTAGGGAAATATACTCCCTGTTAAGTAAATGATTAATCTGTCCTTTTAAGATTCCTGCATTCCAATCCTCTAGCATTCATTGCTGAAGGACCTGAATGTGAAATTGAGCCCACCCAATTGCTGGAATACAATTTCCCACCTATCTCAACAACTTTTATATAAGAGGGCCAAAAATGCTTCTGATACACTAATTACATTTACATACTGGACAAGCCATATACAGATCAAACAGTTCTAGAAACTGACCTCATCATCTACTTCATCAAGCTCATCTTCATCAAATTCCTCCTCGTCTTCATCCTCCCCTTCTGAGAGAAAAAAAATAAATTTTTTTTACATTAGTCCCCATTTTCACTTAAAGAATAAACCGTATTTTTCGCTTCATAAGATGCACTTGATAAGACGCACCTAGGATTTTGAGGACAAAAAAAAAAAAGAATATATATATATAATTTTTTTTTTAATCAAATTGTGTACTTTTGGTGGGATCTGTGGATGACACTTATGGGGGGGGGGGGGGGCAATCTGTGGATGGCGCACTTTACGTGGGGAGGGGGGGGATCTGTGAATGACACTTGTGACTAACCCCATCATCCTAAAGGAATTCACCCATGTCCTGCAGTACATTGGTGTATTGTTAAGGATGAGGGGGATTATAGTCACATTAAATATAAACACTGTCCAGGGACTGTACCATTATTGGCCGGTGTATATTAAATATGACTAACCTCCCTCATCCATAGGAATGCACCAATGTACTGCAGTACATCGGTGCATTCCTATGGATGAGGGGAGTTAGTCACATTTAGCACACATTTCATTTGTAGACCTGCCCCTGAGCTGTCACTCACCCAGGACAGTAGGTGACAGGCCAGGGAATAGGAGAGGCCGACAGATGGCCAGTTGCTTTCTCTCTGGGAGGGAGTAAGCTGATTGGTGGAGGCAGGGAGCAGCAGTAGTTCCCGCCGGCGCACACCAATCAGCGCTACATGCAGGTGGCAATGCAGAGGAGAACTGCTCTCCTTTTCCTCCTGCGGGCTGGAAGCATTTAGCATCACTGAATGCTTAACTGCCATCGCCCACCCCACACTTAAGCACATAAGCACGCTCAGGAGCAGGCTTAGCAACAGTTCCTGCTACCCTGCAATAGGGCCGGCGATCTTGATTTGAGGCACATTTGCTTTACAAGATGTACTCACTCCCCCACCCCCCACTCACGTTGGGGTGGGGAAAAGTGCGTTTTATAAAGTGAAAAATACGGTATATATATTTTTCAAACACCCAAAACATTACTCACATCATTTACGCAACTGCTTCAGCCAATATGTACATGACATAGTGACAATTACAGCAGTGGGGGATTTAACCACATCAGCCCCCCTAGCTTAAACACCCTTAATGACCAGGCCACTTTTTACAATTCCGCACTACACTACTTTCACCGTTTATTGCTCAGTCATGCAACTTACCACCCAAATGAATTTTACCTCCTTTTCATCTCACTAATAGAGCTTTCATTTGGTGGTATTTCATTGCTGCTGACATTTTTACTTTTTTTGCTATTAATCAAAAACTACATTTCTATATAAATTTTTCTCTAAATTTATTGTTCTACATGTCTTTGATAAAAAAAAATCCAATAAGTGTATATTTATTGGTTTGGGTAAAAGTTATAGCGTTTACAAACTATGGTGCAAAAAAGTGAATTTCGGCATTTTGAAGCAGGTCTGACTTTCTGAGCACCTGTCATGTTTCTTCAGGTGCTAGAATGTCAGGAAAGTATAAATACCCCCCAAATGACACCATTTTAGAAAGAAGACACCCCAAAGTATTCACGGAGGGGCATGGTGAGTTCATGTATCATTTCATTTTTTTTCACAAGTTAGCGGAAAATGACACTTTCTGAGAAAAAAAAAAAAAAAGTTTCAATTTCTGATATCTTCTGGCAAAAAAAAAAAAAAAAATCTCAGATGGACTCACTATACCCCTCAGTGAATACCTTGGGGTGTCTACTTTCCGAAATGGGGTCATTTGTGGGGTGTGTTTACTGTTCTGGCATTTTGGGCGGGGCTAAATTGTGAGCCGCCATGTAAAACCTAAAGGTACTCGTTGGAATTTGGGCCCTTTGCGCACCCAGGCTGCAAAAAGTGTCACTCATGTGGTATCGCCGTACTCAGGAGAAGTAGGGCAATGTGTTTTGGGGTGTATTTTTACATACAGAGATATTTTTCACACAAAGTATGGGTATATATAAAAATACACCCCAAAACACATTGCCCTACTTCTCCTGAGTACGGCGATACCACATGTGTGACACTTTTTGCAGCCTGGTGCATAAGGCCCTAAAACCAATGAGTACCTTTAGGATTTCACAGGGCATTTTTACGCATTTGGATTCCAGACTTCTTCTCACGCTTTAGGGGCCCCTAAAATGCCAGGACAGTATAAATACCCCACATGTGACTCCATTTTGGAAGAAGACACTCCAAGGTATTCTGTGAGGGGTATGGTGAGTTCATGTAAAATTTTATTTTTGTCACAAGTTAGTGGAATATGAGACTTTGTAAAAAAAAACAAAAAAAAACAAACAATTTCCGCTGACTTGTGCCAAAAAATAAAAATTCTGTGGACTCACCATGCCCCTCACAGAATACCTAGGGTGTCTTCTTTCCAAAATGGGGTCACATGTGGGGTATTTATACTCACCTGGCATTTTAGGGGCCCTAAAGTGTGAGAATCCAAATGCATAAAAATGGCTTAGAAATCCTAAAGGTACTCATTGGATTTAGGGCCCTTGGCACCCAGGCTGCAAAAAGTGTCACTCATGTGGTATCGCCGTACTCAGGAGATAGGTGGTGGTTTACATATACCATGCTGCGTGTGAGAAATATGCTGTAAACGACAACTTTTAAATTTTTTATTCAAAGTTGTCAATTTACAGAGATATTTCTCTCACCCAGTATGGGTATATGTAAAATACACCCCAAAACACATTGCCCTACTTCTCCTGAGTACGGCGATACCACATGTGTGACACTTTTTGCAGCCAAGATGTGCAAAGGGCCTTAAAACCAATGAGTACCTTTAGGAGGGCATTTTTACGCATTTTCTTCTCACGCTTTAGGGCCTTAAATGCCAGGGCAGTATAAATACTCCACATGTGACCCCATTTTGGAAAGAAGACACCCCAAGGTATTCCATGAGGGGCATGGCGAGTTCATAGATTTTTTGGCACAAGTTAGTGGAATATGAGACTTTGTAAAAAAAAACAAAAAAAACAAACAATTTCCGCTGACTTGTGCCAAAAATAAAAATTCTGTGGACTCACCATGCCCCTCACAGAATACCTAGGGTGTCTTCTTTCCAAAATGGGGTCACATGTGGGGTATTTATACTCACCTGGCATTTTAGGGGCCCTAAAGTGTGAGAATCCAAATGCATAAAAATGGCCTGTGAAATCTAAAGTACTCATTGGTTTTAGGGCCCCTTTGAGCACCCAGGCTGCAAAAGTGTCACTCATGTGGTATCGCCGTACTCAGAGAAGTAGGGCAATGGTTTGGGGTGTATTTTACATATACCCATGCTGCGTGTGAGAAATATCGCTGTAAACGACAACTTTTTAAATTTTTTATTCAAAGTTGTCAATTTACAGAGATATTTCTCTCACCCAGTATGGGTATATGTAAAATACACCTAAAACACATTGCCCTACTTCTCCTGAGTACGGCGATACCACATGTGTGACACTTTTTGCAGCCAAGATGTGCAAAGGGCCTTAAAACCAATGAGTACCTTTTAGGAGGGCATTTTTACGCATTTTCTTCTCACGCTTTAGGGCCCTTAAATGCCAGGGCAGTATAAATACCCCACATGTGACCCCATTTTGGAAAGAAGACACCCCAAGGTATTCCATGAGGGGCATGGCGAGTTCATAGATTTTTGGCACAAGTTAGTGGAAATTGATTTTTATTGTTTTTCTCACAAAGTCTCCCTTTCCGCTAACTTTTGACAAAAAGTTTAATTTTTCATGGACTCATTATGCCCCTCAGCGAATACCTTGGGGTGTCTTCTTTCCAAAATGGGGTCACATGTGGGGTATTTATACTGCCCTGGCATTTGAGGGTCTCCGCAGTCATTACACGTATGGCCAGCATTAGGAGTTTCTGCGATTCTCCGTATATTGAGCATACGGGTAATGAGATTTTTTTTTTTCCGTTCATCCTCTGCACTGAAAAAAAAAAAAAAATGAACGGCACAGATTTTTTCATTCGCATCGGTCAAAATCAGTGACTGCGGTGCAGTGGGCTGGGCGCTAACTAACTGGTGGTGATAGGGGACCCTTATGCCCCATTCACACGTCCGCAATTCTGTTTGCGGAACGGAATTGCGGACCCATTCATTTCTATGGGGACAGACTTTGTCCCGCTCGGATCCGGAATTACGGATCCGCGCTTCCGGGTCTGCACTTCCGTTCTGCAAAAATATAGAACATGTCCTTTTCTTGTCCGCAATTGCGTACAAGAAAAAGCATTTTCTATATAGTTCTGGCAATGTGCGGATCTGCAAAATGCGGAAAGCACATTGCCGGTGTCCGTGTTTTGAGGATCTGCGGATCGGATCCGCGAATCCACGGATCCGCAAAACACATATGGACGTCTGAATGGAGCCTTACAAGGGGTGTGATCAATGACAGGGGGGTGATCAGGGGGTCTAGATGGGGTGATCAAGGGGTTAATAGGTGAGGGGGGTTAGTGTAGTGTTTGGTGCAACTTTACTGTGTTACCTGGTCCTCTGGTGGTCGATCCCAGTAAATGGGACCACCAGAGGACCAGGTAGCAGCTATATCAGACGCTGTTCATAAAACAGCGTCTGATATAGCAGTTTGATGCGATTTTATTCGCATCTACAGCCTGCCAGCGATGGATCATCGCTGGCAGGCTGTAGCCGAACTGCTGTGCCGCGCTTCCCTGTGAACGCGCGCGTTCACAGGAAATCTCGCCTCTCGCGAGATGACGCGCCGATGCGTCGGAACAGAGCTACAGGGCCGCCCGCAGGACGCATCCCTGCGTTAGGCGGTCCTGTAGCGGTTAACAAATGCAAGCATTAATTTTCTCTATTTTTAAAATACCAATCCCTACTAGTAGGCAATGTCTAAGAATCCCAGCAAACCCTTTCAAACCCTTCCCGATTGCTCTGTGTAGATCTACTTCAGCTGTACAGGAGGGGTCTACTGAGTGGGCCCACAAATGGAGTTCACTCCATATACACTGCTGTGTAATACAGAACACCGAAATGAAACACTAAAAAAGGCTTGTGCATTACACATTTTATGGAACATCTGGCCCATAATAGAACAGGGACAAAAAAAAAAATTGTAAATTGCGTGTTTAATATTTTTTTTCTGCATTCACTGCATTGGAGATTTTTTTTATATTTTAATCAGTTGGACTTTTTCGGACGTGTCGAAATGTAATATTTTTTTATTGCGTTTATTTTTATATGTAAAATTAGGAAAAGGGGAGATTTAAATTTTTTATATTTTAGTGTGTGTGTGGGGTTTAAACTTTCTTCTTACTTTTTGCTTTTTATCTAATAGCTATTAGCCCCCTTAGGAGCTAGAATCTAGGATCTTTTAATCCCTTGTCCTATTCACCCTAAGAGCTCTATTAGGGTGAATAGGAATTCACTCTCCCTGCTGCCGTGGGCTTTGTGCACACAGAAGCAGGGAGCTTCAGCAGTGTCCTGGCTGCCATGGTAACCGATCAGAAGCTGCCACTGCACCACAAATGGATGAGGGGGGAGACTGCAATTAATATAATACTGAGAAGAGGGAGTAGGAGGTGATGGACTGTGGCCACCACTGAATATAGTTTATGCCTGACTAGAAACTAAGGCTGCGGGTGACAGCCATATCCCATACCCAGCACTCGGCCTTTGACCGTACTGCGATCCTCAGGTGCAGCGGATCACAGTCCCTCCTCTCTGTTTTTATGGCTGGCCAGCAGCAGGCACACACATTGGGGAGGGACTTCCTTTTGTGTAACCTGTCCTGCCCACACACCCAGCAGTGGGACCTGCACGTATCGGACAATGGGGGCATATTCTAGTGATATGCCCCCATTGTCTGAGATGGGAATACCCCTTTAAAAAAAAAAAAGAGGTGCATAAATTAACAGTTTTAGGGGAGGGAGAGAACTTCAGAAAAGTTGTGCACAGTTTGGCAACTAAAGGCTAGTATTAGGCAAAAAGGTTAGAGCAAATATTAAATGGCTTAGTTACCTTCTCCATTTTCATCAGCATCTTCACCATCTGGCTCTGGATCAGAATCAGGTGCCTCTTGGTCATCAGCATCAAAGCCATCAAGATAAGATAGCTGAGGCAGCAGCGCAAATACACTCTCTCTGTAGTTATTCAGCATGGTGACTTCACAGTTGAACAAATCTAAACTCATGAGGCGATTTAGTTTTTTCTGTGAATTGCAAAAGACTACAGTCAAGTTTAATACATCAAGGTAGCCAGTGAAAAGGCATGTGCATTGGATATTCAGCAATCAAAACTGATAAGAAATATACCCAGGGATATATTAAAGGTGTTGGCCACATTCTGGTTACTGTTGACCAACGGGTTTGTGAGATGACTATACGGCACTTACCAATATATCCTTTGTTGGAATTCTGAACCATTTTCTATATGGTATGTCCCCTTGTTTACAATGTCTTATGCTGTCCACAGAGTTCTTGTCCATAAGATGGCCACTGATTGATGGTAGGTGACCAGGCAAATCACACCCATGTGACGTCCCTTCCATTGAAATACACTGCACTGTCAGAAGTCAAGTGCAGTGTTATAATGGAGGCGGCTGAGTGATGTGCCTGATCACATGACCCTCCATCAGCAGCCACTTTATGGACAGGACCTCTGTGTGGACGGCACAAAAAACCAAAACAAGGGGACAAGGCTTATGAAATATAGAACACGGAGCAGAAATTAACAAAGGCTATATTTGGGGATGAGCGAACCTACTTCGGATGAAAAATCCAAAGTCGATTTGCATAAAACTCTGTTCCAATACTGTACCGACAGGAGCTCAGTACAGTATTAGAATGTATGGGCTCCGATGAGCCGAAGTTACTGCTTGGAACGGAACTAAAGTTCGGGAAATGTTTTTTTACATTACAAATTAATTTATGAAGTTATTAAGCGAAGTATTTTTTGCAGGACAATCTGTTTTTTAGTGATACCAATTTGAAGTGTGTGCGACTTTTTGATCACTTTTTATAAAAAAATTATTGGGTAGTTGAAGTGACAAAAAAAAGGCAATATGGCTGTTTATTTTTTTAACCCTGTTACGCCATTTGCTGTATGCCATTAATATTGTTATATTTTATTGTATGAGCATTTTTGCACACGGCGATGCCCATGATGTGTGTTTTTATCGTTTATAGATTTTTATTTTAACCACTTCCAGACCGGGTCATTTACCCCCTTCCTGACCAGGCCTAATTTTGCAAATCTGAAGTGTCACTTTATGCAGAAATAACTTTGGAACACTTATTTATCCAAGCCATTCAGAGATTGTTTTCTCGTGAAACATTGTGCTTCATAATGGTCCTAAATACGAGTCAATCTATTTCACATTTATGAAAGCAAAAAAAAAAAAAAAAAAAAAAAAAAAAAAAAAATAAAAAATTTGCCAAAAATGTTGAATTCGCAATTTTCTAAATTTCTATTTGTCCTCTTTTAAAACAAAGTGATGCCTCATAATATATTTACTTAACATTCCCCATATCTACTTTATGTTGGCATCATTTTGTAATGTCATTTTATTTTTTTTAGGACATTAGAAGGCTTAAAAATTTTAAGAATTGCTTCTAAAATTCTCTAAGAAAATTTCCGAAACCCACTTTTTAAAGGACCAGTTCAGGTCTGAAGTCACTTTGTGGGGCTTACATAGTGGAAAACCCCCATAAATGACCCCATTGGAGAAACTACACCCCTCAAGCTACTTAATACATGACCTCTGAGGGACATTTAACTTCACTTATTCCCCCCCACTATTAATTTCTAATGTAACTGGGGCTGACATAGGTGATTTTAACTGGTAAAAAAATTGCCCATTGTGTTCATTGATGGCTATATAGCCATCATTGAACACCTGATTTGGAATATAATACAATGCTGCCACCTAGTGGCCTGTATTGGTATATTCCCGAAATAGACTCCGAAGCCTGCTTGAGGCTTCGAGCTATTTTAGCGATGTAACAGATTCCCTGATCTCAGCCGGGGAACACCGTTACCGGAGCGGAAGTGCGTGACTTCCGCTTCCGGACTGATCAGATGCCGTGGTCACATTTGACCACGGGATCTGAAGGGGACAATGTATGCGATCAGCCTTATGGCTGATCGCATACATGTGCCGCAGGTCTCTACTATTTAAAATATCAGAAAGCCGGCGGCTATGGCCCTGCTGCACTTGTGAGCGGACGCCATGTTTAGGGACCGGACTTCCGCTGTACATAGACGGCAGAGGTCCTTAAGGGATTAAGACCACGTTCACATTGTCACTAGTCATTTCCACTCTGCTCTATTAGAGGAGAACAAATTATGATTTAACTACCCACCCCCCCCTTCCCAAATTGAACTACTATAGTTATATGCAGCAGCTTCTTGATAAAGAACTTGAATCACAAGACTAAAAAAGGTTCTAATTGAATTTAAAAAAAAAAAAAAAAAAAGTTAGTGTTCACTGTATGGAATACATACATTTTTAATCACTGGGAAAATGGGAAACTTCCATTTTTTTTTTAATGTAATTTTACATAACTTAAACATGTTCTCATTAGATCGCTTCTCAGACTGCATCTAGTTAAAGGGAACCCGTCATCAACTTTATTATGCCCATACTAACGGCAGAATAAAGTAGAGACAGGTTATGGTACTTTCAAACTAGCGTTATTCTTTTTGGGCATTAAGTTCGGTCCTAGGGGCTCAATACCGGAAAAGAACTGATCAAGTTTATCCTAATGAATTCTGAATGGAAAGAAATCAGTTCAGTCACTGCATGTTTTTTGGACGGAGAAAATACAGCAGCATGCTGCAGTATTATCTCCATCCAAAATTCCAGAACACTTGCCGGAATGCCGAATCCGGCATCAATTTAGACTGAAAAGTAATAGTGCCGGATCCGGCATTAAAAATACTGCATTGACTTATTTGTTCTTCCGGTCTGCTCATGCGCAGACCTTTAAAAATGTAAAAAAATATAAATAGATCAGTTTTTTTTCCCGGATGACAACCAGGTTGACCGATTCGTTATTGCAATGCATTTGTGAGATAGATCTACATCAGTCTACAAATGCTGTCCATTTGCATACAGACTGCTAGGTCCGGCAGGCAGGCAGGCGACAGAACTGCCTCTTGGATCCTCACAATGCAAGTGTGAAAGTACCCTTAGTGGATTTCAGCAGCCTGTCATTTAAAAGTTGTAAGTGGCTGCCGAGAAACAACATCACTATCATTACAGACTGGACCTGAAGAAAAAAAAAAAAAAAAAAGTCAAGAGTCATGGCCACCTGGGAAGATTCATGGTTATTCATTTATTCCTGCTCTCCCTGCCCAACTGCTAATGACTGACAGTCTACCTAGGAGAGAACTGACAGGTGGGCAGGGAGAGCAGGAGATTATGGATAACCAGGGCTGTGGAGTCAGTAGATAAATTGTCCGACTCCGACGATTTTGAAACTTCCGACTCCTCGACTCCGACTCCTCTGTATTTAATATGCAAATACGAAGCTGTTCCACCAGGTTCTTCTAATCTTCTCTAGCACAGAGAGGTAGTTGAGCAGAAGCTGCTGCCTTCTCCTTTGTGTGCTGATCTTCTGCTGAAGAGCAGTGGGAGGATCCAGGAAGGGGCATTTATTTTAAAACATGATTTTCTTAGTAGAATCCCATAGTCATGTTTAAAATTCAAGCTAACAATCTGAGTTTACATGTTTTATAGCCTTAGCTGAATGATAGCAGTTTTTCAAATGGTTTACAGCTTCAGTCTTGAACTATTGACTATCCATTCCCTTCACTTATACAAGTGTCTCCAGTCCTTAATCAGTTATCAGTGAGAGGCTAGGATAACCATGGGTTCTCTGTAACAGCAGACCACAAGACGATGGAAAGTGGAAGTATTGCCGCTCCTTAAAGGGACACTGACAGACTGACAGATATATATATACTGGTATTCATCAGAGAATTAGGAATAAAACTATACTAATGTTACCCCCAGTTAAGCTGTACTTGTGTTTAAAAACATTTTAATCTGTATGCAAATTCACTATCTTTGTGCCCAATGGGGCAGCGTCTCCTGCGGCTTTGTGCCCAGCCGCGCCGAGTACAGCTTCCCAGCGCTGTTTCCTCGTTATTATTCACTGCACTGGCCTTTTTTTCAGGCTAGCCGAACGCTGAATTCCTGCGCAGGCGCACGTGTAGAGTACTGGCAGCAGCCTCGTCTGGCTATGCTGAGGCTGTGCCAGCTTTCTCTTCCTCCTCGCTACCTAGTCCTGTCTAGTGCTGCCAGTACTCTACATGTGCGCCTGCCCCTTGGGCACAAAGGATAGAGAATTTGCATATTGATTAAAACGTTTTTAAACACAAGTAAACCTCAACTGGGGGTAACAGTCGTCTAGTTGTATTCCTAATCCTCTGATGAATACCAGCAGATATATCAGCCTGTCAGTGTCCCTTTAACTGCATAGTAAAGCATATGAAAAGCGTGCTTCTTCACGGTCACTTAACGTCTTTGTTTAGCGGTAACGTGACGCACTGCATGCATTGGCCTTTATTCTTACAGTAGAGAAGTAATTAATTATAACTTTATCTGAATTGGGACATTTAAACTTGCTTTTTTTTATTCCAATTTAAATCTAGTAGGAGTCGGAGTCGGTCCATTTTTTGCCGACTCCGACTCCAGGTACCCAAAATTGCCTCCGACTCTCCGACTCCACAGCCCTGTGGATAACCATGACTTCTCAAGTAGATTTGACTCTTCAAGTCCTGTGCTGCAAGGATTAGGATGCTGGTTCTTAGCAACCACTTTTAGCTTATGAGTGACACCATTGAAAGCAGCATTTCTGTCACCATTATATGTTGCCCTCAATGAGGTCAGCATAAAGTTGATGACCGATTCCCGTTTAAGAATGCAGCCCATGGGAGATTCAATATATTTCGATTGAGCACTGCCATCCACAGGCCTCAATAAGAATATACATGTGGAAGCCCCTGGCAGGCTGCAAGACAACATTAGGAGGAGATAGTGGTAGGGAGATATTTCCCTGTTAAAACTACACAACTTTCTTTTATATTCACTAGTGATTTATGCAAAGTTTGTTGAAAGACCATTTGAAGTTCAAGCCTTAGTGTAGGCCATTAATAAACACCTCCATACATTTTACAAACCATTAAAGGAGTACCTCTGACATGTTTGCTTTAGCGACACGCATTCCCGCATGTCAATTCTTCAGCATCTTATACAAGCATGTTGTGCAGTTCCTTCTATTTTTCATTTCCAAAAATTAGGAATGAATTACCACTATTCTGCAATTAACCCTAGTGACCAAGCCTGTTTGGGCCTTAATGACCAAGTCAGATTTTGGAAATCTGACATGCGTCACTTCAGCAGAGAATAACTTTGTAAAGGTTTTGCACATCAAAGCAATTCTGACATTGTTTTCTTGTCACATATTTTACTTTGGTGGTAAAATTTTACCGATAAAATATGCATGTTTTTATAAAAAAAAAAAAAAAATTTAACCCATGAAAATTTGTAAAAATTCTTCAACTGCAATATTTCACATACATAATATTCGACATTTTTATCAGAAATATATTTCCGCATCTTTATTTTGGGTGCACTTAAAAAAAATAAACGTACTTTTTTTAAATTTAGGAGACTTGCCATTTTAAATTTTGTATTTTTTGAAGTACATATTTTTCCCTGCAACAACCTTTTTGCAGAGGCTTATACAGTGAGGAACAAGTATTTGAACACCCTGCAATTTTGCAATTTCTCCCACTTAGAAATCATGGAGGGGTCTAAAATTCACATTGTAGGTGCATTCCCACTGTCAGGTTTTTTTTTTTTTTATTCCGTCTATCAGCAAGAATTCTGGCTCTCAAAGACCTGTTACTGTGTAAAGGTCCACCTCTACACCACTCAATCTAACTTAGTAGCACCTGTCTGAACTCTTTAACCTCTTTAGGACCGCCACACACAGATACGCGTGATCTCGGCGGTCCTTCTGTTCCTCATGATTTTAAAATAACAAAACAAGAGCCATGAAATGCATAAGTTTTATACATATAATGCATTAAATGGCTTCTCTGCCCTCTCCTGGGTCCTTTTCCTCGGTTGGACCGAGGAGAGAGCACATCTACAGTGATTACACCAAGCACCACACTTCCAGGTCCTGATCACCCCAATTAACCCCTTGATCACCCCTCAGTCACCTGTCAATCTAGTGAAAGGGAAAAAAGTGATCAGTGTAAACTGTCACTTTTTTCACCAGGATTGACTTTTAGGTTTAGTTTAGGCCCCTTTGGTAGGTAGTTAGCTTCCATTAGCGCCCAGCCCACCACACCGCAGTCACTGATTAGCTGATGAGCGTAGCGCTAATCAGCATTTGTACTTTTAATAGTATCTGTAAGTGATCAGAACTGATCACAGTCCATTCTCAGGATCATCAGATCCTGTCGTATATGGAGCTAAAACAAAAGCTAAATGTAGGTGAGGTGGTCTGGTATGCCTATTTTCAATTGAGGTCGGCACTATTTAGCACTGCTGCTAGTCATTTACTTAATATAGACACCCCTGAATTTTTGCACAATTTGATTAGTAAGAAAGGATGTATGAAAGTTAAACTTTCACATTGCTATAGACACTTGATGAAAAATTTTTTATGGATTGTCTTTCTCCAGGACAGAGATCCTGGTCTGTTTTATTGTCTGAGGTGGGTTCCACAGACTGGGAGAACATAGGTGAAGGTTTAAGATTGGTTTCTCACAATTTCAACCATGTTGTTGTTCAGTTTAATATTATTCACAAAATATATCTTACACCCTTATGGCTTCACAGGAGAGGATTTAGAACTTCTTCGGACTGCCCTCGCTGCGGAGACCCCGGGGCAGATCATCTTCATCTGTTCTGGGGTTGTCCGACAGCAAATAAGTATTGGAGAATGGTTCAAATAGTTCTGGTTCAGAGACTTGGTTTGAATATTCCTCTATCTCCAAAGATATGGGTCCTTGGTGATCTATCGGAAGTTAATTGCCAGCCCCCTAACCGCCAATTGCTGATCAAAGTGATGTTTTTGGCCAGGCTTCTTATAGCCAGAGAATGGTGCTCCTCCTCCGTTTTAGAATGCAACCACTGGCTGAATTTAGTTAAGAAGGTGAAAAGCTATGAGAAGGTGTTGTACAGACAAAGAGGTGTGTCCATCAAATGGAGTAGTATCTGGAGGAATTGGGGCAACTAAGAGGCTTAGCTATTTATTTACTTATTTATTTATTATTATTTTTTTTTTTTTTTCCCCTGCAGGGTTGGGAGGGGGGGAGGCGGGTTGGTAGGATGGGATAGTTAGGTTTAACTTTGCATTGTTAGAATCTTTTTTTGGATTGTATGACGTATAAACCTTAAAATAAAAAAAATATATAAAAAAAAAAAAAAAAGAACTGATCACAGTCAGATCTATAATAGTATTAGTGTCACCTTAGTTCGCCCCCCACCCAAAACGCAGTGTTTGCCTGATCGGTCGCCCACACGTGCGTTCACCCACGCCTGTCCCAGTGACAAATTATTATTTTTTTTGTAATCACTGCACAATCACTTCACAAGCGCTGCAGCGATAAAAAAATCTGATTTGATCTTTATCAATCGCAGCAGCTTCTGTACTTTGCTAGCCTCCCATTTGTAAGACAGGCTTGCTCTTTTTCTTGGTTTGTCTCAGGGAATACCCCCTAAATTTAGTCGTCCAAATGTCAAATAAGGGGTATTCTCCTGAAGAGGCCTACAGGATTCTGACCCAGTCGGATGAGGAATGGGAACCCTCATCTGACGAATCTAGCGGGTCAGAATATGAACCTGTAGAAAGCAGTGGCAGTCTGACCCAAAGTTCGGACGAGGAGGTTGAGGTCCCTGATAGCACCAGGCATACCCGGCCACGTGTCGCTAGACCACAGGTTGCGCAGGATCCGTTTCAAGGGCAGCAGAGTGGGGCTGGCGCTGTCGGATTACGTGGTGAGGCATACACCAGCAGCGCAGCCCATCCTGGAGCTTCTACCAGCACTGCCGTACAACATGGTGAAGTGGCAGGACCAGAAGAGCAGTTGAAGCTGGTACGGTGGCACGTGCAGTAATTCCCCCGTCACAGCCACCGCGCAGACATGCCCGTAGAGCCCCTAGAATCCCTGAGGTGCTGGCAAACCCTGATTGGCAGCCCCCATCTTCAGCCGCACCATTAGTTCCCCTTTTCACCACCCAGTCAGGAGTTCGGGTGGAGACAGCTCAGATCGGATCGGCACTGGGGTCTTTTGAGCCGTTCTTCACTGCGGAGCTCTATGACTTAGTCGTGGCAGAAACAAATCGGTATGCCACTCAATTTATTACCGCCAACCCGAAAACCTATGCCCAGCCTTTCCGGTGGAAACCAGTCCAAGTTTCCGAATTTAAAACTTTTCTGGGCCTTCTCCTCAACATGGGCCTAACCAAAAAGCATGAATTGCAGTCATATTGGTCCACGAACCCAATTCATCACATGCCCATGTTCTCTGCTGCCATGTCCAGGACACGATTTGAGACCATCCTGCGTTTCCTGCACTTTAGTGACAACACCACCTCCCGTCCCAGAGGCCAGCCAGCTTTTGACCGGCTCCACAAAATTCGGCCCCTCATAGACCACTTCAACCTGAAATTTGCAGATTTGTATACCCCTGCACAAAACATCTGCGTAGACGAGTCCCTGATACATTTTACCGAGCGCCTTGGCTTCAAACAGTACATCCCAAGCAAGCGCGCCCGGTATGGGGTCAAATTGTATAAGCTCTGTGAAAGGGCCACAGGCTATACACACAAATTTCGGATCTATGAGGGAAAAGATCAGACCCTGGAGCCGGTCGGTTGCCCTGACTACCTGGGGAGCAGTGGGAAAACAGTCTGGGACTTTGTGTCACCCTTAATCGGCAGGGGTACCATCTTTATGCGGACCATTTCCGCCCCTCTTCAGGCATTGGCTGCTGTGGCACCGTGCGACCTAGTCGCCGGGGCTTCCCCCAACGGCTCGTTACCACCCGTCTTGCAAGGGGGGGAGAGGGCTGCCTTGTGTAACCAAGAACTGCTTGCGGTGAAATGGAGAGACAAGCGTGACGTTTACATGCTCTCCTCCATTCGAGCAGACATGACAATACAAATTGAACGGGCAACCAGTGTAGTTGAAAAGCCCCTCTCAGTCCACGACTAACCTCCACATGGGAGGACTTCAAATACGGGGCCAACATCTGGTCATTGATTTCATGCTGCACCAGACACTGGTATAAGAAGGTGTCTGTATATTTATTTCAATTGGCTATGTATAATAGTTTTGTTCTCTACAGTAAGGCTGGAAGAACAGGATCCTTCCTCAAATTTCAGGAAGAGATCATCGAGAACCTCCTGTATCCAGGAGGTTCCGTGGCCCCAACCACCAATGTAGTGAGCGTCTACACAAGCGAAATTTCCCCAATGTCGTTGGTGGTACCTCAACCCAACCGCCACCCCAAAAAAGATGTCGTTTCTGTAGCAGGAGTGGAATAAGGCGTGACCACCCTGGGAGTGTTTCCGGAAGTACCACACTCAGGTACACTTAGGGACGTAAGGACAGCACAACACAGGTAGTTTTTACAATCAGGCTCGAGGGTCTCTCGGGATACTAGGTTTTTTAGAGACCCTAACACATAGGGGTGCTGGTGTGCTGCAGCAGAAATGTGAAACTGTAGAAACCTCTCCTTTCACTTGGGATAAAGTGCATAATGTACTTCGCACCATCTCTGTGTGATTTACACTTTACACATTGTCCTATGGGAGAGGAGAGGTTTCTGCTAGGAAAATAAAGAGTGAAAAAAAAAAAAAAAAAAAGAAAATAAATTAAACAGGTAGCAAGAAAAAATTCTTGTTAGTTCAGGTTTTATAAAGTTTGTAACGTTCAAGTTTATGAGCCTGCTGCCTGTTTTTTCTTTTTTTTTTCCCCTAACCACCCTTTATTTTTCAGGTAGACCAATGGACCAACCGACGAAGACGCTGCAGCACTGATGTGCATTCTGAGAGAAACATTGCGCTGCTGTCAGAAGACAAGTGAATAAGATTTCTTCTCCGCAGTACAGGTACGTTTGCCCAGGCATATGAGCTGAGGAGAGGTGTTGGAGTTCATATGCTTTGGCAAACAATTTGTATCAAAAATCTGGAAAAAATGTCTTTCTCCATAACGATCGCTTGATCGATGTGAATGGAGAAATCACGTTTGCCAGGACATAGGAGCTGAAGTAGGTATGGATGTTTGCGCGGAGCCCCTATGTCCTGGCATTTTTCGGCAGAGATTTTTTTCATCCACATCGATCGATGCGAATAAGGAAATCTGTGCCGTTCATTTTTTCTTTCAGCCCAGAGGCTGAACGGAAAAAAAATCTCATTACCTGAATGCTCAATATAAGGAGAATAGCAGAAACTCCTAATGCTGGCCATACATATAACGATTGCGGAGACACTCAAATGCCATGGCAGTACAAAAACCTCACATGTGACCCCATTTTGGAAGGAAGACACCCCAAGGTATTCGCTGAGGGGCATATGGAGTCCATGAAAGATTGAACTTTTGATCACAAGTTAGCGGAAAGGGAGACTTTGGGAGAAAAAAATTAAAATTCCGCTAACTTGTGCCAATAAAAAAAAAAAAATTAAAAAAAATAATATTCTATGAACTCGCCGTGCCCCTCACAGAATACCTTGGGGTGTCTTTCTAAAATGGGGTCACATTTGGGGTATTTTTACTGCCCTGGCATTTTAGGGGCCCTAAAGCGTGAGAAGAAAAATGCGTAAAAATGCCATCCTAAAAGGTACTCATTGGAATTAGGGCCCCTTTGCGCATCTTGGCTGCAAAAAAGTGGCACACATGTGGTATCGCCGTACTCAGGAGAAGAGCAATGTGTTTTGGGGTGTATTTTTACATATACCCATGCTGGGTGAGAGAAATATCTCTGTAAATGACAACTTTGTATAAATTTTTTTTTAAAAGTTGTCATTTACAGAGATATTTTTTACACCCAGCATGGGTATATATAAAAATACACCCCAAAACACATTGCCCTACTTCTCCTGAGTACGGCGATACCACATGTGTGCCAGAATAACTCATTGAACAGTACTCAATATTGAACCAAGAAGTCCACCTCAGAAAACTTATGGAAAACACCGTATGATGGATCTATTAAACTTAACATTTAATTTGTTAGTTAAAAAATTATGCCCAAGATACAAAATTTAAAATAATGGGATTGCACCACAACAATAATCCTCCTTGGATAGGGAGTGCACGGCGGCACTGATACACCAATGTCCTACCGTACTGCAGTCTTCATGTAGAATACAGTCTGTATTGGTTTGTGGTGCCAGGTTCAGCCGATGGAATTATCGTTCCTCCGGTAAATAGTGTAGTATAGGAGAAGGGAAAAGGGAAGGGAATAGGAAACGGGGTCCTATTATTACCCTAAAGTAGCCCTGTGATGGAACAGGCCCTGGTAACTAATGATATAGTAGCAGCCTCACCACAGGGCACTCGACCTTAGAAGGGCGACCCCGTCCGGAACCTTTCCCTGTTGATTAAACCCTGTGAAGACCCTGCACTAGAAAGTATTCCCTATTCTACTAGTGTACTGCAGTGTATTGTGACTTTACACTTAGCCTGATCAGGCTTAGCTACACCATGGCAAGCCAGAAGCCTGTGAAAGCGACCGGTTACCATGGTAACCATCGGAGCACTGTCAAAGCAGTGCCCGATGGGAGAGCGGAGCCCTCTCCCTATTAACCCTTTCCATACAGTGGTCTCTATGGACTGTGGCATGGAAGGTGTTAAACGGCTTCCCCACCCTTATGGGGAAGCTGGGGGACCCGATCCCTGCACTAGAGACTTTCTCCCTCCTCTCTTACATGAGAGGAGGGAGAAAGTTTACTGCCGGCAGCATTTTCGGTGTATCACAGCAATCACGTGATCAGAGACCGCTTGTTACGGTCTCTGATCCCTGCCCCGAGCCCTGCGGGCACGGAGCTTTAAAGCGCGATTTAAAATGCGGCGCTCCAGCCCAAGGCCCCTTAGTGACCGCCGTAAACTCACATTTGTTTTATCAGTTGGTGGCGTGTCCCTGCAGTTAGCGACTGGCAGCACAGAGTAGTAATTCACAACTTCTAGAAGAAAAGGCAATGGCACAGTCATAAGAATAGATGCTCCAGAATTACATGGGGAATGTAAGTAGTCATAAGGCATAAGATGGGGCAACAGCTCTAAATCACAAAAACAAATCCAACGTTTATGTACTCACAAGTGGTTCCAAAGTGTTTATGTCTTTAATCTTGTTCCCACTGAGATTCAAGTGTGTTAAATGTGGTGTCCTCTCCGCAAGCACTTCCAGACCACCTGAAATTCTGTTATCACTAAGCTCCATCTGCAGAACAGTACAGATTGCATAGAGTTAATGTCATAGTCACACAATGCTGAGCAATATGGTCAATAACCTCCTCCCCAATAAATTCTGCAGGTAAAGTCTGTTTGAATAGCTACCAAGGTTGACCTTTGTTACACTAGTCACCCATTAAAAGGGAACTTACCATCAGAAAATCACCTGTTCAAGTTGCTAAAATCATTAAGAATTATTAATACCGCATTATTAAAGGGGTATTCTGGCTATAACAAGTTATTGGCTATCAAAAGGATAGAGGAAAACCATCAGATCAGTGTGTGTGTGTGGGGGCGCCTTACCACTGGAACCCCAATCAGTCATGAGAACGAAGGCCCTGAACCCTGTGGAGCCCCCCTTAAATGAACAGAGCGCTGTACTCTACCAGCTGTAGGACCCCCACTGATCTGATTATCTCCTAACCTGCAGATAGAGGAGAACATGTTATAAGCAGAATAAACCTTATAAGAATAAGGTAAGCGGCTGTTGTATATGCCTTGGGTAGAATAGTTTTTTTTTCCCCCAAGTGCCATTTGTGGGTTGTTAGCCATTTTTATTCCCTCTTCCCTTTCTTAATGAATTATATATTCGCCATCATGTCTGGCTTTGTGGAGAGTGTCTCTATACTGCACTACTCTGAGTGGGCAGCCATAACAGATTAGTGATAGCTGCTGTCCCCCTCATGCAGTGTCTCCACGTTTTCCCATGGGAAGCAGCTTGGGTTCGTCTGCCCTCTCCGCTCAGAGCTACATTGGAGAGTCAGCACGTCCAGATAGCACAGTCAGGCGGGTTATATAACTCCCACATTAGCTAAAGTTGCTGGGACCGCGCACGTATAGCCCGCGCAGTGTGCCTCCTTTAGCAGCGCGATCCCGGCTCTCCCGCTGTGACTTGCGCGTCTCCTGTACACTATGGGCGCATGCGCAGATAGTGTACAGGAGACGCGCAAGTCACAGCGGGAGAGCCGGGATCACACTTGTAAGGAGGCATACCGCGCATGCGCGGGCTGTACAAGTGCGGTCCCGGCAACTTTAGATAATGTCGGTTATGCAGCAGAGGGGCGGGGTTAGGGCAGGGAAGGCAGACCTGGAGTCAAGGAGGTCCCTGCCCCCTTGACTTCTATCTTGACTTCTGCAAGGATTTTAAAAGGTGATTTTTAGAGGATTTTAAATACAGGAAAAGCGAAGGAAACACTGTTGGAAACATCTTGTGGGGCACTACCAGGTACGGTTTATGAAGTCAATTCCAGGTGACAGGTTCGCTTTAAGCCACTTTCAGACAAGCATGTTCAGTCCAGGAAATGCACTCCATGTGTCAGCCACATTTTCCAGACCAAAAACTCCTTTGACCAGACTCCTCAAAAGGATTTCTGATGCTTTGAGTTTGTCTGACCACAGGTCTACTGTACTCACAGCATTATAAATACAGTAAAGACAACCAGCAATCAGGCAGGAACTCACAGGATCATAAATTATGATGATAGGAGTTCAGTCAGAGGAGCAGTGTTTGTTGTAGGAAATGTAGCCATTAGGGTTGTTTCGGGTATCGAAATTTTGATACCCAATCGATACTTTTATACCAGTATCGATTCAGTACCGGGATGTTCCTTTTTTCGATACTAGAGTGCGCTACTGCGCAGTCTAGTGTCGCCTCATGAGAGATCACGGCGCTCGGCGCCTGCTCTGTTCTCTGTGACAGTGGAGAAGGAGGGAGAGAATCCCTCCCTCCTATGACGCAGCCGCCGCTGAGCCCAATGAATGGGCGGCTAATTAATACAGGAGGAGGGACGTGGGCTTTTACTATGCAGTGAGATGCCTGCCGTACTGCACCATTATTACCATACACTGTGTAAGATAATAACAGCCCTGGGCTGTGTGCTACAGTCTGTAATACACATCGCAGGCTGTGCTCCTATTATCAGACTAGCACAGCAGGGCTGTCATTACCATACACAGCGTATGATAACGACAGCGCAGCACTGCAGGGCCGATAGGACTGTGCCAACAGGTTACTAGAAGCCCATGGGTTGCACTCAGAGTTACCAGGAAAGGGAAAGGGTTGCCACTTGCTGTATTTCTGTGATCCAGGAGCAGAAATGAAAAGAGCAGCCCAGCCAATAAGAGAGAAGGTGAGTCAGGACAGCCAATCAGATGAAAGACCCTGCAGTTTATACCGGAGACAGTAAAAACACGTGCTTCTGCCTGGGCTCTTACGTTTCCCGGGTAGAGGAAGGTGGGGGACACTGCATAGTGTGTATATGGGGGCAGCGACTGCATAGTGTGTATATGGGGGCAGCGACTGCATAGTGTGTATATGGGGGCAGCGACTGCATAGTGTATATGTGACCAGTGACTGCATAGTGTATATGGGGCAGTTCTAGAGTATTAGGACTGGGCTACACAGACTTTTTGTAGCGCGACTTATTGATTTTAACTATTGAATGACAGCTGCAGTCTAAGATTGCATTCAACTGAACACATTCATTTGGATTGAGGCTACAATCAGTCGCACTACAAAAAGTCGCAGTAGCCCTAGCATTTGGACTGCACCCCATGTGACTCACATTAATATTAAGTGAGGTTTTTCTCTTTAATTCAATAAACGTTTTAAGTTTAAATAATCAAAAGGCCTTTTGCATCACACTGTCCTCAATGGGGCTCCCAATCCAAGTTCCCCATCAGTATGTCTTTGGAGTGTGGGAGGAACCTGGAGGAAACCCACACAAACACAGGGAGAATATCCAAACTCCATGCCGTGTTCTCCTTGGTTGGACTCAAACCCTGGACCCCAGAGCTGCAAGGCACCAGAGCTGACCACTGAGCCACCGTGCTTCTAAATATTGGTGTAAACAGAGGTCGCAACACCACCTGTACCAGCATCAGATGCTTGTTCAGGCCATTTTACTCCCTGGAAACAGTCTAAGGCATAGCAATACGCCTTAGACTTTGCCCTGATGCTGCCTGTGCCTGATATGACCAATGGCAAAGCTCCTCACAACAATGAGCTTTGTTATTGGTTAGTTTGGGGGTGGGTGCTGGTGCGATACAGGTACTGCAGCAGTGGAAGCTGAAAGGAGGAGGGGCCGGCTCCTGGGGGATGCTAGAGTAAGGAGAACTGGGCACGCTGAGCAAGGACCCCACCAGACATGTATGTAGTGCAGTGTGGAGTGAATGTAGGCAGGCTATTACAGCCAAGTGATAAAGTACAGGGAAGATCTACTGTTATTTAGACCAGTAATTGTTCGCCTGTATAAATTCCCACTTCTTAGGCTCCGTTCACACCACCATTATTTATTTCTGTAAAAATAACAGAGGTACTGGATCAGGCACGCTAGGCTAGGTTTTGGCATCTGTCTGAAGATGCAGCAAAAAACAAAAAAAACCTAGGCCAACGTATATTTTTTGTTTACAATGGAACTCTAGGGTGACAAATGCTGCAGTATGGCAATCCGTCTGAGGAGTCTATTAACACACATTTTTGTGTGTACATTAATGTAGGGATGTCCCGATACCATTTTTTTAAGACCGAGTACGAGTACCGATACTTTTATTTAAGTACTCATATACTATGTTACTATGTATGTTACTCGCCGATACCAATTACCGATACCTCATATAAACAGCGGCGCAGTTACTGATAGCAATGAAAACAATTAAAGCTGGAAGTTTGTTGCTGTGGATAACGGCTTTTCTTTTCCTTTGTACAAGTGTTAATAAATTAATAAATGGGAATATAATAGCGTTTTCAAACCAATGTGCCTCCAGGGGATCTGTTTTGGGGGGGACCTGTGGACGACACCGTTATGGGGGGGACGGGACCTGTGGACGACACCGTTATGGGGGGGACCTGTGGACGACACACCGTTATGGGGGGGACCTGTGGACGACACCGTTATGGGGGGGGACCTGTGGACGACAACCGTTATGGGGGGACCTGTGGACGACACCGTTATGGGGGGACCTGTGGACGACTACCGCTATGGGGGGACCTGTGGACGCACACCGTTGGGGGGACCTGTGGACGACACCGTTGGGAGGACCTGTGGGCGACAACCGTTGGGGGGACCTGTGGACGACACCGTTGGGGGGACCTGTGGACGACACCGCTGGGTGGGGGACCTGTGGGCGACACCGTTGGGGGAACCTGTGGACGACACCGTTGGGAGGGACCTGTGGACGACACCGTTGGGGGGACCTGTGGACCACACCGTTGGGGGACGGGGACCTGTGGACGACACCGTTGGGGAGACGGGACCTGTGGACGACACCGTTGGGGGGGACGGGGACCTGTGGACGACACCGCTATTGGGGGACGGGGACCTGTGGACGACACCGTTATGGGGGACGGGGACCTGTGGACGACACCGTTGGGGGACGGGGACCTGTGGACGACACCGCTATTGGGGGACGGGGACCTGTGGGCGACACCGCTATTGGGGGACGGGGACCTGTGGACGACACATCGTTGGGGGACGGGGACCTGTGGACCGACACCGTTGTTGGGGACGGGGACCTGTGGACGACACCTGTTGGGGGACGGGGACCTGTGGACGACACCGTTGGGGGACGGGGACCTGTGGACGACACCGTGTTGGGGGACGGGGACCTGTGGGCGACACCGTTGTAGAGGACGAGGGACCTGTGGACGACACCGTTGGGGGGGACGGGGACCTGTGGGCGACACCGTTAGTGGGGGACGGGGACCTGTGGGCGACACCGTTATTGGGGGACGGGGACCTGTGGACGACACAGTTATTGGGGGACGGGGACCTGTGGGCGACACAGTTATTGGGGGACGGGGACCTGTGGGCGACACAGTTAGTTGGGGGACGGGGACCTGTGGGCGACACAGTTATTGGGGGACGGGGACCTGTGGACGACACAGTTATTGGGGGACGGGGACCTGTGGACGACAGTTGTTGGGGGACGGGGACCTGTGGACGACACAGTTATTGGAGGGGACCTGTGGGCGACACAGTTGTTGGGGGACCTGTGGACGACACAGTTATTGGGAGGTCTGTGGATGAGGCTGTAATGGGGGGATCTGTGGATGACACTGTTAGGGGCTATGTGGATGACACATATATAGCATCTTATGCTATATACATGTCATCCACAGATCCCCATTAGTGTCATCCAGATTACACTTGCGAGGCGGTGTAGCTTGACTCATACACCGGCCCGCAGCTGCTATATTCTGTTTCATTACCCCTAACTTACTGTGCCCGTGATTACTAACTATATGCGCAGTCCCTCCATGCTCCTGCCCTGCGCCTTCTGTAATCATAAAGTGGGCGGAGCGGGCAGGCGGGACATGAGGCGCATGGAGGAATCGGGCAGCTTGAGCTCTCAGTTCCTCCATGCGCCTCATGTCCCGCCTGCCCGCTCCGCCCACTTTATGATTACAGAAGGCGCGCGGGGCAGGAGCATGGAGGGACTGCGCATTAATAGTTAGTAATCACGGGCACAGTAAGTTAGGGGTAATGAAACAGAATATAGCCGCTGCCGAACCGGAACTTCCGGTATCGGCGGCATTTTTACGAGTACAAGTACTCGTGAAAATGCCGGTATCGGTCCCGATACTAGTATCGGGACATCCCTACATTAATGTATCAAAAAGACGTGATGGGAACCCAGCCCAACTGACAAGGAAGAAGCTGAACCAACTCCGCAGACTCCGATGGGATCCGTTAAGGATTCTGTCTTTACCGGACAAAAAAAAAGTCTTGCATATAAGGCTTTTTTGTCCAGTCTTTTTGACAGAATCTGCAACTAATGTATGGATGTATTTCTGGAGTATAATATTACAGGTTATAGCTACAAGAGATGGGTCATTGATCTAGGGAGTTATTCTGATTGCCTAATTGGAGTTGGGAAGGAATTTATTATTTCCCTTAAGGCTACGTTCACACGACGACAATTGTCGCGCGACTTTTTCGGGAACCACTACACTGCAACATTTGTAGCGCGACATTGATGTCACATTAATGTCGTGCAACAATTTTTATAATGGGAGTCTATGGTGGTGTCACACGTGCAACTGCGACACAACAGTCGCCAAAAATCCATCCCGGATGGATTTTTTCCGACTGTCGTGTTGCAGTATTTCGCAATGCGACACCATAGACTCTAGACTCTCTGAACGGAGCCTCCAACACAGATTATCACAATTACCACAGTTTTTGTACTCCTCCTCGGGTGAAAAAATAAATAAAAATACACAAAAATAATAAGGAGTATTTTTACTCTTCTGGAAAAGACATAGTGCGACCTCTGTGTGTAAGGTAACCCACTGATAAAGCTAGAAAAGCTTCAGAAAATGTATCTAAATTCAATAATAACCCCCCCCCCCCCATTAACCCCACATTTCCTGTATCAGAACACTCGTGCTGCCGCCGGACTTCCGGCCTACGTCCATTATAGTCAATGGAGCCAGAGCAGACCGGCATGCGTGCACTAGCAGCAGCACGGATATGGCAGGCACTAATGTGAAAGTAGCCTCAATGGAACACTCACCTTTTTTAATTTCTCCAGTTTGGGAATATTAGCTACAGACAACAAGTTAATGTTTATCATGCTCAAGAATTCCAGGTTCACAAACTCCGCTGTAAGACCTGTAATCTTGCCATCATCTGAACGGCAGTTATCCAAAACCATTTCTTTAACCTAAGGCAAAAAGAGAGAGAGTAGTAAATTCTTACACTCATACAGCATATACAATGAGACTTCTCTGCTGTTCTAGCGCAGCACATTTCTACAGACACCTGCTTGAGCACCAGCCATAACACTATACGTCTAATGAGAATCCTCACTCCAGCTGGGGTAAAGGCAACTCCCAAGATGCAGACTTGCTTGGCTTTTCTCAGAATGCAACAGAAATGAACGGAGCATGCTGGGAGACATTGTTTCACCACAGCTGGAGTGCTGGAGGTTAGCCACTGTCTGATGGGGTGGGGAGGTCAGAACAGACAGCCCTCTACAACCCTAAACTCCAACATCCTGGATTATGACAGGAACTGGAGCTTCACTCAACCACACAGGCTTGTTTCCTCCCCCACAGCCACTAGCCTCCACACTGAAGGAATGCTGCATCCCTACATAACCCCTTCAAATCCTTTTCTAGGGTTGTGTCACTTCAGTAAATGGCATTTATCGTGTAGAGAAAGTTAGTACAAGGCACTTACTAATGTATTGTGATTCTCCATATTGCCTCATTTGCTGGCTGGATTCATTTTTCCATTGCATAATACACTGCTTGTTTCCAGGGGTTATGGCCACCCTGCCGAGTCCCTCTTTTTCTCATGGTATACAAGGCCACAATAAGGCAATAAGACTGAGGCAACAGCACTCTGAAAACGTCGCTGGGCTTGGCGCATGCCCAGTGACACTATTGAGGCTGTTGCCCTCAATTGGCGTGGGATTGCGCGAGAATTCTGGCGGCCGGCGAGATGAAGATCGGGGCGTTATTGTGGCCTGAAAGCCGAGGTAGCCGGGGAGGCGATTTCTGCAGCTGTAGGCATTCTTGGGGGATTCAAATTTAGGCGGGCTGTGCACATTAGGGGGGGGTGTGTTACTCGGCTCCTGAGCTGGGATCCCAATTACAATAAATTAAAATTCTTTTTTTTATCAAACTGACAAGTGACAAAGAAAAAAAAGAACAGAGTCGGATATGGATAATGTGACAGAAAAAAAATAAAAGATAGGCAGGTGACAGATTCCCTTTAACCGCCTGCCGACCACCTAACGCAGGGCTGCGTCCAGGCGGAGGCAGGCTAGTTCCTCCTTGACGCGGCGGCGCGTCATCTTGCGAGAGGCGAGATTTGCTGTGAACGCACGTGCGTTCACAGCAGATCGCGGCTCGGCAGTTATACTGCAGCCTGCCAGCGATGATCAATCGCTGGCAGGCTGTAGATGTAAAAAAAAAAAAAAAAAAAAAAAAAAATCAAAGAGGTATATCAGATGCTGTTTTGTTAACAGCGTCTGATATACCTGCTACCTGCAATTCCGGATCCGAGCGGGGCAAAGTCTGTCCCCATAGAAATGAATGGGTCCGCAATTCCGTTCCACAAACAGAATTGAGGACGTGTGAATGGGGCATAAGGGTCCCTTATCACCGCCAGTTAGTTAGCTACTTGTTAGGTAGTTGGCACCCAGCCCACCGCAGTCACTGATTTTGGCAGAGATTTTTTCATCCACATTGATCGATGCGAATGAAAAAATCTGTGCCGTTCATTTTATTTATTTATTTATTTTTTTTTTACAGCCCAGAGGCTGAACGGAAAAAAAAAAAATCTCATTACCCGTATGCTCAATATAAGGAGAATCGCAGAAACTCCTAATGCTGGCCATACGTGTAATGATTGCGGAGACCCTCAAATGCCAGGGCAGTACAAAAACACCCCACAAGTGACCCCATTTTAGAAAGAAGACACCCCAAGATATTCCGTGAGGGGTATGGTGAGTTCATAGAAGATTTTTTTTTGGCACAAGTTAGCGTAAATTGACTTTTTTCTCACAAAGTCTCCCTTTCCGCTAACTTGTGACAAAAAGTTCAATCTTTCATGGACTCAATATGCCCCTCAGCGAATACCTTGGGGTGTCTTCTTTCTAAAATGGGGTCACATGTGAGGTTTTTGTACTGCTCTGGCATTTGAGGGTCTCCGCAATCATTATATGTATGGCCAGCTTAAGGAGTTTGTGCTATTCTCCTTATATTGAGCATACGGGGCTGAAAAAAAAAAAAAAAAAAAAAAAAAAAGGACGGCACAGATTTCTTCATGCGCATCGATCAATGTGGATGAAAAAAATCTGCCAAAAAATGTGCAAAAAAAGGGGAAAGGACATAGGAGTGCTTGCAAAGTAAGGCTCCATTCACACGTCCGCATCTATTCCGCGTAATAGATGCGGCCCATTTAGCGTGAATGGGGCCGGCGGTGATGCGGAAAGCACACTATGTGCTCTCCGCATTTGCGGAGCTGCGGACGCGAACTTCCGGGTTTCTGCCCCGAAACATCAGACCGCAGCTCCGCAAAAGATAGAGCATGCCCTATTCTTGTCCGCAATTGCGGACAAGAAAAGGCATTTTCTATATAGTTCTGGCAATGTGCGGATCCGCAAAATGCGGAAAGCACATTGGAGGTGTCCGTGTTTTGCGGATCCAAGGATCTGTGGATCCGCAAAACACATACGGACATCAAAATAAGCCTTACAGGGGGGTGATTAGTGACAGGGGGTGATCAGGGGTTAATCAGTGATTGGGGGGGGGTGATTGGTGCACTTACATAGCTGCCCAAGCAAAAGGGACCACCAAAGGAGCAGGCATATCAGACGCTGTTTACAAAACAGCGTCTAATATGTGATTTAGATGGCGTTTTTTTTTAACATCTACAGCCTGCCAGCGCATGATCAGCGCTGGCAGGCTGTAGTTAAACTTCCTCCCGAAGCGATCCTGTGAACTGCAGCCGCGAACTTCCGGGTTTCGGCCCCAGCTTCGCAAAAGATAGAGCATGTCCTATTCTTGTCCACAATTGCGGACAATAAAAGGCATTTTCTATATAGTTCTGGCAATGTGCGGATCCGCAAAATGCGGAAAGCACATTGCCGATGTCCGTATTTTGCGGATCCGCAAAACACAGACGTCTGAATGAGCCTTACAGGGGGGTGACATGGGGTGATCAAGGGGTTAAATCGGTGATGGGGAGTGTTGGTGTGTGGTGATTGGTGCACTTAAATAGCTGCCCATGTCTGATATGTGATTCAGATGCAGTTTTTTTTTAACATCTACAGCCTGCCAGCGCATGATCAGGCTGTAGTTAACTTGTTGCCGACCGCCTCACGCAGGATTGCGTCCTGCGGGCGGTCGGTTTGTTCCTTGACGCGCGGGCGCGTCATCTCGCGAGAGGCGAGATCGGGGACAAGGTAAACTACAGCCTGCCAGCGCTGATCGTGCGCTGGCAGGCTGTAGAAGTTAAAAAAATGGCATATCAGACGCTGTTTTGTTAACAGCGTCTGATATGCTTGCTGATCGTTCCTTTGGTGGTCCCTTTTGCTTGGGACCACCAAAGGAAACTTTTATAAGTGCACCAAATCACCACACAGACCCCCCCACCCATCCACCCCACCCCCTTCACTGATTAACCCCTGATTAACCCCCGATCACCCCATGTCACCCCCCTGACACTAATTACCCCCCTGTAAGGCTCATTCAGACGTCCGTATGTGTTTTGCGGATCCATGGATCCGCAAAACACGGACACCAGCAATGTGCTTTCCGCATTTTGCGGATCCGCACATTGGCAGAACTATATAGAAAATGCCTTTTCTTGTCCGCAATTGCGGACAAGAATAGGACATGCTCTATCTTTTGCGGAGCTGCGACCGGATGTTTGGGGGCCGAAACCCGGAAGTTTGCGGCCGCAGCTCCGCAAATGCGGCGAGCGTATAGTGTGCTCTCCGCATCACCGCCAGCCCCATTCACACTGAATGGGTCCGCATCTATTCCGCAGGACATTTTTGCGGACGTGTGAATGGGGCCTTACTACTTTTTTTTTTTTTTTGCACATTTTTGGGCAGAGATTTTTTCATCCACATTGATTGATGCGAATGAAGAAATCTGTGCCGTTCATTTTTTTTCTTTTCAGCCCAGAGGCTGAACGGGAAAAAAAAAATCTCATTACCCGTATGCTCAATATAAGGAGAATCGCAGAAACTCCTAATGCTGGCCATACATGTAATGATTGCGGAGACCCTCAAATGCCAGGGCAGTACAAACACCTCACATGTGACCCCATTTTAGAAAGAAGACACCCCAAGGTATTCCGTGAGGGGTATGGTGAGTTCATGCAAAATTTTATTTTTTGTCACAAGTTAGTGGAATATGAGACTGTAAAAAAAAAAAAAAAAAAACAATTTCCGCTAACTTGTGCCAAATTTTTTTTTGCAGTGAACTCGCCATGCCCCTCACAGAATACCTTGGGGTGTCTTCTTTCCACAATGGGGTCACTTGTGGGGTATTTATACTGCCCTGGCATTTTAGGGGCCCTAAAGTGGGAGAATCCAAATGCGTAAAAATGGCCTGTGAAATCCTAAAGGTACTCATTGGTTTTAGGGCCCCTTTGCGCATCTTGGCTGCAAAAAAGTGTCACTCATGTGGCATCGCCGAACTCAGGAGAAGTAGGGCAATGTGTTTTGGGGTGTATTTTTACATATACCCATACTGTGTGTGAGAAATATCACTATAAACCAATGAGTACCTTTTAGGATTTCACAGGCCATTTTTACGCATTTGGACGCATTTGGCCCCTAAAACACCCCAAAACACATTCCCCTACTTCTCCTGAGTATGGCGATACCACATGAGTAACACTTTTTTGTAGCCTGGGTGCGCAAAGGGGCCCAAATTCCAACGAGTACCTTTAGGTTTTACATGGCGGCTCACAATTTAGCCCCGCCTAAAATGCCAGAACAGTAAACACACCCCACAAATGACCCCATTTCGGAAAGTAGACACCCCAAGGTATTCACTGAGGGGCATAGTGAGTCCGTCTGAGATTTCTTTTTTTTTTGCCAGAAGTTAGCAGAAATTGAAACTTTTTTTTTTTATTTTTCTTTCCTCAGAAAGTGTCATTTTCCGCTAACTTGTGAAAAAAAATGAAATGATACATGAACTCACCATGCCCCTCCGTGAATACTTTGGGGTGTCTTCTTTCTAAAATGGTGTAATTTGGGGGGTATTTATACTATCCTGACATTCTAGCACCTGAAGAAACATGACAAGTGCTCAGAAAGTCAGAGCTGCTTCAAAATGCCGAAATTCACTTTTTTGCACCATAGTTTGTAAACGCTATAACTTTTACCCAAACAAATAAATATACACTTATTGGACTTTTTTTATCAAAGACATGTAGAACAATAAATTTAGAGAAAATTTATATAGAAATGTAGTTTTTTTTGAAAAATTTTACAACAGAAAGTGAAAAATGTCATTTTTTTGTAAAAATTTCGGTCATTTTTGATTAATAGCAAAAAAAGTAAAAATGTCAGCAGCAATGAAATACCACCAAATGAAAGCTCTATTAGTGAGAAGAAAAGGAGGTAAAATTCATTTGGGTGGTAAGTTGCATGACGGAGCAAAAACGGTGAAAGTAGCGTAGTGCGGAATTGTAAAAAGTGGCCTGGTCATTAAGGGTGTTTAAGCTAGGGGGGCTGAAGTGGTTAAACTTCCTCCCAACACGATCCTGTGAGCAGGCACGTTCACAGGAAATCTCGCCTCTCGCGAGATGACGTGCCGATGCGTCAACGAGGAATAACCCGGCCGCCGAGATCACACGATTCTGCGTGAGGCGGTCCGGAGATGGTTAAGTACTTTTACTTTACTTACCCTCCACTGATGCTGCCATTTTTTTTTCTTAAAATACCCTGATGTCCCCTCCCCCTGCAGTTTTTGTGCCCAGTAGGGCTGCACGATATGGGAATTTTGTGCGATTGCGATTAGGGCCATAAAAAGTGCGATAACGATATGCAATGCGATATTTTAATGGAATTGTGCTAGAGGTCTATCTGCTTGGATTTTCAAGGTAAAAGCACACACAGATGACTGATAATGTGAAATGTAGTTATGCTGAACTCAAGAACTGAAATGCGCAGTGTTTTTCAAAATAAAATACATATTTGCATTACTGCATAAGTACAAAATACAAAACTTGCCATTTTCTTACTAGCGCTGCACAGAACAGATAAATAGAATACATATAAGAACATGTGTTCATTAAAATAACGACTTTCCACTGGCCCCTCCTCCCTCCCCGCACTGTAACTGATGTATCGCCGGCCGCGCTGTGCAGCATAGAGATACAGTGTCAGGGTCACGTAGAAAGTCAACCATCGCTTTATAAGACGCACTACCATTCCCCCCCCCCCCTTTTGGGGGGAAAAAAGTTTGTCTTATAAATCGAAAAATACGGTAATATAATTGCAGCATTTTTGGGTCAGCAAATTGCGATTGCGATATGGAGATTAATTGCGATTGCGATTGCTTTCGCGATATATTGTGCAGGCCTAGTGCCCAGTATGTTAAAGAACCTTTCACAGGTCCGGACATTATCATATAGCTAGCGGGTTGTGTAGGGCATACTGATGGCATGTTACAGCTCTATTTTCTCTATGCGCAGCTCCGTTCGCCCGCTATTCCCCCCGTATTTGTTTCCTGTCTGGTATGTAAATTCATACCATTGGTACAGGGAGGAGACGGCCCTGTTTCTCATTGGGTGTCTCCTTCTCCCTGGCTGTAGTGCAGTCCAATCGCAGCACAGAGTGTCACAGCCAGGGATAAGGTGAGTTTTTTTTTTCTTCCTGGCTGTGACACTCTCGGCTGTGATTGGACAGCTCACAGCCAGGCAGCAGATACCCATTGAGAAACAGGGCCGTCTCCTCCTCCCTGTACCCATGGTATGAATCCAGAACGGGGGCACTGCAGGGGAATGGAATAGCTCATACAGAAACCAGTAAGCTCTGTAACATGCCATCAGCATGCCTCACACAACCCACTAGTTATACGATAATGTCCGGACCCGTGAAAACTCCTCTTTAATATACTGAGCATCGTGACAATGAGGAGGAAGACACCTGGGTTTCTCAGTGGGCGTTTCCATCTGCCCAGCTGTGCTGCGGTCCAATCACAGCGGAGGGCGTCACTACCAGGGAGAAGGCGAGTAGTTTTTTTGTTTTCATCCCCCTGGCTATGATGTGCTCCGTTCACCAGACCACAGCGACGTACATTGTAGAGACTGTGCTGGGTACTGTGCCCAGCCACAAAGAACCCCAAACACATACTGACCTCTTCCGTTGGAGATCTCACATCAAATTCTGAGCATGGTGACGCATGATGATTGCCGTTCCCTGTTATTGCACCCACAACTTAAAGAAATGCACTTCGTAAAGCAAGCAAATTTTTCAAATACTTTGTTCATCTCAAGTCATCAGTATCAAAATCCCGGAAAACCTCGAATACCAATCTTCGGATTGTACACAATCCTAATAGTTCCCAAAAACTAGGTATGAGAGTCACCAAACTGCAAAAATAAAATATCCAAAACAGTGCCACTAGGTCTGGCGACTATTTAGGGAGCAGACTTGATGCTGGTTAGGGCATAGTCACACATGCAGGTTTTGAGGGGAAAGTTAGACGAGGACTATAAAAGGAGTTATTAAAACCCACTTCTGAAGAAAGACGAAGTTCCCTGCACGGTGGATTTGCCCCAAGAACACGGAGAACATGTGGCTTGGAGTCAGCACAGCTGTAGAGGCAGACCTGTTAATGGAGAAGAACGAAGTACACACGGAAAACGTGCTTACATCCAGTTGTACCAGCAATACAGGGCGGGCGGGCGGCTCACGAGGTCCCGGTAGCAGCCGCCGCCTCCAGCAGGCTCAGTCTCCCTCACATGTTCTAGCGTACGGCCCCACAAGCACGGTGATCAGTGTCCCGAGCCTGCCGGACATGTCCAGGAGAATTCTCGGCCAGCCACGTGTTCTGGGAAGTCATGGCCACACAAGACAGCAGCGCATAGCGCGGTCAACACTTCATTTCCCCAGAGCGCTCGCCGGGGATTACATGTGCACATCCGTATGCTCTTCAGCCCCACCGGCCGTTAACATAAGCGTAAAAACCGAACACATTTTACCGGAGACTAGAACTTACCTCAGCTGCCTTCCGGTTCCTCAGCTCCAAGGTGAGTCGCTTCTTCATGTCCATTTTAGAAGGATCAAGTTCAAGCAAGAACAGAATAATCACTTCTTAAAATAAAAAAAAATGTATAATATATAAATAATTAGGAGACGCGTGTATGTATGTTCCTCTTTATATAGGAACGGCGCCAAAGACACAAAGGAGGGGTTTGGTTGCTGGGTGGGAGTATGTAGCGCGATCAACTGACTGACACCTATAGGTTAAACGCGGTACTGCACTCCCTTCTGTCAAAATCTGCTGCCCGTTAGAATCCGGTCATGACGCATCGCCTTTGAGGGAGGAGTTTCGCGCAGCGCGCCACCCGATAGGCTAAAGAAGAAGGTGTGTTTACGACTGCGCACAATCGCTCAGAGTAGCAGAATTTTACAGTGGATGGACGTGAACGCGCCAGGGCAGCTTACATTGAGGGGCTAGCGAGCATGGTGATCGTGCCCAGGGAGTGCATTGACGTGATCAATAGTGGGGCAATGTAATGTTTTTCCAGTGGTGATATGGCACGCTAGTAGATTTCACATGCTTTATTGCTGTGATTCCCGTCCGGAGCCTTGTGGCATAAGCAGGCATGACAAAATCGACCTTTGGGGTCAATAGATCTGAAGTCTATTCATTCTAAAACTCCCATGTTAATGCTGTTTCCATACATTAAAATGAATTGGCTCCGTGGAACCACAGTTCGGTTAATTCTTACCGTATGCATATCTGCGTATTAAAAAACAATTTAAATTAGCAATCCGAACTGGGCTTTGGTACTGGTTGGTACCTCGGTACAAAAGCCTAGTTTGGCTTGCTATTGCATACAATAGGAGTTCGCCAAAGTCACGCACAACAAAGTTTGGCTCCACAAAGTCGATAGTTTTTAATGTACAGAAACAGCACTAACATTGAGGTATTGGAACAAATCAACGATCGGACCTTTCACTGGTCCACAGTTTATCAGTTAAAGCTATGTACATTGAGAGTGGCACCCAGGGATGTCCCTGCACTTACTTGTATCCCTGGGTGCCGCTCCGTTCGTCCTCTGTAGCCCCCGGTACCGGCGCTCGTGCTTCACCAATTTTGCCTGGGGTGGACACTTCTTCTTCTGCCCTGGGCGTCTTCTTCTCCCAGGGCTGGAGCGCTGGCAAATCGCAGCGCTCAGCTCATATCTCCGCCCCAGGCAAAATTACAGCAGCAGGAGCGCCGGTACCGGGGGCTACAGAGGACGAACGGAGCGGCACCCAGGGATACAAGTAAGTGCAGGGACATCCCTGGGTGCCACTCTCAATGTACATAGCTTTAACTGATAAACTGTGGACCAGTAAAAGGTCCTCTTTAAGGTCGTTTTGCTGAGGCTTAGTGCACATATACTTGTCCTTTGCCATCGATTTGAGGCTCAGCTAACATGCAGTTGTAAACAGACGTTTCCTCGGATGGAATGTAGAATTCTGATTTTAATGAGACATTACCGAAAACTGAAGAATATCAGTCTGGACTCCATCGACATGACAAGTACGCTTGGAGGCCCTGCCTTACATGCTTCCCAAGGCAGGGGCGTAGATAAGGGGGGGGATAGGGGGGTTCAAACCCCCCCCAGAACGTTTGCCCTTTTTTTTTTTTAATGGATGCGCTGCGTCCATGGAGGAGGACCCGGCTCGGCTCATGCCGGGCCTGTGCGGGTGCGGGCGGCGCGTAGTGATTCAGTGAGGTGAGCAGTCACTGACTCACTGTTTGTCACGTGGTGCGTGCGGCGCGCACAGGCTGTGTCTAGCTAGCAGAGGAGAAGAGCTGCCGCCTGCAGTGCTTGCGCCCGCCCCACGCCTGGCCCAGGCTGAGTCAAGTGAAGTCACTGACACTGAGTCAAGTGTGACATTGACAACAGACTCAGTGACAGTCAGTGTGAGTCTGTGACTGACACAGAGAGAGCCCCCAGCCCTGAGGACTCCTGAGAGACCGCGCCACGCCACCCACATTGCTTGGAGGGAGGCTTGGACTGAGGACTCCTGGTCCTGGAGACTAGTAAGTGCTCACTGCTCAGTGAGACTGTGTGAGAGAGACTGGGGAGATCAATTTTTGTCAAGACTGTCACTGTGATTTATTTTATTGAGGGGTGATGCAACATGATGGAAATATCATATTGTTGCATCAATTTTTTTAAGTGTAATACTGATCTGTCTGTGTGATTTATTTTATTGGGAGATGATGCAACATGATGGAAATATGGATGATTTTACTTCAGTCCCTGTCCCCAGTCCCCACACTGTGTGGGACTGAAGTGAAATCATGGGGACTGGGGACAGGGACTGAAGTGAAATCATCCATATTCCCATCATGTTAGATCATCCTCAATAAAATAAATCACACAGATAGTCTTATCTTGAAAATTGATCTCCCCAGTACTGGGGAGATCAATTTTTTCAAGAGTAAGACTGATCTGTCTGTGTGATTTATTTTATTGGGGGATGATGCGACATGATGGGAATATGATTGATTTCTGCATGCAAAGTGCAAATTAATGCATGTCAATGCTGCTGCAGCTATATTGCTCCTCTCTGTCACAGTTCCAGGCTAGGTTGCAAGCTGCAGCACATCTTCTCGTGTGTCTGTGCTCCTGATAACGCCTTAAAGGGTCCATTCACACGTCCGCAATTCTGTTCCGCATTTTGCGGAACGGAATTGCGGACCCATTAGTTTCAATGGGGACAGACGATGTCCCGGCCGGGTCCGCAATTGCGGATCCAGCACTTCCGGGTCCGCAATTGCGCTCCCGAAAAAAATAGAACATGTCCTATTCTTGTCCGCAATTGCGGACAAGAAAAGGTATTTTCTATGAGAGTGCCGGCAGCTGTGCGGTCCGCAAATTGCGGAATGCACATCGCCGATGTCCATGTTTTTGCGGATCCGCGGATCCGCAAAACACTTAAGGACGTGTGAATGGACCCATAATTTAAGAAAGCTGAACCCCCAGGAAAAAAATTATCTACGGCACTGTCCCAAGGAGATCTACTACAGTGTTGATGTATTATGTGAATCACTGTATGTTCATGTTTACAAACTGAATGCTTGTAGCCAGTGCCAACCCTCTAGAAAAGACACAATGTGGATGAAAAATTAGACATTTAGGGGGAATGAATAGGAGTATAGCAAAGAGCATGTAGATAAGGTAACTGGATGAAATGTATTTACATTTAAATGGAATGGAAAATTATGTTGCAGCTTCAGGATTCTTTATGGTTGCTAACTTTTTTATTGATAGTGGGCATCAGGGCGTAGCTAAAGGCTCATAGGCCCTGGTGCAAGAGTTCAGCTTGGCGCCCTTCCTCAGTGCTTTGTGCCAACGGTCAGGGGTGTACCTAGTCCTTCTGCTGCCTGAGGCAAAAATTGAAACCACCCCTTTCCATGCCAAATTCTCAAATGTGTCACCAAAAATGTTATCTGCCAGTTAATATCAGATAGTAGCCCATCTCCTTTTTTCTAATCTGTTTTTATTTTCTGATTGCAGGTTTCTTCTATTTCCTGAATGTTATTATGGGGGCCCTCATATTGCCTGAGCTCTTCTTAACAGCACTTGGAAAGCATTAAGTAAATTGCTTTACGGTAGCCCCATGGCAATAGTCCATTGGGACAGGAGGGGACCCGACTGACTTAGGGGTACTTTCACACTAGCGTTTAAGTTTTCCGGTATTGAGGTCGGCATAATCAAAAATTGTTTAAAAATATGTTAAACATAAAAATTATTTGAACAGCATGCCATTTTCTGATGCCACATTTTCTTTAACCCCTTCCCTCCAGCCCTACTAGTTAGGCCAGACACACCAGCGAGTTGAATGCGTTAAACTCACAGCGTGTGTCAGTGGTTGCTCCCGCTTTGGCCTCCGGTCCTCTGATAGGATTGCATAGCATTATAATGCTGGGTAACCCTGAGAGTTCTGGAATTTGTTGTATTAGGCTCTTTCACACGGGCGTCACGCTTGACGCCCGGATAAGAGGCGGGTGCGTTATGGAAAATGCGCGATTTTTCAGCACGAGTGAAAACGTTTTAATGCGCTTTGCACGCGCGTGGGAAAAATCGGCATGTTTGGTACCCAGACTCAATGCCGGACTTCATCACTGAAGTCCGGTTTCGGTTGAGTATTCTGTAGATTTTATTATTTTCCTTATAACATGGTTATAAGGAAAATAATAGCATTCTCAATACAGAATGCTTAGTAAAATGTGGATGGAGGGTTAAAAATAAAAAATTAACTCAGCATATCCACTTGATCGCGTAGTTGCAATCTCTTTCTCATTCATTAGCTGTCGGCTAAAGGACCTGTGATGAGGTCACTGAGCTCATCACATGGTCCATCACCATGGTGATGGACCATGTGATGTGACGTCACCACAGGTCCTTTAGATGGCAGCTAATGCTTGAAGAAGACAGAAGAGATCGGCAACTACGCGATCAAGTGAGTTAATTTTTTTATTTTTAACCCCTTAATCCACATTTTACAAAGCATTCTGTATTGAGAATGCTATTATTTTCCCTTATCTCTTAACAACCATGCGTGAAAAGAGCACTGCATCCGCACTTATGCGTGCGTTCTTCCAGCAGCCCCATTCACTTCTATGGGGCTTGGGTTGTTTGAAAACGCAAAATATAGAGCATGCTGCGATTTTTACGCAACGCTGAAGTGATGCGTGAAAATCACCGCCATGTGCACAGCCCCATAGAAATGAATGGGTCTGATTCAGGGCGGGTGCAATGCGTCCACCTCACGCATTGCACCCGCGCGGAAATCACGCCTGTGTGAAAGGGGCCTTAGGCCTCATGCACAGTAACGTATTTTGGGTCCGCGGTCCAACCGCATATTTTGCGGCTCGGGCACGGACCCATTCAATTCAATGGGGCCGCAAAGATGCAGACTGCACTCCACGCCCTTGCTCTGTTCCGTGGCCACGCAAAAAAATATAGCATGTCCTATTCTTGTCCGCTTTGCGTTAAGTCTGGTAAGTCCATATGAGGCAGTATCTGTAGCGTTAGGAACCCTTGTGCGGAAGCTGCTGTGAAGTGGTACTTGGGCCCGACATACTTTTGATCAAAAATGTGCGCTAAGAGCTTCCTTCATTCCAACTTTTGAATGAGCCCTTTTTTATTTTTTCCTGTTAGTTTATGATTTATTGTGCAGCCATCTTTTAATCAGTTTATTTGCGGACAAGAATAGGCATTTCTACCAATGTGCCGCGTTATGTTCCACAAATTGCGGAACAGCTTCGTGTTTTGCAGATCCGCAGATTGCGGACCGTAAAACACCTACGGTCGCCTGCATGAGGCCTTACCCTGGGTTCAGACCTGAGCTGCTCCAAAACGCTGCTTTACGCTGCTTTTGACGCGCAGCTTTTGCAAATAGGAACGCTGCAGCCAGACGCCAGCGTTCTGTGATTGCTACTGTGGTGTCAATCACAAAACGCGCCAAACGCCCCAAAAGAAGCTCAAGTACTTGTTTATGCGTTGCGTTTACAGCGTGCTCAAACGCGCTGTAAAACGCTCAAGTGTGAACCACTCCCATAGGGATGCATTGGTTTTATTTGTTGAGCGCTTTACAGCGCGCTTGAACGCGCTGTAAAACGCTCAGGTGTGAACCCAGGGTTACACTGACATAATGCTGTGGGATCCTGTGAAAGGAGAGGAGGTCAGAACAGGACCTCTTACTGAAACACTCTATGGGCCAGATTTATCATTACACTTCCATCTTACTCCAATTTCACATAAGTCCAAAGTCACTTTTGGCTCAGTCAGATTTATTAATGGTCCTTTAATACTGAGATAAATGTGGTTTGATGGCAGCAGTTCATCCTTCAGTAAACAGCTTTACAAAAGTCGCACATATTTACAAAAAGTTGCATGTTCTATTAAAAAGTCGTATAAGATAAGAATGGTCCTCACTGGAGTGAAATTGGGACTTTTTGCGACTTTTTAAAAAGTCCCAATGATGAATCTGGAGTGAAACTCATTAACATGACTAACCACGCCTATTTTTACAAAACTGGAGTGAGTGGTGTACACATGTAAAAAAGTCGCAAAATTATGCGCAAATGAGTGTGAAAAGTCGCAAATACCCTATTTTGGGACTTTTTGATGCCAGAATTCTGGAGTGAAGGTATGATAAATCATGGCCTATGAGTTTATCGCATTCAACCTGCTGGTGTGTGTCTGGCCTTAACCCCTTAAGGACCGAGCTCATTTTCACCTTAAGGACCAGGCCATTTTTTGCAAATCTGACCAGTGTCACTTTAAGTGGTGATAACTTTAAAACGCTTTTACTTATCCCGGCTATTCTGAGATAGTTTTTTTCGTCACATATTGTACTTGTAATCCGGTGCTGAGCCACGCCCCCTGCACTGATCACATGACGGTGACGTCACCCCATGTCCTTCGGCTTTTCCAAAGTTCGGGTTCGTGGAAGCCGCCCCTTATGGATTCCATATGCCGGGATAGTCCGCGGTAGTGGAATCCATAACGGGATGCGGCGATTACCACAACCCGAACGCCAAACTAATTTTTAAAGTTCGCTCATCTCTAAAAATGAATTTTTTTTTTTTTTTTTACTTGAAACTTTTAATTTTTTTTGGGGGGGAAACTTTATTTTTTCAACTTTTTTTTCACTTTATTTTTTGTCCCACATTGGGACTTCAACTTTTGGGGGTCTTATCCCCTTTACAGTGTGTATTACTCATACAGCTTCCTGCCTGTGAGATCCAGGGGGCTGGATCTCACATGCTCGTCACCGGAAGGCAGCTCCGATGCTAGGGTAAGCATCGGGGCTACCTTCCCTGCTATCGGGTCACCCCCACAGCAGCACCCTCCGCCCGATTATATGGATTGTCATAATTATATGGTCACAGGACCCCCCGCGCATTGACACAGAGTGCCTGCTCAATGATTTGAGCTAGGCCTGCACAATTTATCGCAATAGCAATCGCAATTAATCGCCATATCGAAATTTGCTGACCCAAAAATGCTGCAATTATATTACCGTATTTTTCACTTTATAAGACACACTTTTTTTCCCCCCAAAAGGGGGGGGGGGGCAGTGCATCTTATAAAGCGATGGTTGACTTTTTACGTGACACTTACACTGTATATCCGGCCGCTATGCTGCACAGCGCAGCCAGCGATACATCAGTTACAGTGCGGGGAGGGAGGAGGGGCTGCTGGAAAGTCGTTATTTTAATGAACACGTTCTTATATCCTATTTTTTTTTTATCTGTTCTGTGCAGTGCTAGTAAGAAAATGGCAAGTTTTGTATTTTGTACTTTTGCAGTAATGCAAATATGTATTTTGTTTTGAAAAACACTGTGCATTTCAGTTCTTGAGTTCAGCGTAACTACATTTCACATTATCAGTCATCTGTGTGTGCTTTTACCATGAAAATCCAAGCAGATAGACCTCTAGCACAATTCCCTTAAAATATCGCATCGCATATCGTTATAGCAAATTTTAGGGCCCTAATCACAATCGCACAAAATTCCTATATAGTGCAGCCCTAATTTAAGCAGTCACTTTTTTCCGATCACCGCGCGGCGGTGATCGGAAATACACAGAGCGTACAGTTACCCCCTGTGTCCTTAAGTACCAGGACATCAGGGCGTACCTGTACGCCCTGTGTCCTAAAGAGGTTAAAGGGGTTTTCCGAGTAATGGTAAAAAAATAAAAAAATCATCAGTACTTTCACTCTAGCGGCAAGGAACTCCGGCAGGCTGTTCTGGCGGGTGAACAGCCTGTCGGATCCGTGCTGCCGCTAGTGCATGCGTTTCCCATTGACTATAATGGGGGCGGGCCGGATTTCCAGCGGCAGCACGGCAGACATGCCAAGAAGCCACCAGAATAAAAGTACGACATTAAGAGAAAAAATATAATTACAGCTTTGCATAGTTCTGTTATTCATGCTTTGTTTACATGCTGCAGCAAAGCTGTGGGGGCGTGTAACAATGACTAAGCTGCACTAATTGAACTACTGGCTAGGAAAGAATGGTAAGTCAAAGGATATTCTGCAATCAGTAATAACATTGGTTATCTACTTACTGTTCAATCAATATGAATAGCTTTCACTGTCTCTGTCTGTTACTCCAGCGCTCTCTGCATATGTATGTGTGTATATATATATATATAAATGAATTTCTGTCTAGACGTCTAGACGTTCTTTATACGCGACCAAACGACTAGACCGATCTTCACCAAATTAGGCACACGGGTACATCAGGTATCCGAAAAGGTTTTAGACCAGGTCTCGGCTCTCTAGGACTTACCGTTCCTGAGATATTCCCAAAAAATTACCTGCATTATAGCTAATACAAGCCAGCCAGCCTTTCACTTAAATCCAAACTGTCATTTACTGCTCCCTGCCAGTTCATCTCCACCCACACAGTTTTACTCCAGGTAACCATAACAACCCAGCCATGTTTCCTCACTGCTCTAGATGAGGTTTAAAGGAAATCTGTCACCAGGATAATCACTATAGAAGTAAAGTCAGGGCCTAATAGCACTTAGTACCTTATTTCCTGAGGTTTCCATAAGAACTCAGCCATTTCTCTTCACTGCTGCAGGTTAGCTTTAAAGGGGCAGGGCGCTGTGGATGACACTGTTAAGGGAGCGGAGTGCTATGGAGGTCACAGTTCAGGGGAAAAGTAGGGTGGCCATTCAAGTCACCCTTAAAACCCCGCCTCCAGGTCCAGAATAGCCACACCTCTCATTCGGTTAGGCCATGCCCCCTCCCCTCCTGAGGTGGGAGAGACGGTGATTTTCTCCCTGCCACTCACATTCCGACAGAACAGTGCTGCTGTCTTAGAGAGAGCTGTTTAAAAGGACATGCCCCCAATCATGTTAAGCCACGTCCCCTCCCACTAAGCGAACAGGGATTGAAAAAATAAAGTTAAAAATCAACTTTTAGGTCCTCTAAACCACACCCCCGATACGTTTAGGACACACCCCTCCCCCTCTGAAGCCAATGAGTATTGACAAAATGAAGTTAAAAATCAACTTCTGTCAGCTGCAGAGGTGGGAGGGATGGTGACTTTCTCTTTGCAGCTCACACTCAGAGAGGACAGTGCTGCTGTCTTAGATTAAGATGTTCAAAAGAACACCCTAATCCAGTTAGGCCACGCCCCCTCCCACTCAGCCAACAGGGATTGAAAAAATAAAGTTAAAGATCAACCACTAGGTACACAGCTCTGCAGACAGGCTAGGATTAGATACACAGCTCAGCAGACAGTATCACACAGGATAGAATATTAGATACACGCTCAGCAGACAGTATCACACAGGATAGAATTTTAGATACATGCTCAGCAGACAGTATCACGCAGGATAGAATATTAGATACACGCTCAGCAGACAGTATCACACAGGATAGAATTTTAGATACATGCTCAGCAGACAGTATCACGCAGGATAGAATATTAGATTCACAGCTTAGCAGATAGTATTACACAGGATAGAATATTAGATACACGCTCAGCAGACAATATCACACAGGATAGGACTAGATACACAGCTCAGCAGACAGTATCACACAGGATAGAATATTAGATACACGCTCAGCAGACAGTATCACACAGGATATGATTAAATACACAGATCAGCAGACAGTATCACAAAACATAAGATTAGATACACAGCTTAGCAGATAATATCACACAGGATAGTATTAGATACACAGCTCAGCAGACAGTATCACACAACATAAGATTAGATACACAGCTCAGCACATGGTATCACCCAGGACAGGATTAGATACACAGCTCAGCAGACAGTATCACACAGGAGAGGATTAGATACACAGCTCAGCAGACAGTGGGGCGGGCACTGTAGAGGTCACTGTTATGGGGATACTGTTGATATCTATTTACGACACACGGAAACATGAATTGAAATAGATGAAATATACCCGTGCGAAGCTCGGGTCCTTCTGCTAGTCTCATATATATAAAAATGAGTTTCTGTCTAGACGTTCTTTATGCGCGACCAAACGTCTTGACTGATCTTCACAAATTTGGCACACGGGTACACCAGGTGTCCAGAAAGGTTTTAGAGCAGGTCTCAGCTCTCTAAGATGTACCGTTCCTGAGACATTCCCCAAAAATGGCCTGTAGTATAGTCAATACCAGCCAGCCAGCCTTTCACTTAAATCCAAACTGTCATTTATTGCTCTGTGGCAGTTCGTCTCCACACACTCAGTTTTACTCCAGGTAACCATAACAATCCCCAGCCATGTTTCCTCACTGCTCTAGATGAGGTTTAAAGGAAATCTGTCACCAGGATAATCACTATAGAAGTAAAGTCAGGGCCTAATAGCACTTAGTACCTTATTTCCTGAGATTTCCATAACAACTCGGCCATTTCTCTTCCCTGCAGCAGGTCAGCTTTAAAGGGGCAGGGATCTGTGGATTACACTGTTAAGGGAGCGGAGTGCTATGGAGGTCACAGTTCAGTTCAGGGGAAAATTAGGGTGGCCATTCAAGTCACCCTTAAAACCCCGCCCCCAGGTCCAGATAAGCCACACCTCTGATTCGGTTAGGCCATGCCCCCTCCCCTCCTGAGGTGGGAGGGATGGTGATTTTTTTCCCTGCAGCTCACATTCAGACAGAACAGTGCTGCTGTCTTAAAGAGAGCTGTTTAACCACCTCAGCCCCCCTAGCTTAAACGCCCTTAATGACCAGGCCACTTTTTACAATTCTGCACTACACTACTTTCACCGTTTTTTGCTCTGTCATACAACTTACCACCCAAATGAATTTTACTTCCTTTTCTTCTCACTAATAGAGCTTTCATTTGGTGGTATTTCATTGCTGCTGACATTTTTACTTTTTTTGCTATTAATCAAAAATGACCGAAATGTTTGCAAAAAAATGATATTTTTCACTTTCTGTAGTAAATTTAAAAAAAAAAAATACATTTCTATATAAATTTTTCTCTAAATTTATTGTTTTGCATGTCTTTGATAAAAAAAAAAATCCAATAAGTGTATATTTATTGGTTTGGGTAAAAGTTATAGCAGTTACAAACTATGGTGCAAAAAAGTGAATTTCCACATTTTGAAGCAGCTCGGACTTTCTGAGCACCTGTCATGTTTCTTGAGGTGCTAGAATGCCAGGATAGTATAAATACCCCCAAATGACACCATTTTAGAAAGAAGACACCCCAAAGTATTCACGGAGGGGCATGGTGAGTTCATGTATCATTTCATTTTTTTCACAAGTTAGCGGAAAATGACACTTTCTGAGAAAAATAATAATAATAAAGTTTCCATTTCTGCTAACTTCTGGCAAAAAAAAAATCTCCCACGGACTCGCTATGCCCCTCAGTGAATACCTTGGGGTGTCTACTTTCCGAAAAGGGGTCATTTGTGGGGTGTGTTTACTGTTCTGGCATTTTGGGCGGGGCTAAATTGTGGGCATCCCTCTAAAACCAAAAGATACTTGTTGGACTTTACGCCCTTTACGCACCTAGGCTGCAAAAAGTGTCACTCATGTGGTATCGCCGTACTCAGGAGAAGTAGGGCAATGTGTTTTCGGGTGTATTTTTATATATACCCATGTTGGGTGAGAGAAATATCTCTGTAAATTGACAACTTTGTATAAAATGTTTTAAAAAGTTGTCATTTACAGAGATATTTCTCACACAAAGTATGGGTATTGTGGGGATTCGCTCTGGTAGATAGGACCAGCGGGTGCAGTACAGAGGCAACGTTCAAGCTTGTAAATTAAATGTCCGTGTTTTATTCACACAACAAAAGAGCATCACAAAAACAGGTGGCTTGGTGTTTGTTCACACACACAAAAGTCCATATACGGAAGAGTCACCTTAGCTCCTTGGTGTTAGCAAGTCCATAGACAGGCTTTTTCAGGCAGCCTGTTCGTTTTCACAGGGGTCTGAGCCCTCCAGCTTGGCTCCAGCCGCAGGTCCCAAAATACAGCCCTCAGCTCCCAGCACCCAGAGTCCTGAGCTCCCCTGTCAGAGGGAGGTAATCCACACAGCTTAGGCTTCCAGGACAGAGAGCTCCACAGCACTATTAGCAGCTCAAGGACAATCACTCTCCCAGCTGCTGGTGCTGGCTGAGTTTTTAAACCCAGCCCAAAACCAGGACTGGGTCGTGGGGAGCAGCCACCCACCCTACACTTTAGCTGCTCCCGGTAAGAGCCGGCCCGGATCGGCTTTGCAGCCATGCTATTTAGCAAATGTGTCAGTAGCACTACCTGCTACTGACATCAACAAACGGCTCTTACCTCACCGAGGCTATGAACCTCGGTGACACGTACCTGCCATCTAGGACGGCACCCTGCACCTTACCACAGTATATATAAAAATACACCACAAAACACTACTTCTCCTGAGTACGGTGATACCACATGTGTGACACTTTTTTGCAGCCTGGGTGCGCAAAGGGGCCCTAATTCCAACGAGTACCTTTAGGCTTTACAGGGCTGCTCACAAATTAGCCCCGCCCAAAATTCCAGAACAGTAAACACACCCCACAAATGACCCCATTTCGGAAAGTAGACACCCCAAGGTATTCCGTGAGGGGTATGGTGAGTTTATGTAAAATTTTATTTCTTGTCACAAGTTAGTGGAATATGAGACTTTGTAAAAAAATAAAATAAAATATCAATTTCCGCTAACTTGTGCCCTAAAATTTTTTTTATGTGAACTCGACATGCCCCTCACGGAATACCTTGGGGTGTCTTCTTTCCAAAATGGGGTCACTTGTGGGGTATTTATACTGCCCTGGCATTTTAGGGGCCCTAAAGCGTGAGAATCCAAATGCGTAAAAATGCCCTGTGAAATCCTAAGGCCTCTTGCACACGGGCGTCATGTTTGACGCCCGGATAAGAGGCGAGTGCGCTGCGGCAATCGCCACGATTTTTCCGCGCGTGTGCTAACGTTTGTAGTGCGTTTAGCACGCGCGTGAAAAAATCTGCATGCTTGGTACCCAGACCCGAAGTCAGACTTCATCACTGAAGTCCGGTTTCGGGATGAGTATTCTGTATATGTAATTATTTTCCTTTATTACATAGTTATAAGGGAAAATAATCGCATTCTAATTACAGAATGCAATGTTCCCCGGGCTATAGAGGGTTAAAAATAATAAAGAGTTAACTCACCTTCTCCCATTGTACGCGCAGAGCCCCAGAACGTCTTCTCTCTTGATGATTGCTTGCTTCAGGACCTGTGGTGATGTCACAGGGTCACATGGTCCAATCATAGAAGCAATTGAGTGGACCATGTGACCCATGTGATCCTGTGACATCACGGCAGGTCCTTCATCCAACAGATTTTGGATCCTAAGGATAGGATTAGATACAAAGTTCAGCAGATGGTATCACCCAGGCCAGGATTAGATACACACCTCAGGAGACAGTGGGGCGGGGTGCTGTATAGGTCACTGTTATGGGGGATACTGTTGATATCTTTTTACGACACATGGAAACATGAATTGAAATAGATGAACTATACCCGTGGGAAGCCGGGTCCTATATTGTGGTAAGGTGCAAGGTACTGTGGTCGACGGGAGGTACGTGTCACCGAGGTTCCTGGCCTCGGTGAGGTAAGAGCCGGATTTTTGGTGTGTCAGCAGCAGCTAGTGCTGCTTGACACCTTGCTATTTAGTTTGGCTGCAAAGCCAATCTGGGCCGGCTCTTACTGGGAGTAGGCAAAGAGTTGGGTGGGTGCCTACTCCCCACGGTCCAGGCCGGGTTTTCCCGGGCCTTTATAACACAGCCAGCAGCTGGGTGTGGAGGGGGTGATTGTCCTGGAGCTGCAGATGGTGCTGTGGAGCTCTCTGGGCTGGAAGCAGGAGCCCAGCAAGGAGGAGTGCAGACGGCCTGGAAGCCTGACGTGGATTATCTTGCGGCTGGGCCGACAGCCAGGTGCGAACCCGCACCTAAAACCTCCCAGGTGATTAGAACCTGTGTTTGGACATTTTGTTTTACCTCACGCTTTCTGATGTGTGTGATTTAACACCAAGTGACTGTTCGCTGTTTATTTTTGATGCAAGTGTGAATAAAACACTGTTTGCTGCACCTTCTGGACTCCCTTTGCCTCTATACTGCACCCGCACCGCTGTCTACCAGAGCGACTTCCCACATTTGGTGTCGGATGCGGGCATGCGCAGTGAGGCTGGCGTGAACGCCATAGTTTGTTTTTGCTGGGCACGACTGGATGTCCTATATTCGGCCGGCAAAGTTGCAGCCTGTGTTCCCTGACAAAATGGAGGCGGCTGTGAAAGCTCTCATAGAGGCTAACGTGCAGCAGCGGGAGACCAACCAGCTACTGCTACAGCACGTGATGGCGTTACAAGCTGCAGGAGCGTCCCACCACGCCCACGATGCCCGGAAAGCTGTCCGTGCAGCGATCCCTAAGATGACCCCTCGGATGATGTGGAGACCTATCTGGCGGTGTTCGAGAAGGTAGCCGTGAGGGAGAAATTACCCCGAGAACAGTGGGCGGAGGTCGCCGCTCCGTTCCTGGCGTCTGGACCCCAGCAAGTATTTTTTGACTTAGCAGATGACCAGGCTGCTGATTATCCCACGGTGAAGGGGGAGATCCTGGCCAGACTGGGGGTAAACGTGTTGGTCCGGGCTCAGCGGGTCCACCAGTGGGACTTTAAAACGGCTGAACCCGCCAGGCCGCAGTACTATGAGTTGCTGCACAGGTTGCAAAGTGGCTGCAGCCTGATGTTCTAAGTCCGACTGCTATGATGGACCGTCTGCTGGCCGACATGTTCTGGAGGGCCCTGCCTTACCCCCTTCAGCACTGGATTGGCCAGGTATCCCCACTAATGCCCTGGAGATGGTCGACCTGGTGGAGCGCTACGAGGCCACCAGAAACCTGCAGGGGAGTCTTGCTGGGAAGGGGTCAGTCAAACCCCGGAGGCCTCCGCCCCAGTTCCGACGTCCGGCGACAGAGAGGCCTGCACGGAATGTACCCCCTGCGGATCCGCCTCCCGTGGTATGCTGGAGGTGTCAGGAGCCAGGCCACATCAGGGCCGACTGTCCGCATCGGGATGAGCCGATGGATGTGAATCCACGGGGGCGCCACTCCCTGTATGCACGGAAGCTGTGCGCAACTGGCACCCGTGAGGTGCAGGACAATAACCACCTGTGTCAGGTAGAGGTGGGAGATTCTCTGGCGGTGGCCCTGCTGGACTCCGGGAGTCTAGTCTACCTGGTCAGGGCTGCCCTGGGACGGCCGGCGGAGTATACCGGCCGTAAAATCGGGGTCCTGTGCATCCACGGAGACCTAAAAGACTACCCCACTGCACTAGTGACTTTGTCCACAGCGGCTAGTAAGTGGACCCACGAGGTGGCTGTCGCTGCTAAACTCCCACATGAACTGATACTTGGGAGGGACTTCCCAGGTTTCCCGGCACTGTGGCCGGCGATAAAACTGTCTGATGGACCCGAGACAGGGGTAACCCTAGGAGAGTGGCCTGATACCACTGGAAGGCCAGAACCCTGGGAGCCCGAGTCTGAAGGGCCAGCGGTAGGGGTGACCACTGCTCCAGCGGTAGAGGGGGAGACAACCCCACTGAGTGTAATGGTGGGAGACACGGAGGACTTGCCACCGGGACCTGAGTTGGCAGACCTCAATGTCTCCGGGGAAAATTTTGGGACCGCACAACACCGGGACCAAACCCTAACCAGGGCCTGGGAAAGTGTCGTAATAATTGATGGTAAACCCCAGAAACCTGGGGCTGAATTAATGTTTCCGCGATTCATTGTTCTTCAGGATATGTTGTATCGGGTGAACCAAATCCGAGGTGAGCCTGTTGAACAGTTGGTGGTGCCCACAGCGTATCGCAAGCTGGTCATGGAGCTTGCCCACCAACATGTTCTTGGGGACACCTGGGGTGGCAGAAAACGCAGGACCGCATACTGCAGCGGTTTTATTGGCCCAGTGTGTTCAAGGAGGTAGAAAATTATTGTAAGTCCTGTCCCACCTGTCAGATAAATAGCCCCCAGCCACATTTCCGTAGTCCTCTGGTACCTCTTCCAATTATTGAGGTCCCGCTTGAGCGAATCGCTATGGATCTAATTGGGCCTGTACCAAAGTCTGCCAGGGCCACCAACACATTCTGGTAGTTCTCGACTATGCCACTCGGTATCCGGAGGCGGTGCCTCTGCGACATACCTCAGCTAAGCTCATTGCCAAAGAGTTAATGGAAATGTTTTCCCGTGTGGGCCTGCCAAAAGAGGTTCTGACAGACCAAGGGACCCCTTTATGTCCAAAGTTATGAGGGAACTGTGTAAATTATTGCGTATAAAGCAATTATGACGTCCGTTTACCATCCGCAAACGGACGGTCTTGTCGAAAGGTTTAACCAAACTCTCAAAAATATGTTAAAAAGGGTGGTGTCTAGAGATGGGAAGGACTGGGACCTGCTTCTGCCCTATCTCATGTTCGCAGTGCGAGAGGTGCCCCAGGCCTCTACTGAGTTCTCGCCCTTCGAACTGCTTTATGGCAGACACCTCGGGCCTGTTGGATATCGCCAAGGAAGCGTGGGAACAACAGCCTGTCCCCCACAAAAGTGTCATTGAGTATGTCACCCAGATGCAGGAACGGATGGAAAGGGTGTTGCCGCTGGTCCGGGAGCATATGGAGGCAGCGCAACAAGCCCAGAGTAGGGTGTATAATCGTCAGGCTCGGGTACGGGACTTCAATCCAGGAGATCGGGTTTTGGTTCTGGTACCCACCCTGACAGCAAGTTCCTAGCTAGGTGGCAGGGCCCCTATGAGGTGATCGAGAAGGTAGGGAAGTAAATTACAAGGTACACCAGCCAGGCGGCGCAAGCCGGAGCAGGTGTACCACGTGAATTTACTAAAGCCGTGGAAGGATAGGAACATGACCGACGACAACAGCCCCCGGCCAGGGCTTCTGGGTGAGAAGGGTCCAGCCCCACAGTTCGAGGCCTGCGAAGCGGTAGCCACGGTAAAATTGCAGACAGCCTGTCTTCCAAACAAGTTCAGGAAGTCAGGGAGTTCATCAGTCGGAACACGGATGTGTTCTCGGACCTCCCTGGCCGCACGTCTCTCATCCAACATGACATCGTCACTGAGCCTCAGGCCAAGATCCGGTTAAAACCATACCGGGTACCTGAGGCTCGGCGACGGGCCATCGCGGAGGAAGTGCAATTAATGTTGAAGCTCGATGTCATTGAGGAGTCGAAAAGTGAGTGGGCAAGTCCCATAGTTCTAATACCCAAGCCGGATGGGACGTTGCGGTTCTGCAACGATTTTCGCAAGTTAAATGAAGTGTCCAAGTTTGATGCGTATCCCATGCCCCGGGTAGACGAGCTTGTTGAGAATTTAGGGCAAGCCCGTTATTTCTCTGTGCTAGACCTCACTAAAGGATACTGGCAAGTACCCTTAACGGAGGCGGCCAAGGAAAAACCGCTTTTGTTACTCGCAGGGCCTGTATCATTACAAGGTGTTACCCTTTGGCCTGCATGGCGCCCCGCCACCTTCCAAAGGTTAATGGATATTGTGCTGCGACCGCACCGTCGGTACGCTCGGCCTACTTAGATGATGTAATCATCCACAGCACCGACTGGGAAAGCCATTTGCCCAAAGTGCAGACGGTAGTGGATGCCCTGAGGAAAGCTGGACTAGCCGCCAATCCAAAGAAGTGTGCGATTGGGTTGGAAGAGACCAAATATCTGGGATATGTTATTGGGCGGGGAGTCAGCAAGCCGCAGGTAACTAAGGTAGAGGCCATACGTAACTGGCCCCGATCGGTCACTACCAGGCAGGTAAAGTCCTTCCTGGGAATTGTAGGGTACTACATGCGGTTTGTGCCCCACTTTGCCACAATAGCAGCGCCGTTGACAGACCTGTTGAAGGGGCGAAAGTCTGGGAAGGTTAGCTGGAGTGAGAAGGCGGAGGAGGCTTTCTCCGCGTTGAAGTCGGCCCTGTGGGTCCCCGTTTTGGTGACACCGACTTCAACAGGGAGTTCGTCAGTACAGACCGACGCCTCGGAGGTAGGCCTCGGTGCTGTACTGTCTCAGGAGGTCAACGGGGAAGAACATCCCGTTGTCTTCCTGAGCCGTAAGCTCAGTCCCGCCGAGACCAGGTATAGCATAGTGGAGAGGGAGTGCCTGGCTATCAAGTGGGCACTCGAATCTCTCCGCTACTACCTGTTAGGGAGGAGGTTCCGTCTGGTGACCGACCATTCCCTCTCAAGTGGATGAGCCAGGCCAAGGAGAGGAATGCTCGGGTCACCAGGTGGTTCCTATCCCTGCAGAACTTCAAGTTCTCCGTGGAACACAGGGCAGGCCGCTTGCAGGGTAACGCAGATGCCCTGTCCCGCGTCCACTGCCTCACATGTGTTCACCCCTCAGGGTTGAACAAAGGGGGGTATGTGGTAAGGTGCAAGGTACTGTGGTCGACGGGAGGTACGTGTCACCGAGGTTCCTGGCCTCGGTGAGGTAAGAGCCGGATTTTTGGTGTGTCAGCAGCAGCTAGTGCTGCTTGACACCTTGCTATTTAGTTTGGCTGCAAAGCCAATCTGGGCCGGCTCTTACTGGGAGTAGGCAAAGAGTTGGGTGGGTGCCTACTCCCACGGTCCAGGCCGGGTTTTCCGGGCCTTTATAACACAGCCAGCAGCTGGGTGTGGAGGAGGTGATTGTCCTGGAGCTGCAGATGGTGCTGTGGAGCTCTCTGGGCTGGAAGCAGGAGCCCAGCAAGGAGGAGTGCAGACGGCCTGGAAGCCTGACGTGGATTATCTTGCGGCTGGGCCGATAGCCAGGTGCGAACCCGCACCTAAAACCTCCCAGGTGATTAGAACCTGTGTTTGGACATTTTGTTTTACCTCACGTTTTCTGATGTGTGTGATTTAACACCAAGTGACTGTTCGCTGTTTATTTTTGATGCAAGTGTGAATAAAACACTGTTTGCTGCACCTTCTGGACTCCCTTTGCCTCTATACTGCACCCGCACCGCTGTCTACCAGAGCGACTCCCCACAATATATATATATATATATATATATATATATATATATATATATGAATTTCTGTCTAGATGTCTGGACGTCTGTCTGTCTAGACGTTCTTTATGTGCGACCAAACGACTGGACCGATCTTCACCAAATTTGGCACATGGGTACATCAGGTGTCCAGGAAGGTTTTAGACCAGGTCTCAGCACTCTAGGACTTACTGTTCCTGAGATATTCCCAAAAAATGGCCTGCATTATAGCTAAAACAAGCCAGCCAGCCTTTCACTTAAATCCAAACTGTCATTTACTGCTCCCTGCCAGTTCATCTCCACACACACAGTTTTACTCCAGGTAACCATGACAACCAAGCCATGTTTCATCACTGCTCTAGATGACGTTTAACTGCCTGCTGACCGCTACACGCACGGATGCGCCCAGGCGGCGGCAGGTTTGTTCCTCCTGGACGCATCCGTGCGTCATCTCGCGAGACGCGAAATTTACTGTGAACGCGCGTGCAGCTCGGCAGTTATACTACAGCCTGACAGTGATGATCAATCGCTGGCAGGCTGTAGCTGTAAAATAAATCGCATCAAACAAGTATATCAGACGCTGTTTTGTTAACAGCGTCTGATATAGCTGCTACCTGGTCCTCTGGTGGTCCCATTTGCTGGGATCGACCACCATAAGACCAGCTATGTAAAGTAGCACCAAGCACCACACTACACCCCCCCCTCCCCCGTCACTTATTAACCCCTTGTTAACTCCTAATCACCCCATATAGACTCCCTGATCACCCCCCTGTATGGCTCCATTCAGACGTCTATATGTGTTTTACGGATCCGCAAAACACAGACACCGGCAATGTGCTTTCCGCATTTTGCAGATCCGCACATTGCCAGAACTATATAGAAAATGCCTTTTCTTGTCCGCAATTGCGGACAAGAATAGGAGATCTATATTTTTGCAGAACGGAAGTGCAGACCCGAAAGTGCGGATCCGCAATTCCGGACCTGAGCAGGACAAAGTCTGTCCCCATAGAAATAAATGGGTCCGCAATTCCGTTCCGCAAACAGAATTGCGGACGTGTGAATGGGGCATAAGGGTCCCTTATCACCGCCAGTTAGTTAGCTACTTGTTAGGTAGTTAGCGCCCAGCCCACCGCACCGCACTCACTGATTTTGGCAGAGATTTTTCATCCACGATGATCGATGCGAATGAAAAAATCTGTGCCGTTCATTTTATTTTATTTTTCCAGCCCAGAGGCTGAATGGAAAAAAAAATCTCATTACCCGTATGCTCAATATAAGGAGAATAGCAGAAACTCCTAATGCTGGCCATACATGTAATGATTGCGGAGACCCTCAAATGCCAGGGCAGTACAAACACCTCACATGTGACCCCATTTTAGAAAGAAGACACCCCAAGGTATTTCGTGAGGGGTATGGTGAGTTCATGTAAAATTTTATCTTTTGTCACAAGTTAGTGGAATATGAGACTTTGTAAAAAAATAAATATATAAATTTCCGCTAACTTGTGCCAAAAAAAAAAAAAAATTCTGTGAACTCGCCATGCCCCTCACGGAATACCTTGGAGTGTCTTCTTTCCAAAATGGGGTCACATGTGGGGTATTTATACTGCCCTGGCATTTTAGGGGCCCTAATCCAAGTGCGTAAAAATGCCCTGTGAAATCCTATAGGTACTCATTGGAATTAGGGCCCCGTTGCGCACCCAGGCTGCAAAAAAGTGGCACATATGTGGTATCACCGTACTCAGGAGAAGTAGGGCAATGTGGTTTGGGGTGTATTTTTATATATACCCATACTTTCTGTGAGAAATATCTCTGTAAATGACAACTTTTTAAAAATTTTTATACAAAGTTGTCAATTTGCAGAGATATTTCTCTCACCCAACATGGGTATATGTAAAAATAGACCCCAAAACACATTGCCCTACTTCTCCTGAGTTCAGCGACACTTTTTGCAGCCTAGGTGCATAAAGGGGCGTAAAGTCCAACAAGTATCTTTTTTGCTTTACAGGGCTGCTCACAATTTAGCCCCGCCCAAAATGCTAGAATAGTATAAACACCCCACAAATGACCCCATTTTGGAAAGAAGACACCCCAAGGTATTCACTGAGGGGCATATTCAGTCCATGAAAAATTGAATTTTTGTCACAAGTTAGCGGAAAAGGAGACTTTGTGAGAAAAAACAATAAAAAATCCATTTCCGCTAACTTTCGCCAAAAAAAAAAATCTTCTATGAACTCGCCATGCGCCTCACGGAATACCTTGGGCTGTCTTCTTTCCAAAATGGGGTCACATGGCAGTATTTATACTGCCCTGGCATTTTAGGGTTCCTAAAGCGTGAGAAAAAGTCTGGAATCCAAATGCATAAAAATGCCCTCCTAAAAGGTACTCATTGGAATTAGGGCCCCTTTGCGCATCTTGGCTGCAAAAAAGTGTCACACATGTTGTATCGCCGTACTCAGGAGAGTAGGACAATGTGTTTGGCGTGTATTTCACATATACCCATGCTGGGTGAGAGAAATATCTCTGTTAATGACAACTTTTTAATTTGTTTTATACAAAGTTGTCAATTTACAGAGATATTTCTCTCACCCAGCATGGAAATATGTAAAAATACACCCCAAAACACATTGCCCTACTTCTTCTGAGTATGGCGATACCACATGAGTGATATGTTTTTGCAACCTGGGTGCGCAAAGGGGCCCAAATTCCAACGAGTACCTTTAGGCTTTACAGGGCTTACAGGGCTGCTCACAATTTAGCCCCGCCCAAAATTCCAGAACATTAAACACACCCCACAAATGACCCCATTTCGGAAAGTAGACACCCCAAGGTATTCACTGAGGGGCATAGTGAGTCTGTGGGAGATTTTTATTATTTTTTTTTCCAGAAGTTAGCAGAAATGAAAACTTTATTATTATTTTTCCTTAGAAACTGTCATTTTCCGCTAACTTGTGAAAAAATGAAATGATACATGAACTCACCATGCCCCTCCGCGAATACTTTAGGGTGTCTTCTTTCTAAAATGGTGTCATTTGGGGGTATTTATACTATCCTGACATTCTAGCACCTGAAGAAACATGACAGGTGCTCAGAAAGTCAGAGCTGCTTCAAAATGCGGAAATTCACTTTTTGCACCATAGTTTGTAACTGCTATAACTTTTACCCAAACCAATAAATATACACTTATTGGATTTTTTTTATCAAAGACATGTAGAACAATAAATTTAGAGAAAAATTTATATAGAAATCTAGTTTAAAAAAAAAAATTAACAGAAAGTGAAAAATGTAATTTTTTGATTAATAGCAAAAAAGTTAAAATGTCAGCAGCAATGAAATACCACCAAATGAAAGCTCTATTAGTGAGAAGAAAAGGAGGTAAAATTCATTTGGGTGGTAAGTTGCATGACGGAACAATAAACGGTGAAAGTAGCGTAGTGCAGAATTGTAAAAAGTGGCCTGGTCATTAAGGGTGTTTAAGCTAGGGGGCTGATGTGGTTAAATGAAATCTGTCACCAGGATAATCGCTATAGACGTAAAGCCAGGGCCTAATAGCATTTAGTACCTTATTTCCTGAGGTTTCCATAACAACTCAGGTATTTCTCTTCCCTGCAGCAGGTCAGCTTTAAACTAAGCCACACCCCAATACATTTAGGACACACACCTCCCCTCTGCAGCCAATGAGTATTGACAAAATGAAGTTAAAAATCAACTTCTGTCAGCTGCAGAGGTGGGAGGGACGGTGACTTTCTCTTTGCAGCTCACACTCAGAGAGGACTGTGCTGCTGTCTTAGAGTGAGATGTTCAAAGGACACACCCCAATCCAGTTAGGCTATTCCCCTCCCACTCAGCCAACAGGGATTGAAAAATAAAGTTAAAAATCAACTACTAGGTACACAGCTCAGCAGACAGGATAGTATTAGATACACATTTTAGCAGACAGTATGATTTAACATAATATTAGATACACAGCTCAGCAAATAGTATAGTAATCACACAGGATAGGATTAGATACACAGCTCAGCAGACAGTATCACACAAGATAGGATTAGAGACACAGCTCAGCAGATGTTACCACACAGGGCAGGATTAGATACACAGATCAGCAGACAGTATCACACAGGATAGGATTAGATCCACAGCTCAGCAGATGGTTTAACCCAGGACAGGATTAGATACACAGATCAGCAGACAGTGGGACGGGGCACTGTAGAGGTCACTGTTATGGGGCATACTGTTGATATCTTTTACAACACACGGACACATTAAATGAAATAGGTGAAATATGCCCATGCGAAGCCGGGTCCTTCTACTAGTATATACTAGTAGAAGGACCCGCCTTCACACGGATATATTGCATTTAATGTTTGTGTGTGTCGTTAAAAGATATTGACAGTATTCCCCATAACAGTGACCTCCACAGCAGCCCATCCTCTTAACTTTGACCTTCATAGCAGCCCGTCCCTTTTAACAGTGTTTTTACTAGCACACCACTCCCTTGACAGTGACCTCCTCAGGATCCCGCCCCTTAACCGTGACCTCCACAGTACCCCGCTGCCTTAACAGTGACCTCACAGTACCCTGCTGCCTTAACAGTGGCCTCCACAGCAGTTGCCCTTTAATAGTTGACCCTGCCCCTTAACAGTGACCTCCACAGTTTCCGCCCTTTAACAGTGACCTCCACAGCAGGCTGCCCCCTTAACAGTAACATCCACAGTGAACGCCTCTTTAACAGTGACCTCCACAGTGCCTGCCCCTTTAACAGTGACCTTCACAGCGCCCTGCCCCTTTAATGCTAGGGCTACACGACGATATGTGTCGCGCGACATTTTTCTCTACAATGTATATAATGATAGGCTATGGTGTCGCACTGCGACATGTGATATGGTACGACTGCGACACAACGGTTGCAAAAATCCATCTAAGATGGATTTTTCTGCGACTGTCGCATCGCAGTCGCAGCATCTCACATGTCGCAGTGCAACACCATAGGCTATCATTATAAAAATTGTCATGCAACATATGTAGCAGTGTAGTTGTGCACTATGTGTCGTGCGACTTATTGTCATCGTGTAGCCCTAGCCTAAAGCTGACCTACAGGAGTGAAGAGAAATGGCTGGATTGTTATGGAAACCTGGAGTAAAACTGTTTGTATGTGGAGACTAAGGGCCTGCGAGCTTCTATTGGCTGATAAGGGACATGTGACCGTGTGTATGGCAGTTATGATATAAAGAGAAAGACTTGCAGGCTTGTATTGGCTAATGCATTTCATCTTTTGGGAATATATATAGATCTATATCTAGTACAGTATCTATCTGTCTGTTATCTATCTACCGTATCTATCCATTATCTACAGTATATATCTATCTAAGATCTATCTATCAAGCAAATGTATCTCTTTATCTCAATATCTACCTATCTATCTATCTGCTACCTATCTTACATTTATCTATCTATCTACAGTTGTGTTCAAAATTATTCAACCCCCACTGAAATTGAGTGTTTTGGCCAGTTTGGCATTGATTTTGATCATTTCAGTCATCTTGCTTACAATTAAATCAAAGAGGCACTTGTAAGTCAGACAAATATAACATAACATTTATAATGAAATAACCACAAATGTCTTTTCTGTGCTCACATCATTATCAGTTTTATTCAACCCCCAAGTGACATTCAATCTTAGTACTTAGTACAACATCCTTTTCCAGTTATAGCAGCTTTTAAACGTGAAGCATAGCTTGACACAAGTGTCTTGCAGCGATCTACGGGTATCTTCGCCCATTCTTCATGGGCAAAAGCCTCCAGTTCAGTCACATTCTTAGGCTTGGGCGCTGCAACTGCTTTCTTTAAGTCCCACCAGAGGTTCTCAATCAGATTTAAGTCTGGTGACTGCGATGGCCACTTCAAAATGTTCCAGCCTATAATCTGCAACCATGCTCTAGTGGACTTGGACGTATGCTTGGGATCATTGTCCTGTTGAAAGGTCCAACGTCTCCCAAGCCTCAGGTTTGTGATGGACTGCATCACATTTTCATCCAATATCTCCTGGTACTGAAGAGAATTCATGGTACCTTGCACACGCTGAAGCTTCCCTGTACCTGTAGAAGCAAAACAGCCCCAAAGCATGATTGACCCCTGCCATGCTTCACAGTAGGCAAGGTGTTCTTTTATTCATAGGCCTTGTTCTTCCTCCTCCAAACATAGCATTGATCCATGGGCACAAACAGTTCTTATTTTGTTTCATCAGTCCACAGAACACATCCCAAAACTTTTGTGGTTTGTCCACATGACTTTTGGCATACTGCAGTCGACTCTTCTTATTCGTTGGAGACAGCAAGGGGTGCGCCTGGGAGTTCTGGCATGGAGGCCTTCATTACGCAGTGTGCGCCTTATTGCCTGAGCTGAAACTTTAGTACCTGCATCTGGCAAATCTTTTTCAGTTCCTCAGCAGTCACACGGGGACTTTTCTCCACTTTGCGCTTCAGGTAGCGCACAGCAGTCGAAGTCAGCATCTTCTTTCTGCCACGACCAGGTAGCGTTTCAACAGTGCCCTTTGCCTTGAATTTGCGAATGATGCTTCCTATGGTGTCTCTTGGTATGTTTAACATCTTTGCAATCTTCTTATAGCCATTGCCCTTCCTGTGAAGAGAAATCACCTCTTCTCTTGTCTTCCTGGACCAGTTTCTTGACTTCACCATGAAAATGTCTAGAAGGAGCTGAGTATCACAATCATTTTAAATCTGCCTAATTGGTGCTTATTATGCTTGATTGCTGCTCCTTGACATCTGCAGGTGTTTACAATACCTGATCGAAAACACTTGAATGAACCTCTGTTCTTAAGAGTGGTATTCTTTAAGGGATTGAATAATTGTGTCAATGAAGAAATCACAAAAAAACCATTTAATACTGTATTACAAAAACATTTGATGTCATTTTAGTTGCATTTGATTCTTTAAAAAGTCCTTATAAGATTTCATTCTCAACACAATTACAAATGTACACTAAATTCCCTAAAACCCTTTACAGCATTGGGGGTGTAATAATTTTGAACACAACTGTATCTATCTATCTATCTATCTATCTATCTATCTCACATCTATTTATTATCTATCTATTCTTCCACTATCTGTTTGTCTATCTATCTATATTATTTTATTTTATATTATTTTTTTAGGCTTCAAGGTTTGAAAAAAGAAATATGGAGAGGAATTTTTGGCATAACTTGATTCCTCTGGCAAGTCTGTAGTTGCATCGGATTATCTGGTAAGTTCCTCTGGAAATGTGTAGTTCTAGTGTTATAAATAAACATTAAAAAAGGGACTTTACATCAATATACTCCCCTGTTCTCCACTTAGCTGCTTCGAGGCTGTTGTCTCGGTCCTTGGTGCTGCGGTATGTTTTCATGGCAACAGCAGAAACTTCAAGTCCAGTAATACGGCCTGTAATTGCCAGCAGGGTAAAAAGCAATACATTTCCATAGTAGCGAAAGAAAAAAAAAAAGTAGCAGCGAGCAAATTATATCATTTCATTAAGAGGCTTTGGTGGAAACAATTGAGCAAAGATCATTCAATTTCCAGTCAATTTACAATAGTTTTCTGTGTTTACAATAATATCCTAAAAATTGTTTTGCCAATCGTGATTCTGACTTTCTAAGGCTACTTTTACACTTGTGTTATCTTTTTCCGGCAGGGGAACAGCAGGCCAAATCCGTGCTACCGCTAGCCCTCTGTACTGTAGTTTTTTCCAGACGCCTCGGCATATTTGCCGTGCTGCGGCTGGAGTGGACTTCCGGCGGCAAAGTGCACTAGTGGTAGCTGGTTCCAGTAGCGGAGTAGTAGTATAATCCACGGTATCTCCGCTAGTAGTCTTATTCAGCATACAACATACAGATAGTATAAGTATAATCCCTTTTTCCCAAGAACTGGACGACACACAGTTTGGAAGTCAACCACACCTTTATTGCAATGCAACCATTTATATACAAGTCCCCATGTAAGCGGTTTCCATAATGGCATTCCAGGGGTTTATACAAGTCCTTATGCAAGGGGTTTCCATAATGGCAATCCAGGGGTTTATACAAGTCCCCATGCAAGGGGTTTCCATAATGGCATTCCAGGGGTTTATACAAGTCCCCATGCAAGGGGTTTCCATAATGGCATTCCAGGGGTTTTCCCTGATGGACTTTGTGGAAACTTAACCTGCAAGGCTATTTCCCATCATGCCTTTCTGTACTGGAGAGATAATTGCATAAGAGTATACAATTAACACATGGACACAGCCTTTCATATACTGAAGTTGCTAGGTTTTCCACAATGTTCCCCCAGAACCAAGCCGGCATACACAGTCTGATCACAACGGATCGGCTTGGGGATGTCCGGAGGGGTACCACAGATCACTTTTCAAGTTTAGTTTGTCTGGATAGCCCGTCGTCTGGATAGCCCGTTAGCGTTGCCAATTTCTTTCCCAGGGCGGTAGTGGATAGAAAAGTCAAAAGCCTACATGTGGTAGACTCTAAAACATATACCTTTAATCATATGCATTAAAAATGGCAGTAGCCAAGTGACTAAATAGCAAACAAAAATAATTCCCCTTCAATTGGTGAAAACAATTTACACCATGTATAGGCCCCAGGGTAGGGGTGGGAAGTATGAGCGGAAGGCGGCTAAGTGGGGACAGGTAAGATATCCCTACTCTATCCCTTGATTATCCCTGAGCCCGAGGGACTGACCTGATGGTGGTGAGCCCTCGTCCTCTTACCTACCCCTGTAACCCTGGATTGCCCTAAAGTGACCTGATCGCCCGACAGCGTTTCCCCTTATTTAGGGTTCATTAGGAGTTAAACTCAGACAGGTCAGATAGATAATCAAATGGTATAGCAGTAATGGTATAAGAGGGAGCTGGCTGTAACCAGTGGTACCTGATACAAATCAGGCAGCACTTGTCCAATGACAGATCTATAAATCAAAAGGAAACATAATCCCGAATCAGGTATACACCAATGTAGAACATTAAAATCAGGATAGTGTTTAGCAACTTACATATAGTGGCAGCCCTCAGGTGTCCAGCTCCCTCATGGGTCCGATGATGTATAGGCCCTGAGGAAGACTGGCGCCACCACACTTTTAAAAGGCGCTCTGATTCACACGTGGCCACACGATGAGGACGCCAGCGGAGCGTCATATCCGGATATGAATGACGTTACTTCCGGTTACAGCGTGTCAATGCGTTCCACGCTGGAACGCATCGCCGGCGATTACAGGCATCAGGGAGATCAGGGAGATATTAATAAAGGGCTTATCTTTTGTCCCCACTGAGACGTTCAGACCTTTTGTTTGGATTAAAGACCTACATTTATTTTGTAGGAAGTTAAAGTGGCGTAAATTCTACAAGAACAATAATAGACAGACCTGTGCAAAATTGGGGATTGCTGAAGCTGATTTCCCAGATCTCCAACTGTTAATGGAATTACAGGATGAGGGTCAGAGGGACCTTGGTGAGGGCCCTTTCACCGACCTACGTCTACGCAGCACCAGATTGCCTCCAGGATCCAATTGTGAATACATCGATATCTTTCTTGAAATGGTGACTGCAAACATTGAGAGGATTGGAAAACTACCACATGGGTCTAATCTATCTAAGGTCGAGTGGGATGCTCTCAGTAACCTTGAAAGGGATAAAAATGTGGTCATCAAATCATCGGATAAGGGAGGCAATCTGGTGCTGTTAAGCCTCGAGCAGTATCGGACAATGTGTCTGAATATATTAAAAGATGGAACCAGCTATGAAATTCTAAAGCGTGACCCTAGCCAGCGCTATCTGGCTGAGTTAAAGACCATTCTTAGGAAAGGCTGTGAGACTGGGGTAATATCAATAACAGAGGCTGCATTTATCTCCCAGGAGGCCCCACAGATAGCGACCTTTTATGGGTTGCCAAAAATACACAAAGGGACCAATCCCTTGAAAGGACGCCCTATTGTGTCAGGGGTTGATTCTCTTACACAAAACAGTGGCATATATATTGATCTATATTAAGGGCTTTTGTCACCACTTTAAAAATCCTATACACGTGACACGACTGACTTTCTGAGAAAGATTGACACCATTACCATCGATGCTGGCTGCCTATTAGCCAGCATCGACGTTGAATCTTTATAAAGCAGCATACCTCATCAAAAGGGTATAGAGGCGGTAAACCATTTCCTCAACACACGGGACATACACTGCACTGAACATAACAGGTTCATTGTGGAATTACTGTCATTTGTGCTTACACACAATTTTTTCTATTTAATGGCTGCCTATACCACCAGCTCAGAGGGACGGCTATGGGGAGCCCTTGTGCTCCCACATATGCTAACCTCTTTCTGGGCTGGTGGGAGGACACCATTGTCTTTCCTGATGAACATAGGTGGTGGCATGACAGTCGGATTGTGGTCCCGCTACATCGATAACATATTTGTTGGGCGGGACCACATCAGAATGTCATCACTTTGTCCAGGAACTCAACGTCAATCCACTTGGCCTCGCGTTCACTTACGAGGTCCATGATAAGGAAATCACCTTTCTTGACGTCAAGGTTCAAAACAAGGTGAGAGACTAATCACCACCATTTATCGCAGACCCACGGCCACTAATAGTCTCCTGAGGTGGGACAGTCATCATCAATTTCCCCAAAGAGAGGAATTCGAAGGGGCAGTATCTTCGTGTGAAACGTAACTGTTCCACCTCAGGAGACCTTTACAATGAATCCAGACGTTTATACCAACGTTTCAGAGAACGGGGTTACCCTAAAAATATACTCCGTCAAGCGTTTCAGGAAGTGGAAGGACGTAGCAGGGACGATCTTCTGGTCCCGAAAACCAGCAATGGATGCACCCCAAGTCACTCGTCTTATCTCCACGTTTGACAATGCCAATAAAGAGGTTAGGTAAATTTTGGCACATACTCCTCAAAGATCCAGACATCAGGAGTCATTATCTACACACCCTAGCATTATATACAAGAGGGTAGAAGTCTCCGTGACTGTTTGGTCCGGAGTCATTATACTCCTCCTATTCCAGAATGAACCTGGCTATCAAGCAGACAATCTGGTTTATTCAGATGTGGTAAATGCAAAGCGTGTAGATATGTTAAAACAGGAAGTATCATTACATGTTCAGCCACAGATCGTTCTTTTTACTTAGGCAATTTGCCAACTGTAGAACAAGAGGTGTGAGATATGTTTTACAATGCCCATGTCCCCTTGATTATGTTGGGAAAACAACACGGGAATTCCGGAGGAGGATATGTGAGCATATCAATGATGTTATCAACAAAAGAGACATGTCTGTGGCTGAGCATGTTAACTCTGTACACGCAGGAGATCCCAGAGTTTTAAGATTCATGGCTCTTGAAGTCGTCCCACAATTGGCACGGGAGGGTGACTGGGATAGTAAAGTCCTATGTAAAGAGACAGAATGGATATACCGATTTCGGTCCCAGTCACCCCTGGGCCTAAATGATAGATTAACCTTTAGCTGTTTCCTATGAATTCTCCTTTCCTTGTAAGATATGATTCTCCCTCAGCAGCTTTAAGAATAATATGTACCCAGCTAACCTGTGACACGTGAAGTGTCCAAAGCTTTTCTCTGGTTGAAGTTATATCCTTTTTCATTGGTTATCAAATTACATTTTCTAATTATCTTACTGCACCATCCTCACTATTAAAGGTTTATTCCCCAACACTTTTTTGAATTATATGCGAGGGTAATTGGCACTTCACCTGCGGTAAAAAATTTTTATCCATATATGATGGGGCTTAGCCAACAGACATTAAAAGATGTCCTTAGTGAGTATTTAACTTTGCACAGTGTAGATATTCATAGCGCTAACTAATAGCTTGCTCTTCTTCTCTGCGGTTCAAAGTATCATTCCTTGCCTGTAATCGCCAGTGATGCGTTCCATCGTGGAACACATTGACACGCGTAACCCAGAAGTGATGTCATTCATATCCGGATATGACGCTCCGCTGGCGTCCTCATCGCTTGGCGCGTGTGAATCAGAGCGCCTTTTAAATAGCGTGGTGGCGCCAGTCTTCCTCAGGGCCTATACATCATCGGACCCATGAGGGAGCTGGGCACCTGAGGGGCTGCCACTATATGTAAGTCGCTAAACACTATCCTGATTTTAATGTTCTACATTGGTGTATACCTGATTCGGGATTATGTTTCCTTTTGATTTATAGATCTGTCATTGGACAAGTGCTGCCTCATTTGTATCAGGTACCGCTGGTTACAGCCAGCTCCTCTTATACCATTACTGCTATACCATTTGATTATCTATCTGACCTGTCTGTGTTTGACCTCCTGATGAACCCTAAATAAGGCGGAAACGCTGTCGGGCGATCAGGTCACTTTAGGGCAATCCAGGGTTATAGGGGTAGGTAAGAAATCGAGGGCTCACCACCATCAGGTCAGTCCCTCGGGCTCAGGGATAATCAAGAGATAGAGTAGGAATATCTTACCTGTCCCCCTTAGCCGCCTTTCGCTCATACTCCCCCTACCCTGGGGCCCATACATGGTGTAAATTGTATTCACCAATTGAAGGGGAATTATTTTTGTTTGCTATTTAGTCACTTGGCTACTGCCATTTTTAATGCATATAATTAAAGGTATATGTTTTAGAGTCTACCACATGTAGGACTTAATTAAAAATTCAATACGTGGAGACCTGGTATCATGGTTTATGTATTTCTGTTTGTTCTAAAAGTCAAAAGCCTGCAGCGCCATGCTCCAGCGCAGCAGCCTGGCATTGTCTCCTGACACCCTGTTCAGCCACACCAATGGGTTGTGTTCTGTCAGTAAGGAAAATGGTTGCCCGTACAAATGGGGCTGCAGCTTTTTAAGGGCTTACACCACAGCCAGACATTCCTTTTCGATGGGCATTAATCAGGGCAGTTTTCAGTTGCTGGAAGGCTTGTTCACAATCTGGGGCCCAGACTACTAGCTTAGGGAGGTTTTTACGGGTCAAATCAGTGAGGGGCTTGGCTAGGGTGCTGTAATCAGGCACAAATTTCCGGTAGTACCCAGTGGTACCCAGGAAGGCTAGGACTTGGATCTTAGTACGGGGGTTGGCCACTTGGCTACGGCCTCTATCTTGACGGGCTCGGGTTTCTGTTGGCTGTTCCTATCCGATGGCCTAGATATTGGACTACCGCCATCCCTATATGGCATTTACTGGGTTTAAGGGTTAACCCTGCCTCCCTGATGCGGTCTAAGTACGGCTTCTATGTGGGTCAGGTGTTCGGCCAGGAGTGACTAAAAATGGCTATGTCGTCTAAATAGGCGCAAGCATACTCCTGGAACCCGTCCAATAACCGATCCACCATTCTCTGAAAAGTAGCCGGGCGTTTTTATCCCGAATTGCATGACCTTAAACTGGTACAGGCCAAACGGGGTGACAAACGCCGACTTGGGGATGGCTTCCTCGGCTAAGGAATCTGCCTGTACTCCTTAAAAGATTGATTGTAGTGAGGTACTGGCCTCTGGGCATTTTATCTAGGAGCTCGTCTATCCAGGGCATAGGGTAGGCGTCAGATACGGTTTTGTCATCGAGCCTCCTATAGTTTACGCAGAAGCGCCTTGTCCCATCCTGCTTTGGCACTAGCACTACTGGGAAGCCCAGGGGCTGTCAGAGTGTTATATAACCCTTAACTGTAACATTTCCTCAATCTCTTACTGCATGTTCTCCTTTACGGACTCAGGTATGCGGTATGGGGGTTGTCGTAGCAGGGGTTTGTCCAGGGGTCTCTACCCTATGGGTAGCTAGAGGTGTGTACCCGGGAGATTATAGAATGTGGCCCCTTTATCCTGAATTAACCTTTGGGCTTGTGCCCGTTCCTGGGGACTAAAGTGCTCTCCCAACTGTACTTCTCCCGGGCCCTCGTTCTGGTCTCCTCTCTCTAGGGGGTCTGGGAGGGTAAGTTATCAAAGTCCTCTGCAGCAGAGACACAGATGGCGGCTACATTTTCCACACGCTCGTAGTATGGCTTTAGCATATTCACGTGGAGCATGCGTTTGCCACCTGTCCCAGCGCAGGGGCCGATCACATACAATACAGACCAAAAGTTTGGACACACCTTCTCATTCAAAGAGTTTTCTTTATTTTCATGACTCTGAAAATTGTAGATTCACACTGAAGACATCAAAACTATTAATTAACACATGTGGAATTATATACATAACAAAAAGTGTGAAACAACTGAAAATATGTCATATTCTAGGTTCTTCAAAGTAGCCACCTTTTGCTTTGATTACTGCTTTGCACACTCTTGGCATTCTCTTGATGAGCTTCAAGAGGTAGTCACCTGAAATGGTTTTCACTTCACAGGTGTGCCCTGTCAGGTTTAATAAGTGGGATTTCTTGCCTTATAAATGGGGTTGGGACCATCCGTTGCGTTGTGGAGAAGTCAGGTGGATACACAGCTGATAGTCCTACTGAATAGACTGTTAGAATTTGTATTATGGCAAGAAAAAAGCAGCTAAGTAAAGAAAAACGAGTGGCCATCATTACTTTAAGAAATGAAGGTCAGTCAGTCCAAAAATTGGGAAAACTTTGAAAGTGTCCCCAAGTGCAGTCACAAAAACCATCAAGCGCTACAAAGAAACTGGCTCACATGCGGACCGCCCCAGGAAAGGAAGACCAGTCTGCTGCAGAGGATAAGTTCATCCGAGTCACCAGCCTCAAAAATCACAGGTTAACAGCAGCTCAGATTAGAGACCAGGTCAATGCCACACAGAGTTCTAGCAGCAGACACATCTCTAGAACAAACTATTAAGAGGAGACTGTGGGGCCTTCATGGTAGAATATTTGCTAGGAAACCACTGCTAAGGACAGGCAACAAGCAGAAGAGACTTGATTGGGCTAAAGAACACAAGGAATGGACATTAGACCAGTGGAAATCTGTGCTTTGGTCTGATGAGTCCAAATTTGAGATCTTTGGTTCCAACTACCGTGTCTTTGTGCGACGCAGAAAAGGTGAACGGATGGACTCTACATGCCTGGTTCCCACTGTGAAGCATGGAGGAGGTGGTGTGATGGTGTGGGGGTGCTTTGCTGGTGACACTGTTGGGGATTTATTCAAAATTGAAGGCATACTGAACCAGCATGGCTACCACAGCATCTTGCAGCAGCATGCTATTCCATCCGGGTTGCATTTAGTTGGACCATCATTTATTTTTCAACAGGACAATGACCCCAAACACACCTCCAGGCTGTGTAACAGCTATTTGACCATGAAGGAGAGTGATGGGGTGCTGCGCCAGATGACCTGGCCTCCACAGTCACCAGACCTGAACCCAATCAAGATGGTTTGGGGTGAGCTGGACCGCAGAGTGAAGGCAAAGGGCCAACAAGTGCTAAGCATCTCTGGGAACTCCTTCAAGACTGTTGGAAGACCATTTCAGGTGACTACCTCTTGAAGCTCATCAAGAAAATGCCAAGAGTGTGCAAAGCAGTAATCAAAGCAAAAGGTGGCTACTTTGAAGAACCTAGAATATGACATATTTTCTGTTGTTTCACACTTTTTGTTATGTATATAATTCCACATGTGTTAATTCATAGTTTTGATGCCTTCAATGTGAATATACAATGTTCAGAGTCATGAAAATAAAGAAAACTCTTTGAATGAGAAGGTGTGTCCAAACTTTTGGTCTGTATTGTAGGTTGTATCACAGATCTGTTCTACCACCTTGTATGGGCCCTGCCAGGAGCCCTGCAGCTTGTCATTGTGGCCTGGCCTCAGGATTAGCACCTTCTGCCCTATCTGAAAGCTGCGGTCCCTGGCCCCCTATCATACCATCTGCGCTGTCGTTGTTGGGCTGCCTGGAGGTTGGTACGCATTGTCTGAGTCAATTCCTCCAGGTGCTCACGAAACTCTAGCACTTATGGGACAATAGGAGTACCTCTAGTGTTCACCTTCCCTTCCCAATGTTCTCGGATGAGATCTAAGGGACCTCTCACCCTTCTCTCGAACAATAGTTCAAAGTGGGAGAACCCGGTGGACTCTTGGGAACCTCCTGTATGCAAATAGCAAATGAAGTAAGAACCTTTCCCAGTCCTTTCTGGCGTCTACAAACGCATCGGATCATCTGCTTCAGCGTGCCCGTTGAAACGTTCGCAGAGACCGTTGGACTGGGGGTGATAAGCCGAATTTAAGATGGGTTTAATACCGCAAACCTTCCAGAGTTGGTGGGTGACCTCTGTAGTGAATTGGGTGCCCCTATCCGAAATAATCTTCCGGAGAAATCCCATTCGGGAGAAGATTCGCATCAGGGCATCCGCTATGGTCTCTGCATGAATATTGGTCAGTGCCACCGCCTCTGGATACCTAGTGGCATAGTCCACTACGGTCAAGATGTACTTCTTGCCGGAGGGACTGGGTTTAGCTAGGGGGCTATGAGGTCTACGGCTACTCGACTAAATGGTTCCTCAATGATCGGAAGGGGTTTATAGCGATCTCCTTGCTTCCCTACTCTCTGGCAGGTATCGCAGGTTTGGCAAAAAAGTTCTGGGTCAGCCGATGTTTAGTTCGGCTGACCCCTAGATGTCCTGACAGGTGTATGTCGTGGGCAATGCGCAGTAAATCCTGCCTATATTTTTGGGGTACTATCATCTGTTTAGTGGGCATCGGGATAGACCCAGCTACTATTTTTTCAGCGAAGCGGTATAATAGGCCCTTGTCCCAGGCATATCTCTCTCCATCCAACCCGGCCTGGCTGTTTGCTATCCTGTCTTTATACACCTGTAAGGAGGGATCTAGAGCTACATCACTGCCAAATTCTAACGGGGCATCCCATGGGAGGGCATAGGGAGAAGGAAGTGGTTCACTTACCTGAGCCTCAGAGTGTGTGGATGGTGCCGTGGTGCGGACTTCTTGCCTCTTGTACCAAGGGGTTGGGGAACAAAAGCTGAAATGAGCTCCCCCAAGTCGCTGCCCAAAATAACATCTGCCGGTAAGTCTTGCATGAGCCCCACTTCCACGTCCCCTGATCCTACTCCCCAATTAAAATGCACCTTGTCAGTAGGTACTTTGTAGATGGCTCCCCCTGCCACTCGCACGGCTACACAATTTCCGGTGTGGGCCTCCTTGGGGATGAGTTGGTTCCGGACCAAGGTCAAAGTGGCCCCAGAGCCCTTGCACAGGTATGCTAGGTATACAACCTAGGTATACAACCTGGCGATGACCTTGTCTATTGTCGGAGGCTGCGTGGATGGGGTTGGCCTCATGTAGTACCCCCAGTTGTTCTTCTACAGATGGAGCTGAAGTGTGTCGGGTGTTAGCTTCACCCTGGTAGCAATGTACCGCCACCCGAGCCCCTGGAGGTTGGTACTGATTAGACCAGGTTTGGCGGATTTGGTTCCTTGGGCATTCCCGTTGCACATGCCCAAGGTGTGGCATCGTATACTGGGCCGGGGTGGGTATCTCGGTGGGTATTGGTTAGGGGCTCCCCCTGGTTGTGAAAGAGTCGCAGGAGCTGGAAGAGGTGCTGCATGTCTGGAGAGTAAGTGGGGGGGTCGACGCTGGTATCGCCTTGCGTCTTGGTGCTTGTCTGCTAGCTTAGCTGTGTCGTGTAGGGTATGAGACTTTCGATCCCTTACCCAGTCTTGTACCTCTGGTGCTAGTCCCTTGAAGAATTGTTCTAGGAGGATCAGTTGTAGTAGGTCCTCCAGGGTAGTGGCTTGGGTCACTTGTATCCACCTCATGGCAGCTCTGTGTAAGCGGTGAGCCCATTTTGCATGGGAATATTTTTCCTGCTTTTTAAGTTCACGGAATTTATGCCTGCATGCCTCTGGAGTAATAGCATAACGTGCTAGAATGGCTTGTTTCACCTTCTGGTAGTCTCTGCTGTCCTCATCAGGAACTGCACGATATGCCACTGCTGCACGGCCAGATAATCTGCCGGTAAGCAGGGGTACCTAGTCTGCGGGGCTGATATCATGCAGCTGGCACAATCTTTCAAAGTCCTGTAGATGGCTCTCGATGTCATCCTCTGTATCGGCATAATTTTTAAAGGCTTGATAGGGAATCTTAACTTTTCCCTGGTTGATGCTAGATGGTGCTCGTCACCCCTCTCTGGATCGCCGGCCTGTTTGTAGCTGCCTGACCATGATATACTCCTGTACATCTGCCATTAATCTATCCAACGTCTCCATGGTCGGTGTTTCTAGGTAAAACTAATCTGGTTCTGAGTTCTTTTTGGAACTCGGTTTCTTCCCTCTGTGGTGGAGGTACCGTATTCTTTGCTCAGTCTCCCTCCATGAGTTTGGCAATAAGGGTAGCTTTCATCTTGGTGCTGGCTATTTTACCCCTTGCTTCCAATAGTTCTTTTAGTGTAGCTCATTTTAATGTGGCATAGTTCGTCTCCATTCACCGTCCGTTCGTATAGTCAAACATATTCCCGAATTCAGGTTTTTATACGAATGGCTGTTTCAACGAACCTCTGTTTTCCCTTCTCCGTTCGTATCAATAACTCCCGAATGCTGTTTTGCTGTGAGGTTTGAATCCTGTCGCTGGCCACCAATTGTAGCGGAGTAGTAGTATAATCCACGGTATCTCCGCTGGTAGTCTTATTCAGCATACAACATACAGGTAGCATAAGTATAATCCCTTTTTCTCAAGAACTGGACGACATGCAGTTTGGGAGTCAACCACGTCTTTATTGCATTGCAACCATTTATATTCAAGTCCCCATGCAAGAGGTTTCCATAATAGCATTCCAGGGGTTTTCCAGGGAAACTTAACCTGCAAGGCTATTTCCCATCATGCCTTTCTGTACTGGAGAGATAATTGCATAAGAGTATACAATTAACACATGGACACAGCCTTTGATATACTGAAGTGGCTAGGTTTGCCACAGTTCCACTGCCAGAACATCCTGCCGGAAAAGGCTAACGCAAGTGTGAAAGTAGCCTAATACAAGTATATGTACAATAGTTTTTTTTCTTTGATTCTACAGAGTGATTCATCAGAAAATGATGATATTGAGGAACCTACTCAACCAGCTGAGCCTCAAAACCCAGTAAGTATGAAAATCGAGTAACTATGATCCAAATTTTCAAACAAATAAAGGTGTTATCCTAGTTATTTTTATTTATGTACTATCATCAGATTCAGCCTTCTGAAGAGAAGGCGCACTCCGTGCCAGCATAGCCTTCTCTTCATTGTTTACTTGCAGCGGGAAACATTGTAATTACAACTAAGCCATCAAATTGACTTACATATGAAGGCTCAGCTATATACACTTGTAGAGGAATAAACCGTCCCATTCAAGTGAGTTGGATGTGTTACTGCATTTACACCTGCTGCTGGTAAACAATAAAGGAATGCTGCCCTGCCACAGGGCGCCCTCTCAAACACAACAATAGCTGATCTCAGGAGACCAGCTACAAAACACCGCTGAGCCTCACTTAAGAGTCTCAACACAGCAATCCGAAGTGCAAAGTTCCCTGGGAAACAGGAATATGCAAAATAAATGTGGAGCCCCAGTTATGGGTCTACAACACAATGAAAGCCAGATATCCCTCAAAGGAAGGAAAACCAAGCTAAGGGGTGTCTCCATTACAGAGATCACCAAATCCACCATATTAAGTGGCCCCTATGTCAAGATCCAGCTTTTTCACAAGCTTTAAGGATGTGACAGGGAAAACCTAAGCTAGGTATCCATCCACAGACAGCTGTTTCGGGGTGTTGCCCTCATCAGTGTGGAGTAGGATTCTGGCTAACCGGGAGCAATGCCTCGGAGACCACTCAAACACAACAATAGCTGATCTCAGGGAGACCATCTACAAAAACACCGCGGAGCCTCACTTAAGAGTCTCAACACAGCAATCCGAAGTGCAAAGTTCCCTGGGAAACAGGAATATGCAAAATAAATGTGGAGCCCCAGTTATGGGTCTACAACACAATGAAAGCCAGATATCCCTCAAAGGAAGGAAAACCAAGCGAAGGGTGTCTCCATTACAGAGATCACCAAATCCACCATATTAAGTGGCCCCTATGTCAAGATCCAGCTTTTTCACAAGCTTTAAGGATGTGACAGGGAAAACCTAAGCTGAGATCAGCTATTGTTGTGTTTGAGTGGTCTCCGAGGCATTGCTCCCGGTTAGCCAGAATCCTACTCCACACTGATGAGGGGCAACACCTCGAAACAGCTGTCTGTGGATGGATACCTAGCTTAGGTTTTCCCTGTCACATCCTTAAAGCTTGTGAAAAGCTGGATCTTGACATAGGGGCCACTTAATATGGTGGATTTGGTGATCTCTGTAATGGAGACACCCCTTCGCTTGGTTTTCCTTCCTTTGAGGGATATCTGGCTTTCACAGGCGCCCTCTCGTCAGACAGCAGAACAATGGGGGTGCAGGGTATTGGATCCCTGTCGATCTGATATTGATGACATATGGAGAGTGTAGGTCAAAAACAAAATTTAACTAGGACAACCACTTTGAATATAGCTAATTTGAAAGTACAATAAAAATTGTTAGTGTAATTTATAAAGTGGACTCGCCAGAAAACCAAGCCCTTTTTTTGAGGTGTCCAATTTTACAAGACATTGTCTATGTTGAATAGGATTTAGTTGTTATTATTTAAATTAATCTAGGCATTCCAGGCATTATTCATTATGATCAACAGTGGGAACCGGACAAGGAACCTCCCATTCCGTAAATAGATAACGAAGGTCGACTGGTGAACATAAATTGGTGTCACTCTGGAAAGTGCAAACTAATGCCAAGCCTGGAAGACAGCATATGTTGTAATTAAATTGCATAATTGAACACATTTCGAGGTGGCCATTGCTGTGTCCAGGAAAATGAATATTTTGATACATAGTAACATAGTTTATTAGGCCGAAAAAAGACATCTGTCCATCCAGTTCGGCGTGTTATCCTGCAAGTTGATCCAGAGAAAGGCAAAAAAAAACAATTTTCCCCACTTAAGAGGAAAAAAATTTCCTTCCCGACTCCAATCAGGCAATCAGAATAACTCCCAGGATCAACAACTTATCTCTAGCAGCTATAACCTGTAATATTATTACACTCCAGAAATACATCCAGGCCCCTCTTGAACTCTTTTAGTGAACTCACCATCATCACCTCCTCAGGCAGAGAGTTTCATAGTCTCACTGCTCTTACCGTAAAGAATCCACTTCTATATTTGTGTACAAACCTTCTTTCCTCCAGACGCAGAGGATGTCCCTTTGTCACAGTCCTGGAGATACATAGATGATGGGAGAGATCTCTGTACTAACCCCTGATATATGTATACATAGTTATTAGATCTCCCCTCAGTCGTCTTTTTTCTAAAGTGAATAACCCTAATTTTGATCATCTTTCAGGGTACTGTAGTCCCCCCATTCCAGTTATTACTTTAGTTGCCCTCCTCTGAACTCTCTCCAGCTCTGCTATGTCTGCCTTGTTCACAGAGCCCGGAACTGTACACAGTACTCCATGTGTGGTCTGACTAGTGATTTGTAAAGTGGTAGTACTATGTTCTCATCACGGGCAGCTATGCCCCTTTGATGCAACCCATTATCTTATTGGCCTTGGCAGCAGCTGCCTGACAGTGGTTTCTACAGCTTAGTTTGCTGTTCACTAAAATTCCTAGGTCCTTTTCCATGTCAGTGTTGCCAAGAGTTTTACCATTTAGTATGTACGGGTGACTTGCATTATTCCTTCCCATGTGCATAACCTTATATTTGTCGGTGTTAAACCTCATCTGCCACTTATCTGCCCAAGCCTCCAATCTATCCAGATCCCTCTGTAGCAGTATACTGTCCTCTTCCGTGTTAATTACTTTACATAGTTTAGTGTCATCTGCAAAAATTTATATTTTACTGTGCAAGCCTTCTACCAGATCATTAATAAACATATTGAAGAGAATAGGGCCCAGTACTGACCCCTGAGGTACACTTTAGGGACAGTGACCCAATCTGAGTGTGTACCATTAATAACCACCCTCTGTTTTCTATCACTGAGCCAGTTACTTACCCACATACAGACATTTTCTCCCAGTCCAAGCATTCTCATTTTATATACTAACCTTTCATGCGGTACAGTGTCAAATGCTTTGGAGAAGTCCAGATATACGACATCCATTGATTCGTCGCTGTCAACTCTAGAACTTACCTCCTCATAGAAACTGATTAAATTAGTTTGACATGACCGATCTCTCATGAAGCCATGCTGATATGGCGTTATTTGCTTGTTTTCATTGAGGTACTCTAAGATAGCATCTCTTAGAAAACCTTCAAACAGTTTACCCACAACAGATGTTAAACTTACCGGCCTATAGTTTCCGGGCTCTGTTTTTGGACCCTTTTTGAATATTGGCACCACATTTGCTTTGCGCCAATCCTGTGGAACACTCCTATCAGTATAGAGTCCTTAAATATCAGAAATAAGGGTCTGGCTAGGACATTAATTAATTGTCTTAGGATACGGGGCTGTATGCCATTTGGTCCTGGCGATCTGTCTATTTTAATCTTTTTAAGACACCGCTGTACTTCTTCCTGAGTCAGACAGCTTACTTTTAATGGGGAATTTACTTATACATTCCTCAGTAATAGTCCCATAAGGTATGTACCTCTCATAATTAGATTTTTGGATGCTTTAAAAATATCCCATTTTGTGGCTGTATTTTTATTTTTGAGGACTTCCCAGTTAGTTAGGCCAATGGCCTCTCTCAGTTGGCTAAATTTAGCTTTTTGAAGTTTGGTGTTTTTGTTCCTCCCTGAAGAAACACTTTTGAATGACAATTGGAAGGTTATTACTTTATGGTCACTATTTCCCAGGTGGGGAAACCTGCACGTCTGTTGTTCTGTCAAGTCTATTGGTTAATACTAAGTCCAATATGGCCGTCCCTCTAGTTGGGTCCTGAACCAGTTGGGAAAGGTAATTGTCTTTGGTTATTGCCAAGAACCTGTTTCCTTTACGGAGACAGAGGGAAGGAGGACCCTTATCTACGGATGAGAAATAGAACGGCCACCCCTGACTAACCCTAAGCTGGCACCTGTCTGCCCTGATACCCTAGACGGGGTGTGAACCCGTACGGCGATCTGGATGCCTAAACCCTCAGTCACCCTAAGAAGACTAGACTGGGGAAAGGCAGATGGGAGCACTAGTCACCATCACTCATGTCTAGGAGAACAACAGGGGAAGACAGCAACAAACAAACAATCTCAGCAGAGATAGACTTATCCAGTCACGAGCAGAGAAGTAGAGTTGTTTCGGTACCAAAATTTTGATTCGGTATCGATACCATAAAAAGTATTGCGATACTCGATACCATTCGATACCACGCGAAAAAATAAAAACGCCAAAAAATCCGCGTGCATTCCACATTTTATGAAACCGCGGCTCATAATACAACAGTCCTATCCTACTTTTTTGTGGGAACAAGGCGACTAAAAGAAAATGGCAGAATCGTGCATTTTTCTTTTTCTTTTTTTTTCTTTTACGGCGTTCACCGCATAAAAGTGGATTTTTAATAGTTTGGACTTTTGAGACGTGGCGATATGTAATATTTTATTTATGTATTGTTTATATATTTTATATGTAAAATTGGGAAAGGGGGATTTATAATTAATATTTTGGTGTACTTTAACTTTTTTTTTTTTTTTTACAGTTTATTTATTAACTATTTCCACCCTAGGGGCTAGAACCTGGAATATTCTCATCCTATTCACCCTGATAGAGCTCTATCAGGGTGAATAGGACTTAACCCTCTACCTGCTGCCCTGTGCTCTGTGCACACAGCAGCAGGGAGCTGACCAAGGCAGCCAGGACTTCAGAAGCGTCCTGGTTACCATGGTAACCGATCGGAGCCCCAGCATTACAGTGCTGGGGCTCCGATCACTGCCACTACCACCAATGAGGAGGAGCTGAGGGGACCCTGTGGCCACTGCTACCAATGATTTTATTACTGGGGGAAGGGGGGCACACTGCCCACCAATGTTTTAATACTGGGGGGCACACTGCCCACTGCCCACCAATGTTTTAATACTAGGGAGGGGGCGGAGCACTGGCCAGCAATGCCGAGTAGTTTCTTGTATAAATGCAGGCAGAAGGCACAGCCTGCCAGCACCTGCCTGTGAACGAGCGCTGCGATCAGAGGCTATTAACCCCTCAGGTGCCGCACCTGAGGGGTTAATTGCCTCTGATTGCAGTGCTGGGTCACAGGCAGGTGCTGGCAGGCTGTGTCTTCTGCCTGCATTTATATAAGAAACTACTCGGCATTGCTGGCCAGTGCTCCCGTCCCCCAGCTCCGCCCTCCTCCCGCCCCTTCTCCCTCTATTGGTTGAAGCGGCAGCACAGGGGAGGGAGAGACTGCCTCCTTCTCCCTGTGCTGCCGAGGAGAACATGGCCGCGCTGAGAGCGGCGCAGCCATGCTCTCCTATACTGGGCTGTGCAGTAGTGCAGCCCAGTATCGATAAAATACTTTTCCTGGTATCGAGTGCGATACCAGAGAAAAGTATCGATCGGGTACCGAAAGTTCGATACCCGAAACAACCCTACAGAGAAGATGATCCCAATAACGACAGTCCACGCCAGACAAGAGCTCCACAGCAATACCGTCAAACGTTCTCCTTCAAAGGTCAGAATAGCACTGGAATTAAGGACTATATCTGGCAATGACTGCAAGTGAAACTGAAACTAATATAGTATCTGGGAGTGGCAGACAGGACTCGCCTGAGAAGGATGCCTACAAACTCCCAGTCAGGACAAAAAGGTTCACGAGGCAAAACCCGGATGACATACCCTGAACCACGGAGCAAACTCACAAGCTATCGCGAGTAGCAAGTCGCTGCGACCTTCTCCTCCCAGACCTGTCTGGATCAGTCACAGTCGTGACAGTACCCCCTTTCTACGAGGGCCACCGGACCCTCAAGACCAGGCCTCTCCGGATGGGACCTATGAAAAGCCCGAATGAGTCTGTCCGCCTTTATCTCTGATGCTGGCACCCACATTCTCTCTTCGGAACCATAACCTCTCCAGTGCACCAGGTACTGAAGAGAGCGGCGAACATATCGTGAATCAACAATCTTTTCTACCTGAAACTCAAGACTGCCATCAACAACCACCGGTGGAGGCGGTAGTGGAAATGGTTCAGGAGGTTCTACATATCTCTTACGCAGAGATTTGTGGAAGACATTATGGATCCTTAGAGTCTGAGGTAGCTCCAGACGAAAAGCCACCGGGTTAATGATCTTAATTACCCTATAAGGATCAATAAATCTCGGACATAATTTCCATGAGGGAACCTTCAACTTGATATTTCTGGTAGACAACCACACCAAGTCATTCACCCCAAGGTCCGGACCTTCAGAGCGCTTCTTATCAGCCACACGTTTGTATCTACCACCAATTCTCTTCAAACTTTCTTGCACACTCTGCCACACTGATGAAAGTGAAGACGCAAATCGTTCCTCCTCGGGAATCCCAGACGCCCCCCTCACTAAACGTACAAAACTGAAGATAGAAACCATACGCACCAAAAAATGGTGACTTATTGGTGGATTCTTGACGACGATTATTAATGGCAAACTCGGCTAACGGTAAATAAGATGACCACTCCTCCTGATTTTCGGAAACAAAGCATCTCAAATACGTCTCTAGGTTTTGATTGAGTACGTTCAGTCTGACCGTTGGACTGTGGATGGAAAGATGAAGAAAACGACAGATGAACCCCTAAACGTGAACAAAAAGCTTTCTAAAATTTAGAAACAAATTGGGTACCACGATCCGAAACATGAGTAAGGACCTTGATGTGATATGGTCCGAAACGCGTGAGACGAATATGTATACCTCTTTGTCAAGTTTTTATACTGGAGACATGAAATAAAGATTGAAGATTTATTATCTGCAAGAAGGAGCTGGACTTCATTTTTCTTTGTAATTGGGATCGGTTGGTCTATGATCTGTGTCCGACCTTGTGGACTTTAAACAGGTGAGAGCTGCTCAAAATTAAGTTTATTTATTACCACGATCCGAAACAATATCGGAAGGTACCCCGTGAAGCTTCACGATGTGGTCAATAAAAACCTGAGCCAGTGTGTTAGCATTAGGTAATGCGGTAAGAGCAATAAAGTGCACCATTTTACTGAATCTGTCTACAACTACAAGAATAACAGTCTTCCCCGCTGATACTGGTGAATCAGTAATGAAATCCATTGATAGGTGCGTCCAAGGCCTGTTGGGGATGGCCAGAGGTAAAAGACACCCTGCCGGACGAGTATGATCCACCTTAGAACGAGCACAGGTAGCACATGCAGACACAAAATTCAACACCTCCTGGCGCCACTTAGGCCACCAGAACCGACAAGACACTAATTCAGAGGTTGCCTTACTACCTGGGTGTCCTGCCAGTGTGGAGTTATGGTGTTCTTTTAGTATCTCCAGGCGTAAATTTTCTGGCACAAACAGTTTACCCGAGGGGCAGGAGGCCGGGGCGTCCCCCTGAGCTTCCAACACCCTCCTCTCTAAACCTGAGTGTAATGCAGAGACCACCACCCCCTTTTGCAAAATAGGATCTAGTACATCAACATCACCCCTCCAGGAAAACTTCGAGACAATGCATCCGCCTTAGCATTTTTGGCCCCCGGGCGATAGGTTATTACAAAATTAAACCTAGTAAAAAATAACGACCACCGAGCCTGTCTAGGGGTGAGACGTTTAGCAGACTCCAGATATAATAAGTTTTTGTGATCAGTAATCACCGTGACGGGATGAACCGCCCCCTCCAGAAAATGACGCCACTCCTCTAAGGCCAACTTAATAGCCAAAAGTTCCCTGTTGCCAATATCATAGTTCCTTTCTGCAGTAGACAATTTCTTCGAAAAGAAAGCACACAGACGCCATTCACCAGGGACGGGCCCTGAGATAGTACCGCTCCCACCCCCACCTCTGATGCGTCAACCTCTACAATAAAAGGAAGCGAGACATCTGGCTGTACGAGAATAGGGGCCGAGGTGAATCTCTCCTTGAGAGATGTAAAGGCAGTTTTGGCTGCATGTGACCATTTGGAAAAATCGGATCCCTTTCGGGTCATGTCCGTCAGTGGTTTGACAACCAAGGAATAGTTCTTTATAAACTTTTTATAAAAATTGGCAAACCCCAGGAAGCATTGCAATGCCTTCAGGTTCTCAGGCAGATCCTAGTCCATAATTGCCCGGACTTTCTCTGGATCCATGCGGAAACCTGAATCTGACAACACATACCCCAGAAATGGCAGTTCTTTCACGGCGAACACACATTTCTCTAATTTAGCAAACAATTTGTTGGCCCTTAATATCTGCAGCACTTGTCTCACATGCATCTTATGTGTATTGTAAGAGGGTGCAAGGTATCATGTGCGATGGCAGGTACGTGTCACCGAGGTTGCTGGCCTCGGTGAGGTGAGAGCCGGGTTTTTGTCTGCAGCAGCTAGTGCTGCTAGACTCTGTGACTTAGTTTGGCTGCAAAGCTAATCCGGGCCGGCTCTTACTGGGAGTAGGTAAAGTGTAGGGTGGGTGCCTACTCCCCACGGTCCAGGCCGGACTTTATCCGGCCCCTTTAAAAGGCAGCCTCCTTAGCAGCTGGGGAGGTGATTATCCTGGAGCTGCTAACAGGGCTGAGGAGTTCTCTGTCCTGGAGGAAAGAGCTCAGCAAGGAGGTGTTTTGTTCCTGGCTACCTGAAGCTGGATTCTCCTGCGGCGGGGCCGACAGCGTGGTGCGAACCTGCACCTACACCTCCCAGGTGACTGAACCTGTGTTGGCCTGTTTTGCTTTGCCTCCTTGTGTCTGGCCTGTGTGAATTACCACCAAGAGACTGTTTCTGTTTATTTTTGTGTCAGTGTGAATAAAACACTGTTTGTTGCACAATTCTGGACTCCTTGTTTTGCCTCTGTACTGCACCCGCACCGCTATCTACCAGAGCGACTCCCACATTTGGTGTCGGATGCGGGCATGCGCAGTGAGGCTGGCGTGAACGCCGAACTTTGTTTTTGTGCGGAGCAAAAGTGAATGTCCTATATTAGGCCGGCAAAGTTGCAGCCTGTGATCTCTGGCAACATGGAGGCTGCTGTGAAGGCTCTCGTAGAAGCTAACGTGCAGCAGCGGGAGACCAACCAGTTACTGCTACAACATGTGATGGCATTACAGGCGGCAGGAGCGTCCCACCACGTCCATGATGCTCGGAAGCGGTCCGTGCGGCGATCCCAAAGATGACCCCCGCAGACGAGCGTGGAGACATACCTAGCGGTCTTTGAGAAGGTCGCCGTGAGGGAAAAGTTACCCCGTGACCAGTGGGCCGAGGTGGTTGCTCCTTTCCTGGCATCCGGACCCCAGCAAGTTTTTTTGATTTGGCAGACGACCAGGCTGCTGACTATTCCACGGTGAAGGGGAGATCCTGGCCAGACTGGGGGTAAGCGTGTTGGTCCGGGCTCAGCGGGTCCACCAGTGGGACTTTAAAGTGGCTGAACCCGCCAGGTCGCAGTACTATGAGTTGCTGCACAGGATGCAAAAATGGCTGCAGCCTGAGGTTCTAAGTCCGACTGCTATGCTGGACCGGCTGCTGGCTGACATGTTTTGGAGGGCCTTGCCTTACCCCCTTCAACACTGGATCGGCCAGGTATCCCCACCAATGCCCTTGAGATGGTCGACCTGGTGGAGCGATATGAGGCCACCAGAAACCTGCAAGGGGTTCTTTTGGGAGGGGCCAGTCAAACCCCGGAAGTCTCCACCCCAGTCCCAGCGGCCGGCCAAACCCGCCCGGGATGTACCTCTTGCAGATCCGTCCCCAGTGGTCTGCTGGCAGTGTCGGGAGCCTGGACACATAAGGGCCAACTGTCCACAGTGGGGGAACCCATGGAGACTAATTATGGGTACCGGCCTTCCATGTATGCCCGGAGACTGTGTGCGACCGGCACCCCGAGACAATAGACAGTCGTCATCTGTGCCAGGTGCAAGTCGGGGATAACCTGGCAGTGGCGCTGTTGGACTCAGGGAGCCTAGTAACCCTGGTAAGTGCTGCCCTGGTACAGCCCACCCAGTATACGGGCCGGAAAGTGGGTGTGGTGTGCATTCATGGAGACTTAAAGGACTATCCCACTGCTGTAATGTCTCTGTCCACGGCGGCCGGCACCTGGACTTGTGAGGTGGCGATCTCCACAAAGCTACCCTATGAACTGATAATTGGGAGAGACTTCCTGGTTTTCCATCACTGTGGCCTGAGGTGAAGGTGTCTAATAGCCCTGAGACAGGGGTAACCCTAGCAGAGTGGCCTGATACCACTGGAAGGCCAGAACCCTGGGAGCCCGAGTCTGAAGGGCCAGCGGTAGGGGTGACCACTGCTGCAGCGGTAGTGGGGGAGACAACCCCACTGAGTGTAATGGTGGGAGACACGGAGGACTTGCCACCGGGACCTGAGTTGGCAGACCTCAATGTCTCCGGGGAAAATTTTGGGACCGCACAACACCGGGACCAAACCCTAACCAGGGCCTGGGAGAATGTGCTGGAAATTGATGGTAAACCCCAGAAACCAGGGGCTGAATTAATGTTCCCACGATTTATTGTTCTGCAGGATATGTTGTATCGGGTGAACCAAATCCGAGGTGAACCTGTTGAACAGTTGGTGGTGCCCACAGCGTATCGCAAGCTTGTCATGGAGCTTGCCCACCAACATGTTCTTGGGGACACCTGGGGTGGCAGAAAACCCAGGACCGCATACTGCAGCGGTTTTATTGGCCCAGTGTGTTCAAGGAGGTAGAAAATTATTGTAAGTCCTGTCCAACCTGTCAGGTAACTAGCCCCCAGCCACATTTCCGTAGTCCTCTGGTACCTCTGCCAATTATTGAAGTACCGTTTGAGCGAATCGCTATGGATTTAATTGGGCCTGTACCAAAGTCTGCTAGGGGCCACCAACACATTCTGGTAGTTCTCGACTATGCCACTCGGTATCCGGAGGCGGTGCCTCTGCGACATACCTCAGCTAGGCTCATTGCCAAAGAGTTAATGGAGATGTTTTCCCGTGTGGGCCTGCCAAAAGAGGTTCTGACAGACCAAGGGACCCCTTTTATGTCCAAAGTAATGAAGGAACTGTGTAAATTGTTGCGTATAAAGCAGTTACGGACGTCCGTTTACCATCCGCAAACAGACGGTCTTGTTGAGAGGTTTAATCAAACTCTAAAAAATATGTTAAAAGGGTGGTGTCTAGAGATGGGAAGGACTGGGACCTGCTTCTGCCCTATCTCATGTTCGCAGTGCGAGAGGTGCCTGAGGCCTCTACTGGGTTCTCGCCCTTCGAACTGCTTTATGGCAGACACCCTCGGGGCCTGTTGGATATCGCCAAGGAAGCATGGGAACAACAGCCTGTCCCCCACAAAAGTGTCATTGAGTATGTCGCCCAGATGCAGGAACGGATGGAAAGGGTGTTGCCCTTGGTCCGGGAGCATATGGAGGCAGCACAACAAGCCCAGAGTAGGGTGTACAATCGTCAGGCTCGGGTGCGGGACTTCAATCCGGGATATCGGGTTTTGGTTCTGGTACCCACCCTTGACAGCAAATTCCTAGCTAGGTGGCAGGGCCCTATGAGGTGATCAAGAAGGTAGGGAAGTAAATTACAAAGTACACCAGCCAGGGCGGCGCAAGCCGGAGCAGGTGTACCACGTGAATTTACTTAAGCCGTGGAAAGATAGGGACGCGGCCGGCGACCACAGCCCCCGACCGGGGCTTCTAGGTGAAAAGGGTCCAGCCCCACAGTTCGAGGCCTGTGAAGCCGTAACCACGGTAAAAATTGCAGACAGCCTGTCTTCCAAACAAGTTCAGGAAGTCAGGGAGTTCCTCAGTCGGAACACGGATGTGTTCTCAGACCTCCCTGGCCGCACGTTCTCATCCGACATGACATCGTCACTGAGCCTCAGGCCAAGGTCGGTTAAAACCATACCGGGTACCCGAGGCTCGGCGGCGGGCCATCGCGGAGGAAGTGCAGTTAATGTTGAAGCTCGATGTCATTGAGGAGTCGAAAAGTGAGTGGGCCAGTCCCATAGTCCTAATACCCAAGCCGGATGGGGCGTTGCGGTTCTGCAACGACTTTCGCAAGTTAAATGAAGTATCCAAGTTTGGCGCGTATCCCATGCCCCGAGTAGACGAGCTTGTTGAAAATTTAGGACAAGCCCGTTATTTTCTGTGCTGGACCTCACTAAAGGGTACTGGCAGGTACCCTTAACGGAGACGGCTAAGGAAAAAACGCGTTTGTTACCCCGCAGGGCCTATATCACTACAAGGTGTTACCCTTTGGCCTGCATGGCGCCCCCGCCACTTTCCAAAGGTTAATGGACATAGTGCTGCGACCACATCGTCGGTACGCCTCGGCCTACTTAGATGATGTAGTCATCCACAGCACCGACTGGGAAAGCCATTTACCCAAGGTGCAGGCGGTAGTGGATGCCCTGAGGAAAGCTGGACTAACCGCCAATCCAAAAAGTGTGCGATTGGGTTGGAAGAGACCAAATATCTGGGATATGTAATTGGACGGGAGTCATCAAACCTCAGGTAACTAAGGTAGAGGCCATTCGCAACTGGCCCCGACCGGTCACCACCAGGCAGGTAAAGTCGTTCCTGGGGATTGTAGGATACTACATGAGGTTTGTGCCCCACTTTGCCACAATAGCAGCGCCATTGACAGACCTGTTGAAGGGGCGAAAGTCTGGGAGGGTTAGCTGGAGTGAGAAGGCGGAGGAGGCTTTCTCCACGTTGAAGTCGGCCCTGTGTAGGTCCCCGGTTTTGGTGACACCCGACTTCAACAAGGAGTTTGTCGTACAGACCGACGCCTCGGAGGTAGGCCTCGGTGCGGTACTGTCGCAGGAGGTCAACGGGGAAGAACATCCCGTTGTCTTCCTGAGCCGTAAGCTCAGTCCCGCTGAGTCCAGATATAGTATAGTGGAGAGGAGTGCCTGGCTATCAAGTGGGCACTCGAATCTCTCCGCTACTACCTGTTAGGGAGGAGGTTCCGTCTGGTGACCGACCATTCCCCCTCAAGTGGATGAGTCAGGCCAAGGAGAGGAATGCTCGGGTCACCAGGTGGTTCCTATCCCTTCAAAATTTCAAATTCTCCGTGGAACACAGGGCAGGCCGCTTGCAGGGCAACGCAGATGCCCTGTCCCGCGTCCACTGCCTCACGTGTGTTCACCCCTCAGGGTTGAACAAAGGGGGTGTGTGTAAGAGGTTGCAAGGTATCATATGCGATGGCAGGTACGTGTCACCGAGGTTGCTGGCCTCGGTGAGGTGAGAGCCGGGTTTTTGTCTGCAGCAGCTAGTGCTGCTAGACTCTGTGACTTAGTTTGGCTGCAAAAGCTAATCCGGGCCGGCTCTTACTGGGAGTAGGTAAAGTGTAGGGTGGGTGCCTACTCCCCACGGTCCAGGCCGGACTTTATCCGGCCCCTTTAAAGGCAGCCTCATTAGCAGCTGGGGAGGTGATTATCCTGGAGCTGCTAACAGGGCTGAGAGTTCTCTGTCCTGGAGGAAAGAGCTCAGCAAGGAGGTGTTTTGTTCCTGGCTACCTGAAGCTGGATTCTCCTGCGGCGGGGCCGACAGCGTGGTGCGAACCTGCACCTACACCTCCCAGGTGACTGAACCTGTGTTGGCCTGTTTTGCTTTGCCTCCTTGTGTCTGGCCTGTGTGAATTACCACCAAGAGACTGTTTCTGTTTATTTTTGTGTCAGTGTGAATAAAACACTGTTTGTTGCACAATTCTGGACTCCTTGTTTTGCCTCGGTACTGCACCCGCACCGCTATCTACCAGAGCGACTCCCCACAGTATCCAGATCCGGAGAATAGACCAGGATGTCATCAAGATATATCACAACAAATCTCCCGATAAGGTGACTAAAAATATCGTTGACAAAATGTTGGAACAGGCGCAGGCGCATTAGTAACACCAAATGGCATGACCAGATTTTCATAATGCCCTTCCGTAGTATTAAAAGCCGTCTTCCACTCATCCCCTCTTTGATGCGAACCAGGTTATAGGCTCCTCTGAGATCCATTTTGGAGAACCATTTAGCACCAGCAACCTGATTAAAGAGGTCGGGAATGAGAGGAAGAGGATAGGGATCACGGATAGTTATCCGGTTTAATTCCCGGAAATCCAGGCAGGGCACTGAGGCCCCCATCTTTCTTTTAACGAAAAGAACCCTGCAGCCACGGGTGAAGAAGAGCGTCTGATGTGTCCCTTAGCCAAACTCTCCGAAATATAATCTTGCATAGCCTTCCTCTCCGGGCCGGAAAGATTGTATAACCGGGTTTTAGGTAGTTTTGCCCCAGGTAATAGATTAATCAGGCAATCATATGGACGATGAGGTGGTAACCCCTGACAACCCTTCTCAGAGAACACATCCATAAAATCTGAAAAAGGCATGTAGAGATGTTACAGAGAGTGTTGAGCACCTACTACTCAAGCAGTTGTCCTTACAATGTTCACTCCACTCCACAATCTCCCGGCCTGCCAATCCACCACTGGATTGTGAGTCACCAGCCAGGGAAGCCCCAATACCATAGGAGCCGGAAGACCGTCAGGACATAACAAGAGATATGCTCTTTATGGAGGTCCCCTACCTGCAGATGGATATTATGGATGATCTGAGTTAACTCTCTCTGAGTAAGAGGGAGGAGTCGATGGTAAAACATGTTAGGGCGTAACCCGAGTTCTGCGTACCGGTTCCGGAGTAAAACCCAGAGCCTGAGCAAACCGTGAATCCACCAAGTTGACCCCCGCTCCACTGTCCAAAAAGACGGAACAGATCTCAGTCTTATTGCCCGCCACAACGGTAGCGGACAACAAAAACTGAGACATGCGTATGGAGGAAACGAATACGCCCAGACTGTTATCCTCCGCACAATCTGGGGACTCTAGTTTTTCCGGCGGCTCCTTTGTTTGTGGTCTCTTGGGTACTGAGGGACATACCTTTACAAAATGACCCCTCCCCCCACAACGAAAACAAACTTCTGACCTACGGCGGACCTTAGGAGGATTCACCCGTCTAGTGGCGCCTCCTATTTGCATTGGTTCGACTGGATCATAACAAACCGATCTCTGCCCTATAGAGGCCTCTGTAGAATTTAATAGTCTCTCCCTGAGTCGTCTGTCGATTCTTATGGGCAGAGACATAGCAGCCTCAAGAGACCCAGGGATCTCGTATACCGCCAGCGCGTCTTTTTAATTTTTCAGACAACCCCTGGCAGAACTGACTCTTAAGGGTCGAGTCGTTCCATAATGTACCAGTAGCCCACCTACGGAATTCGGAACAATATAGTTCAGCAGACCGGTTCTTTTGCCGAAGTCTACGTAGCTTAGACTCAGCCAGTGAGACCCTGTCCGGGTCATCATATACGAGACCCAGGGCTTCAAAAACTCCACCACTGATCGTAAGGCCGAGAGTCTGATGGTAAGGAGAAAGTCCAAGCCTGCGGATCTCCTTGCAGGTGAGAAATTACAATGCCCACCCGTTGTTCCTCACCGCCGGAGGATCTAGGGCGTAACCTGAAGAACAATTTACAAGCTTCTCTGAAGGTTACAAATTGGTCTCTCCCTCCTGAGAACCAGGTAAAGCCACTTTTGGCTCAGGAGTACCTTGGTTTCCCGTAGCAACGGTGGAACCCAAGGATTGCTGCTGCTGCAGTACTGTAGCTTTTAATCCTGCCACTTCAAGGGATAACCCCTGTAATTGTTTCGCCAAAACCGTAACCGGATCCATAGTGAAACAGAAAAATACAAAGCAAAACAGCAAGCAAAAAATAAATAAATAAGAAATGTATTTTTTTTTTTTTTTAGGCCAGATATACTGTCACGACCGCTATCCCAGCAGCAGTCGTGTCGCACAAGACGGAGGGGAAGGGGGACCCTTATCTACGGATGGGAAATAGAACTGCCACCCCTGACTAACCCTAAGCTGGCACCTGTCTGCCCTGATACCCTAGACGGGGTGTGAACCCGTACGGCGATCTGGATGCCTAAACCCTCAGTCACCCTAAGAAGACTAGACTGGGGAAAGGCAGATGGGAGCACTAGTCACCATCACTCATGTCTAGGAGAACAACAGGGAAGACAGCAACAAACAAACAATCTCAGCAGAGATAGACTTATCCAGTCACGAGCAGAGAAGATGATCCCAATAACAGCCAGACAAGAGCTCCACAGCAATACCGTCAAACGATCTCCTTCAAAGGTCAGAATAGCACTGGAAGTAAGGACTATATCTGGCAATGACTGCAAGTGAAACTAAAACTAATATAGTAGCTGGGAGTGGCAGACAGGACTCACCTGAGAAGGATGCCTACAAACTCCCAGTCAGGACAAAAAGGTTCACAAGGCAAAACCCGGATGACATACCCTGAACCACGGAGCAAACTCACAAGCTATCGGGAGTAGCAAGTCGCTGCGACCTTCTCCTCCAAGACCTGTCTGGATCAGTCACAGTCGTGACAATGGTTTTCCTATTCGGCTGTTTACCGCATTCATATGCTTCTCCGATTTGGTGGTTGTGGTGTCGGCTAGAGTGCTTGGAATCCTCAAGAAGCGCTAAGAGCATCCTTCAACGGTCCATTACATTGGTGGCAAGCGGTGGGATGGCGTCCTAGTGCGAGTAAAGCAGCTCGGAGACACCGTTCGTGGAATTATAAATTGAGGGCAACGCTAGTATCCTGGGAGCAGAGGTATCCTGCGACTTGGAGCAGACAAGTATGGAAGGCTCTGGAGATAATTGGCTGGCCGAGTAAGGCAGCGAGTGGCCCAGTATGGGGATGATGTACCCATGGAGACACGCCGGGTGATCTGGAACCAGGTCATGGCTGAGCGAAACACAAAGCTGGACCGAGAATTCCGGCTGGCGAAAGAGAGGGAGTATGCTCAGCAGAAGGAGCGTTATAGCAGCCAAGAGAGGCGGCATTGGAGGAGGTTAACCGTTTCCCCGGAGGCGTCCAGAAGAACCCGAAGTAGGCGTCCTCATAGACTGGTCCTGGGAGGTACCACAACAGTTAGGTGGAGATGGGACCGAGGTCTCTCCACTGGGATGCTAGGAAGCTGGCCCAGATCCCCAGCAGCAGCCGGAGTTACCAAGTGCAGAAGCAGGTGGTCCCTACTCTCAAATGTTGAGGGACCTCATAGACTGGTCCTGGGAAGATCCACAGATGGACATGGGACTGCGGTCTCGCTACCGGCCCTACAGGGATGCTGGGCAGTCGGCCCAGATGCCCAGCGGCAGAGTACATTACAGGGAGGAGAGACCACAGGTTTCACTCCCCAGCGGCAGAGCGCATTATTGGAAGGGGAGACAGTCGGTTCCCCTCTCCACCAGCAGAGAGAGTGTCAGGGAGAGGAGCCTGTTACCCCATCTCCCAGCGGCTGAAAGTGTGTAAGGGAGAGGACCTTATTACCCCCTCTCCCCAGCGGCAGCATAGTCCACCAAGGGGAGACACTAAGCCCACCACCAGCGCAGATGGGACCGTGGTCTCTGCGCCCAAGCTACAGGGAGTACGGACAGTCGGTCCTGCTCCCCAGCGGCAGAGTATTCTCCCGGGAGAGAAGAGCCTCGTTCCCCCTCCCCAGCGGCAGCCTAGCCCACCAAGGGGAGATGATAAGCCCCACACCAGTGCAGATGGGGCCGTGGTCTCTGTGCCCAAATCACAGGGGGTAGGGAGGGTCGGCCCTGTCCCCCAGCAGCAGGGCTGTATATCCAAAGGGGAGACACCAGGTCCCTCCAGCAGCAACACCAGGTCCAGAGGGAGGAGCATACTAACCCTTCAGCTGGGCTCCAACCAGGCTACTCCCGTGGTAGTGCTGGCACCAGGGCGGAGTACCGCTGGTCTCTACCCACTCAGCAGCCCACCGATCCGAAAGGATAGTACCCCCCAGAGCCGTGGTGGAGCCCCTGGACATGAACAAGCTACCCACTACCCCAGGTGCAATAACCAATTCTTGTGGGTGGGCCACTCTGTTGATTATGTTTTGTGGGTGGGTTGCTGGACTAACCAAGGCACTGACCGACAGGAGGTCAGATACCTCATTAGTCTGTTTGGGAAAGGGGAGAAATGTGGCGAAACCAACCTCGCCACTGGGCATTGGAGAGGCCTGCTTGCCAGCCTCTTGCCCTGGGACTATGGCCCCTGGGACACTATTTGGGCATATTGGATTTTAAAGTTACTGTTTGTGCCCCTTGGACTTTTAACTGGAACAGAACCCCCGTTATTAATGCCATTGTGTTGTTGATTGTATCACAGACAATGTCATTGTGTTGTTGATTAGATCATGGACAATGCTCATTGTGGTTGTTAAATGTACATTGATGAATGGGTTCTGTTTAAAATGTGAAACTGTAAACGATTGGCTGCTATGTTTATGTCCGCAGTTCCCAACAAGGTCCACGTGGGTGGTAACCTTGTTGGAAAATGTGTATAAAAGGAAATGCTTGTGTGGTCATTAAAGAAGTTCCTGCTTGACCCTCGAAAGCGAAGTGTTGTCTCGTTATTGGGGGATTTATTGTATGCTGTTCCAGTTGACTGCTAGGAGTGTAAACCTATTTGTATGGTTTTTCCTATTTGGCTGTTTACCGCATTCATATGCTTCTCTGATTTGGTGGTTGTGGTGTCGGCTAGAGTGCTTGGAATCCTCAAGAAGCGCTAGGAGCATCCTTCAACGGAGGTACCCAGTCGGGGTGCCCGTCAATCCGTTACACACACTATGTCATAATTTTGTCACGGAGAGACTAATAGAATCACTTAGACAAAGCTCCGAACTAACCTAGAGACAATTTGAGCGCAAAGAAAATAGGTACTGTATAATAGTGTAGTTATATCTGTTTACTGGCTTAGGGTACTTTCACACTAGGGTTTTTCTTTTCCGGCATACAGTTCCGTCGTCGGGGCTCTATGCCGGAAAAAACTGATCAGTATTATCCCCATGCATTCTGAATGGAGAGAAATCCGTTCAGTATGCATCAGGATGTCTTCAGTTCAGTATGTAAACATTTTTTAGATGGGAAAATACCGCAGCATGCTGCTGTATTATCTCTGTCTAAAATTCGAAACACATGACGGAATGTCGGATCCGGCATTAATTCCCATTGACTTGTATTAGTGCCAGATCCGGCATTACAAATACCACAACAACGGATCCGTCCTTCCGGTCTGCGCATGCGTAGACCTTTAAAACAGTAAAAAATTAAGATGGATCCGTCTTACCGTCTGAAAACGGAGAGCGGATCCGCACTCTGCAATGCATTTGTGAGACGGATCCGCATCCGGATCCATCTCCAAATGCTTTCGGTTGTCATGCGGTATGACGGATCTGGAACTACCCGCCGGATCCTCACACCGCAAGTGTGAAAGTAGCCTTAGCTGCCCATAGCTTACTAAAAATTTCCACTTTTCGTCTTCTAAAGGAAATGTAAAATAAGAAAGGTGGAATGTGATTGGTTACTATGGCCAAATAAGCCAGTTCTACTTTACAACGGTTTGCTAAATAACCCAAATGATCCAATTTAGAATATATTGTTTGTTTTGTATTCTCTTTTTATAGGTGCTTACGACTTGCCGCATACCGCAAGTTCACTAGTACAGCATATGGATTTCCTGGCAGAGGACATCGGATCCCTGTACCATTCTGCGTGGTGAACAAAATAAGAGACAAGTTTCCTGATCAAAGAGGTCATTACACCGGATTCAAGTGTTATGCTGATCATGCATCTGGCAGACTAGCTACCCATTTAAACTTTTCATTTAAAATATAATAGGAATAAAATCAACCATAGAATTGTAAAAAAAAAATAAAAATTGAGAATTCACTTTGTGTCCAGTCTATATAACGTCTGAGATTTACTTTAAAATATTTTTTTATTAAATATTTAATGTTATCAGACTTTACTGTGTCTGACTTTAATATGTAAACATTTTTTTTAAATGGAAACCATTTCCATAAAATTTAAAGGGGTTGTACAATTTATTTTTATTGATGACCTATCCTCAGGATAGGTCATCAATATCAGATCGGCAGGGGTCCTACACCCGACACCCCTGCCGATCGGCTGTTTAAAGAAAAGGTGCATGCCGTGCCAGCACTGCCTCCTTTTCATTGTTTACCTGTGCGCCGTTGCATCTGCAATTACACCTAACTGTTCCATTTATTTCAATGGGACGGATCACTCCTATACAAGTGTATAGTAACGAGCTGTCCCATGGAAATGAATGTGGCGGCTTAGTTGTAATTACACCTGCTCACCGCTGCAGAGGTGACCAAAATAAACTGCAATTCAGGGTCCATGCTAGAACTTCATCAGTAAGGAACAGTTCACACAGAGCAACACTTCCACAAGGCGATTTTATCTCGATTCCAAACAATTCCAGCTCCTTGGTCTCAATACTCTTTTATCCTTTAAATGGAACAGGACTCACGGGTTATTGAAACACTACGCATTGTATTTTACTTACAAGATCCACACTTGTTCACATCACAGATAAAATCAGATGTGACGGCAAGCAGGTAAACAATGAATGTTTCGCGCAGCGCGCCACCCGATAGGCTAAAGAAGAAGGTGTGTTTACGACTGCGCACAATCGCTCAGAGTAGCAGAATTTTACAGTGGATGGACGTGAACGCGCCAGGGCAGCTTACATTGAGGGCTAGCGAGCATGGTGATCGTGCCCAGGAGTGCATTGACGTGATCAATAGTGGGGCAATGTAATGTTTTTCCAGTGGTGATATGGCACGCTAGTAGATTTCACATGCTTTATTGCTGTGATTCCCGTCCGGAGCCTTGTGGCATAAGCAGGCATGACAAAATCGACCTTTGGGGTCAATAGATCTGAAGTCTATTCATTCTAAAACTCCCATGTTAATGCTGTTTCCATACATTAAAATGAATTGGCTCCGTGGAACCACAGTTCGGTTAATTCTTACCGTATGCATATCTGCGTATTAAAAACAATTTAAATTAGCAATCCGAACTGGGCTTTGGTACTGGTTGGTACCTCGGCACAAAAGCCTAGTTTGGCTTCGCTATTGCATACAATAGGAGTTCGCCAAAGTCACGCACAACAAAGTTTGGCTCCACAAAGTCGATAGTTTTTAATGTACAGAAACAGCACTAACATTGAGGTATTGGAACAAATCAACGATCGGACCTTTCACTGGTCCACAGTTTATCAGTTAAAGCTATGTACATTGAGAGTGGCACCCAGGGATGTCCCTGCACTTACTTGTATCCCTGGGTGCCGCTCCGTTCGTCCTCTGTAGCCCCGGTACCGGCGCCGTGCTTCACCAATTTTGCCTGGGGTGGACACTTCTTCTTCTGCCCTGGGCGTCTTCTTCTCCCAGGGCTGGAGCGCTGGCAAATCGCAGCGCCAGCTCATATCTCCGCCCCAGGCAAAATTACAGCAGCAGGAGCGCCGGTACCGGGGCTACAGAGGACGAACGGAGCGGCACCCAGGGATACAAGTAAGTGCAGGGACATCCCTGGGTGCCACTCTCAATGTACATAGCTTTAACTGATAAACTGTGGACCAGTAAAAGGTCCTCTTTAAGGTCGTTTTGCTGAGGCTTAGTGCACATATATCTTGTCCTTTGCCATCGATTTGAGGCTCAGCTAACATGCAGTTGTAAACAGACGTTTCCTCGGATGGAATGTAGAATTCTGATTTTAATGAGACATTACCGAAAACTGAAGAATATCAGTCTGGACTCCATCGACATGACAAGTACGCTTGGAGGCCCTGCCTTACATGCTTCCCAAGGCAGGGGCGTAGATATGGGGGATAGGGGTTCAAACCCCCAGAACGCTTGCCCTTTTTTTTTTTTTAATGGATGCGCTGCGCCCATGGAGGAGGACCCGGCTCGGCTCATGCCGGGCCTGTGCGGGTGCGGGCGGCGCGTAGTGATTCAGTGAGGTGAGCAGTCACTGACTCACTGTTTGTCACGTGGTGCAGGCGGCGCGCACAGGCTGTGTCTAGCTAGCAGAGGAGAAGAGCTGCCGCCTGCAGTGCTTGCGCCGCCCGCCCCACGCCTGGCCCAGGCTGAGTCAAGTGAAGTCACTGACACTGAGTCAAGTGTGACATTGACAACAGACTCAGTGACAGTCAGTGTGAGTCTGTGACTGACACAGAGAGAGCCCCCAGCCCTGAGGACTCCTGAGAGACCGCGCCACGCCACCCACATTGCTTGGAGGGAGGCTTGGACTGAGGACTCCTGGTCCTGGAGACTAGTAAGTGCTCACTGCTCAGTGAGACTGTGTGAGAGAGACTGGGGAGATCAATTTTTGTCAAGACTGTCACTGTGATTTATTTTATTGAGGGGTGATGCAACATGATGGAAATATCATATTGTTGCATCAATTTTTTTAAGTGTAATACTGATCTGTCTGTGTGATTTATTTTATTGGGAGATGATGCAACATGATGGAAATATGGATGATTTTACTTCAGTCCCTGTCCCCAGTCCCCACACTGTGTGGGGACTGAAGTGAAATCATGGGGACTGGGGACAGGGACTGAAGTGAAATCATCCATATTCCCATCATGTTAGATCATCCTCAATAAAATAAATCACACAGATAGTCTTACTCTTGAAAAATTGATCTCCCAGTACTGGGGAGATCAATTTTTTCAAGAGTAAGACTGATCTGTCTGTGTGATTTATTTTATTGGGGGATGATGCGACATGATGGGAATATGATTGATTTCTGCATGCAAAGTGCAAATTAATGCATGTCAATGCTGCTGCAGCTATATTGCTCCTCTCTGTCACAGTTCCAGGCTAGGTTGCAAGCTGCAGCACATCTTCTCGTGTGTCTGTGCTCCTGATAACGTCTTAAAGGGTCCATTCACACGTCCGCAATTCTGTTCCGCATTTTGCGGAACGGAATTGCGGACCCATTAGTTTCAATGGGGACAGACGATGTCCCGGCCGGGTCCGCAATTGCGGATCCGCACTTCCGGGTCCGCAATTGCGTTCCCGAAAAAAATAGAACATGTCCTATTCTTGTCCGCAATTGCGGACAAGAAAAGGTATTTTCTATGAGAGTGCCGGCGTTGTGCGGTCCGCAAATTGCGGAATGCACATCGCCGATGTCCATGTTTTGCGGATCCGCGGATCCGCAAAACACTTAAGGACGTGTGAATGGACCCATAATTTAAGAAAGCTGAACCCCCCCCAGGAAAAAAAATTATCTACGGCACTGTCCCAAGGAGATCTACTACAGTGTTGATGTATTATGTGAATCACTGTATGTTCATGTTTACAAACTGAATGCTTGTAGCCAGTGCCAACCCTCTAGAAAAGACACAATGTGGATGAAAAATTAGACATTTAGGGGGAATGAATAGGAGTATAGCAAAGAGCATGTAGATAAGGTAACTGGATGAAATGTATTTACATTTAAATGGAATGGAAAATTATGTTGCAGCTTCAGGATTCTTTATGGTTGCTAACTTTTTTTATTGATAGTGGGCATCAGGGGCGTAGCTAAAGGCTCATAGGCCCTGGTGCAAGAGTTCAGCTTGGGCGCCCTTTCCCTCAGTGCTTTGTGCCAACGGTCAGGGGTGTACCTAGTCCTTCTGCTGCCTGAGGCAAAAATTGAAACCACCCCTTTCCATGCCAAATTCTCAAATGTGTCACCAAAAATGTTATCTGCCAGTTAATATCAGATAGTAGCCCATCTCCTTTTTTCTAATCTGTTTTTATTTTCTGATTGCAGGTTTCTTCTATTTCCTGAATGTTATTATGGGGGCCCCCATATTGCCTGAGCTCTTCTTAACAGCACTTGGAAAGCATTAAGTAAATTGCTTTACGGTAGCCCCATGGCAATAGTCCATTGGGACAGGAGGGGACCCGACTGACTTAGGGTACTTTCACACTAGCGTTTAAGTTTTCCGGTATTGAGGTCGGCATAATCAAAAATTGTTTAAAAATATGTTAAACATAAAAAATTATTTGAACAGCATGCCATTTTCTGATGCCACATTTTCTTTAACCCCTTCCCTCCAGCCCTACTGTTAGGCCAGACACACCAGCGAGTTGAATGCGTTAAACTCACAGCGTGTGTCAGTGGTTGCTCCCGTTTTGGCCTCCGGTCCTCTGATAGGATTGCATAGCATTATAATGCTGGGTAACCCTGAGAGTTCTGGAATTTGTTGTATTAGGCCTTTTTCACACGGGCGTCACGTTTGACGCCCGGATAAGAGGCGGGTGCGTTGCGGGAAAATGCGCGATTTTTCAGCACGAGTGAAAAACGTTTTAATGCGTTTTGCACGCGCGTGGGAAAAATCGGCATGTTTGGTACCCAGACCCAATGCCGGACTTCATCACTGAAGTCCGGTTTCGGGTTGAGTATTCTGTAGATTTTATTATTTTTCCTTATAACATGGTAATAAGGGAAAATAATAGCATTCTCAATACAGAATGCTTAGTAAAATGTGGATGGAGGGGTTAAAAATAAAAAAATTAACTCAGCATATCCACTTGATCGCGTAGTTGCAATCTCTTTCTCATTCATTAGCTGTCGGCTAAAGGACCTGTGATGAGGTCACTGAGCTCATCACATGGTCCATCACCATGGTGATGGACCATGTGATGTGACGTCACCACAGGTCCTTTAGATGGCAGCTAATGCTTGAAGAAGACAGAAGAGATCGGCAACTACGCGATCAAGTGAGTTAATTTTTTTATTTTTAACCCCTTAATCCACATTTTACAAAGCATTCTGTATTGAGAATGCTATTATTTTCCCTTATCTCTTAACAACCATGCGTGAAAAGAGCACTGCATCCGCACTATGCGTGCGTTTCTCCCGCAGCCCCATTCACTTCTATGGGGCTTGGGTTGTTTGAAAACGCAAAATATAGAGCATGCTGCGATTTTTACGCAACGCTGAAGTGATGCGTGAAAATCACCGTCATGTGCACAGCCCCATAGAAATGAATGGGTCTGATTCAGGGCGGGTGCAATGCGTCCACCTCACGCATTGCACCCGCGCGGAAATCACGCCTGTGTGAAAGGGGCCTTAGGCCTCATGCACAGTAACGTATTTTGGGTCCGCGGTCCAACCGCATATTTTGCGGCTCGGGCACGGACCCATTCAATTCAATGGGGCCGCAAAGATGCAGACTGCACTCCACGCCCTTGCTCTGTTCCGTGGCCACGCAAAAAAATATAGCATGTCCTATTCTTGTCCGCTTTGCGTTAAGTCTGGTAAGTCCATATGAGGCAGTATCTGTAGCGTTAGGAACCCTTGTGCGGAAGCTGCTGTGAAGTGGTACTTGGGCCCGACATACTTTTGATCAAAAATGTGCGCTAAGAGCTTCCTTCATTCCAACTTTTGAATGAGCCCTTTTTTATTTTTTCCTGTTAGTTTATGATTTATTGTGCAGCCATCTTTTAATCAGTTTATTTGCGGACAAGAATAGGCATTTCTACCAATGTGCCGCGTTATGTTCCACAAATTGCGGAACAGCTTCGTGTTTTGCAGATCCGCAGATTGCGGACCGTAAAACACCTACGGTCGCCTGCATGAGGCCTTACCCTGGGTTCAGACCTGAGCTGCTCCAAAACGCTGCTTTACGCTGCTTTTGACGCGCAGCTTTTGCAAATAGGAAACGCTGCAGTCAGACGCCAGCGTTCTGTGATTGCTACTGTGGTGTCAATCACAAAACGCGCCAAACGCCCCAAAAGAAGCTCAAGTACTTGTTTATGCGTATGCGTTTACAGCGCGCTCAAACGCGCTGTAAAACGCTCAAGTGTGAACCACTCCCATAGGGATGCATTGGTTTTGATTTGTTGAGCTGCTTTACAGCGCGCTTGAACGCGCTGTAAAACGCTCAGGTGTGAACCCAGGGTTACACTGACATAATGCTGTGGGATCCTGTGAAAGGAGAGGAGGTCAGAACAGGACCTCTTACTGAAACACTCTATGGGCCAGATTTATCATTACACTTCCATCTTACTCCAATTTCACATAAGTCCAAAGTCACTTTTGGCTCAGTCAGATTTATTAATGGTCCTTTAATACTGAGATAAATGTGGTTTGATGGCAGCAGTTCATCCTTCAGTAAACAGCTTTACAAAAGTCGCACATATTTACAAAAAGTTGCATGTTCTATTAAAAAGTCGTATAAGATAAGAATGGTCCTCACTGGAGTGAAATTGGGACTTTTTGCGACTTTTTAAAAAGTCCCAATGATGAATCTGGAGTGAAACTCATTAACATGACTAACCACGCCTATTTTTACAAAACTGGAGTGAGTGGTGTACACATGTAAAAAGTCGCAAAATTATGCGCAAATGAGTGTGAAAAGTCGCAAATACCCTATTTTGGGACTTTTTGATGCCAGAATTCTGGAGTGAAGGTATGATAAATCATGGCCTATGAGTTTATCGCATTCAACCTGCTGGTGTGTGTCTGGCCTTAACCCCTTAAGGACCGAGCTCATTTTCACCTTAAGGACCAGGCCATTTTTTGCAAATCTGACCAGTGTCACTTTAAGTGGTGATAACTTTAAAACGCTTTTACTTATCCCGGCTATTCTGAGATAGTTTTTTCGTCACATATTGTACTTGTAATCCGGTGCTGAGCCACGCCCCTGCACTGATCACATGACGGTGACGTCACCCCATGTCCTTCGGCTGTTCCAAAGTTCGGTTCGTGGAAGCCGCCCTTATGGATTCCATATGCCGGATAGTCCGCGGTAGTGGAATCCATAACGGGATGCGGCGATTACCACAACCCGAACGCCAAACTAATTTTTAAAGTTCGCTCATCTCTAAAAATGAATTTTTTTTTTTTTTTTTACTTGAAACTTTTAATTTTTTTTTGGGGGAAACTTTATTTTTTCAACTTTTTTTTCACTTTATTTTTGTCCCACATTGGGACTTCAACTTTGGGGGTCTTATCCCCTTTACAGTGTGTATTACTCATACAGCTTCTGCCTGTGAGATCCAGGGGCTGGATCTCACATGCTCGCCACCGGAAGGCAGCCCGATGCTAGGTAAGCATCGGGGCTACCTTCCCTGCTATCGGGTCACCCCACAGCAGCACCCTCCGCCCGATTATATGGATTGTCATAATTATATGGTCACAGGACCCCCGCGCATTGACACAGAGTGCCTGCTCAATGATTTGAGCTAGGCCTGCACAATTTATCGCAATAGCAATCGCAATTAATCGCCATATCGAAATTTGCTGACCCAAAAATGCTGCAATTATATTACCAGTATTTTTCACTTTATAAGACACACTTTTTTCCCCAAAAGGGGGCAGTGCATCTTATAAAGCGATGGTTGACTTTACGTGACACTTACACTGTATATCCGCCGCTATGCTGCACAGCGCAGCCAGCGATACATCAGTTACAGTGCGGGAGGGAGGAGGGGCTGCTGGAAAGTCGTTATTTTAATGAACACGTTCTTATATCCTATTTTTTTTATCTGTTCTGTGCAGTGCTAGTAAGAAAATGGCAAGTTTTGTATTTTGTACTTTTGCAGTAATGCAAATATGTATTTTGTTTTGAAAAACACTGTGCATTTCAGTTCTTGAGTTCAGCGTAACTACATTTCACATTATCAGTCATCTGTGTGTGCTTTTACCATGAAAATCCAAGCAGATAGACCTCTAGCACAATTCCCTTTAAAATATCGCATCGCATATCGTTATAGCAAATTTTAGGGCCCTAATCACAATCGCACAAAATTCCTATATAGTGCAGCCCTAATTTAAGCAGTCACTTTTTCCGATCACCGCGCGGCGGTGATCGGAAATACACAGAGCGTACAGTTACCCCCTGTGTCCTATACTCAGGACATCAGGGCGCACCTGTACGCCCTGTGTCCTAAAGAGGTTAAAGGGGTTTTCCGAGTAATGGTAAAAAAATAAAAATCATCAGTACTTTCACTCTAGCGGCAAGGAACTCCGGCAGGCTGTTCTGGCGGGTGAACAGCCTGTCGGATCCGTGCTGCCGCTAGTGCATGCGTTTCCCATTGACTATAATGGGGCGGGCCGGATTTCCAGCGGCAGCACGGCAGACATGCCAAGAAGCCACCAGAATAAAAGTACGACATTAAGAGAAAAATATAATTACAGCTTTGCATAGTTCTGTTATTCATGCTTTGTTTACATGCTGCAGCAAAGCTGTGGGGCGTGTAACAATGACTAAGCTGCACTAATTGAACTACTGGCTAGGAAAGAATGGTAAGTCAAAGGATATTCTGCAATCAGTAATAACATTGGTTATCTACTTACTGTTCAATCAATATGAATAGCTTTCACTGTCTCTGTCTGTTACTCCAGCGCTCTCTGCATATGTATGTGTGTATATATATATATATAAATGAATTTCTGTCTAGACGTCTAGACGTTCTTTATACGCGACCAAACGACTAGACCGATCTTCACCAAATTAGGCACACGGGTACATCAGGTATCCGAAAAGGTTTTAGACCAGGTCTCGGCTCTCTAGGACTTACCGTTCCTGAGATATTCCCAAAAAATTACCTGCATTATAGCTAATACAAGCCAGCCAGCCTTTCACTTAAATCCAAACTGTCATTTACTGCTCCCTGCCAGTTCATCTCCACCCACACAGTTTTACTCCAGGTAACCATAACAACCCAGCCATGTTTCCTCACTGCTCTAGATGAGGTTTAAAGGAAATCTGTCACCAGGATAATCACTATAGAAGTAAAGTCAGGGCCTAATAGCACTTAGTACCTTATTTCCTGAGGTTTCCATAAGAACTCAGCCATTTCTCTTCACTGCTGCAGGTTAGCTTTAAAGGGGCAGGGCGCTGTGGATGACACTGTTAAGGGAGCGGAGTGCTATGGAGGTCACAGTTCAGGGGAAAAGTAGGGTGGCCATTCAAGTCACCCTTAAAACCCCGCCTCCAGGTCCAGAATAGCCACACCTCTCATTCGGTTAGGCCATGCCCCCTCCTCCTGAGGTGGGAGAGACGGTGATTTTCTCCCTGCCACTCACATTCCGACAGAACAGTGCTGCTGTCTTAGAGAGAGCTGTTTAAAAGGACATGCCCCCAATCATGTTAAGCCACGTCCCCTCCCACTAAGCGTAACAGGGATTGAAAAATAAAGTTAAAAATCAACTTTTAGGTCCTCTAAACCACACCCCGATACGTTTAGGACACACCCTCCCCTCTGAAGCCAATGAGTATTGACAAAATGAAGTTAAAAATCAACTTCTGTCAGCTGCAGAGGTGGGAGGGATGGTGACTTTCTCTTGCAGCTCACACTCAGAGAGGACAGTGCTGCTGTCTTAGATTAAGATGTTCAAAAGAACACCCTAATCCAGTTAGGCCACGCCCTCCCACTCAGCCAACAGGGATTGAAAAATAAAGTTAAAGATCAACCACTAGGTACACAGCTCTGCAGACAGGCTAGGATTAGATACACAGCTCAGCAGACAGTATCACACAGGATAGAATATTAGATACACGCTCAGCAGACAGTATCACACAGGATAGAATTTTAGATACATGCTCAGCAGACAGTATCACGCAGGATAGAATATTAGATACACGCTCAGCAGACAGTATCACACAGGATAGAATTTTAGATACATGCTCAGCAGACAGTATCACGCAGGATAGAATATTAGATTCACAGCTTAGCAGATAGTATTACACAGGATAGAATATTAGATACACGCTCAGCAGACAATATCACACAGGATAGGACTAGATACACAGCTCAGCAGACAGTATCACACAGGATAGAATATTAGATACACGCTCAGCAGACAGTATCACACAGGATATGATTAAATACACAGATCAGCAGACAGTATCACAAAACATAAGATTAGATACACAGCTTAGCAGATAATATCACACAGGATAGTATTAGATACACAGCTCAGCAGACAGTATCACACAACATAAGATTAGATACACAGCTCAGCACATGGTATCACCCAGGACAGGATTAGATACACAGCTCAGCAGACAGTATCACACAGGAGAGGATTAGATACACAGCTCAGCAGACAGTGGGGCGGGCACTGTAGAGGTCACTGTTATGGGGATACTGTTGATATCTATTTACGACACACGGAAACATGAATTGAAATAGATGAAATATACCCGTGCGAAGCTCGGGTCCTTCTGCTAGTCTCATATATATAAAAATGAGTTTCTGTCTAGACGTTCTTTATGCGCGACCAAACGTCTTGACTGATCTTCACAAATTTGGCACACGGGTACACCAGGTGTCCAGAAAGGTTTTAGAGCAGGTCTCAGCTCTCTAAGATGTACCGTTCCTGAGACATTCCCCAAAAATGGCCTGTAGTATAGTCAATACCAGCCAGCCAGCCTTTCACTTAAATCCAAACTGTCATTTATTGCTCTGTGGCAGTTCGTCTCCACACACTCAGTTTTACTCCAGGTAACCATAACAATCCCCAGCCATGTTTCCTCACTGCTCTAGATGAGGTTTAAAGGAAATCTGTCACCAGGATAATCACTATAGAAGTAAAGTCAGGGCCTAATAGCACTTAGTACCTTATTTCCTGAGATTTCCATAACAACTCGGCCATTTCTCTTCCCTGCAGCAGGTCAGCTTTAAAGGGGCAGGGATCTGTGGATTACACTGTTAAGGGAGCGGAGTGCTATGGAGGTCACAGTTCAGTTCAGGGGAAAATTAGGTGGCCATTCAAGTCACCCTTAAAACCCCGCCCCAGGTCCAGATAAGCCACACCTCTGATTCGGTTAGGCCATGCCCCTCCCCTCCTGAGGTGGGAGGGATGGTGATTTTTCCCTGCAGCTCACATTCAGACAGAACAGTGCTGCTGTCTTAAAGAGAGCTGTTTAACCACCTCAGCCCCCTAGCTTAAACGCCCTTAATGACCAGGCCACTTTTTACAATTCTGCACTACACTACTTTCACCGTTTTTGCTCTGTCATACAACTTACCACCCAAATGAATTTTACTTCCTTTTCTTCTCACTAATAGAGCTTTCATTTGGTGGTATTTCATTGCTGCTGACATTTTTACTTTTTTGCTATTAATCAAAAATGACCGAAATGTTTGCAAAAAATGATATTTTTCACTTTCTGTAGTAAATTTAAAAAAAAATACATTTCTATATAAATTTTTCTCTAAATTTATTGTTTTGCATGTCTTTGATAAAAAAAAATCCAATAAGTGTATATTTATTGGTTTGGGTAAAAGTTATAGCAGTTACAAACTATGGTGCAAAAAGTGAATTTCCACATTTTGAAGCAGCTCGGACTTTCTGAGCACCTGTCATGTTTCTTGAGGTGCTAGAATGCCAGGATAGTATAAATACCCCCAAATGACACCATTTTAGAAAGAAGACACCCCAAAGTATTCACGGAGGGGCATGGTGAGTTCATGTATCATTTCATTTTTTTCACAAGTTAGCGGAAAATGACACTTTCTGAGAAAAATAATAATAATAAAGTTTCCATTTCTGCTAACTTCTGGCAAAAAAAAAAATCTCCCACGGACTCGCTATGCCCCTCAGTGAATACCTTGGGGTGTCTACTTTCCGAAAAGGGGTCATTTGTGGGGTGTGTTTACTGTTCTGGCATTTTGGGCGGGGCTAAATTGTGGGCATCCCTCTAAAACCAAAAGATACTTGTTGGACTTTACGCCCTTTACGCACCTAGGCTGCAAAAAGTGTCACTCATGTGGTATCGCCGTACTCAGGAGAAGTAGGGCAATGTGTTTTCGGGTGTATTTTTATATATACCCATGTTGGGTGAGAGAAATATCTCTGTAAATTGACAACTTTGTATAAAATGTTTTAAAAAGTTGTCATTTACAGAGATATTTCTCACACAAAGTATGGGTATTGTGGGGATTCGCTCTGGTAGATAGGACCAGCGGGTGCAGTACAGAGGCAACGTTCAAGCTTGTAAATTAAATGTCCGTGTTTTATTCACACAACAAAAGAGCATCACAAAAACAGGTGGCTTGGTGTTTGTTCACACACACAAAAGTCCATATACGGAAGAGTCACCTTAGCTCCTTGGTGTTAGCAAGTCCATAGACAGGCTTTTTCAGGCAGCCTGTTCGTTTTCACAGGGGTCTGAGCCCTCCAGCTTGGCTCCAGCCGCAGGTCCCAAAATACAGCCCTCAGCTCCCAGCACCCAGAGTCCTGAGCTCCCCTGTCAGAGGGAGGTAATCCACACAGCTTAGGCTTCCAGGACAGAGAGCTCCACAGCACTATTAGCAGCTCAAGGACAATCACTCTCCCAGCTGCTGGTGCTGGCTGAGTTTTTAAACCCAGCCCAAAACCAGGACTGGGTCGTGGGGAGCAGCCACCCACCCTACACTTTAGCTGCTCCCGGTAAGAGCCGGCCCGGATCGGCTTTGCAGCCATGCTATTTAGCAAATGTGTCAGTAGCACTACCTGCTACTGACATCAACAAACGGCTCTTACCTCACCGAGGCTATGAACCTCGGTGACACGTACCTGCCATCTAGGACGGCACCCTGCACCTTACCACAGTATATATAAAAATACACCACAAAACACTACTTCTCTGAGTACGGTGATACCACATGTGTGACACTTTTTGCAGCCTGGGTGCGCAAAGGGGCCCTAATTCCAACGAGTACCTTTAGGCTTTACAGGGCTGCTCACAAATTAGCCCCGCCTAAAATTCCAGAACAGTAAACACACCCCACAAATGACCCCATTTCGAAAGTAGACACCCCAAGGTATTCCGTGAGGGGTATGGTGAGTTTATGTAAAATTTTATTTCTTGTCACAAGTTAGTGGAATATGAGACTTTGTAAAAAAATAAAATAAAATATCAATTTCCGCTAACTTGTGCCCTAAAATTTTTTTTATGTGAACTCGACATGCCCCTCACGGAATACCTTGGGGTGTCTTCTTTCCAAAATGGGGTCACTTGTGGGGTATTTATACTGCCCTGGCATTTTAGGGCCCTAAAGCGTGAGAAGAAGTCTGGAATCCAAATGCCTAAAAATGCCCTGTGAAATCCTAAGGCCTCTTGCACACGGGCGTCATGTTTGACGCCCGGATAAGAGGCGAGTGCGTTGCGGCAATCGCCACGATTTTTCCGCGCGTGTGCTAACGTTTGTAGTGCGTTTAGCACGCGCGTGAAAAAATCTGCATGCTTGGTACCCAGACCCGAAGTCAGACTTCATCACTGAAGTCCGGTTTCGGGATGAGTATTCTGTATATGTAATTATTTTCCTTTATAACATAGTTATAAGGGAAAATAATCACATTCTAATTACAGAATGCAATGTTCCCCGGGCTATAGAGGGTTAAAAATAATAAACAGTTAACTCACCTTCTCCCATTGTACGCGCAGAGCCCCAGAACGTCTTCTCTCTTGATAATTGCTTCAGGACCTGTGGTGATGTCACAGGGTCACATGGTCCAATCATAGAAGCATTTGAGTGGACCATGTGACCCATGTGATCTGTGACATCACGGCAGGTCCTTCATCCAACAGATTTTGGATCCTAAGGATAGGATTAGATACAAAGTTCAGCAGATGGTATCACCCAGGCCAGGATTAGATACACACCTCAGGAGACAGTGGGGCGGGGTGCTGTATAGGTCACTGTTATGGGGGATACTGTTGATATCTTTTACGACACATGGAAACATGAATTGAAATAGATGAACTATACCCGTGGGAAGCCGGGTCCTATATTGTGGTAAGGTGCAAGGTACTGTGGTCGACGGGAGGTACGTGTCACCGAGGTTCCTGGCCTCGGTGAGGTAAGAGCCGGATTTTTGGTGTGTCAGCAGCAGCTAGTGCTGCTTGACACCTTGCTATTTAGTTTGGCTGCAAAGCCAATCCGGGCCGGCTCTTACTGGGAGTAGGCAAAGAGTTGGGTGGGTGCCTACTCCCACGGTCCAGGCCGGGTTTTCCCGGCCTTTATAACACAGCCAGCAGCTGGGTGTGGAGGAGGTGATTGTCCTGGAGCTGCAGATGGTGCTGTGGAGCTCTCTGGGCTGGAAGCAGGAGCCCAGCAAGGAGGAGTGCAGACGGCCTGGAAGCCTGACGTGGATTATCTTGCGGTTGGGCCGACAGCCAGGTGCGAACCCGCACCTAAAACCTCCCAGGTGATTAGAACCTGTGTTTGGACATTTTGTTTTACCTCACGCTTTCTGATGTGTGTGATTTAACACCAAGTGACTGTTCGCTGTTTATTTTTGATGCAAGTGTGAATAAAACACTGTTTGCTGCACCTTCTGGACTCCCTTTGCCTCTATACTGCACCCGCACCGCTGTCTACCAGAGCGACTTCCCACATTTGGTGTCGGATGCGGGCATGCGCAGTGAGGCTGGCGTGAACGCCATAGTTTGTTTTTGCTGGGCACGACTGATGTCCTATATTCGGCCGGCAAAGTTGCAGCCTGTGTTCCCTGACAAAATGGAGGCGGCTGTGAAAGCTCTCATAGAGGCTAACGTGCAGCAGCGGGAGACCAACCAGCTACTGCTACAGCACGTGATGGCGTTACAAGCTGCAGGAGCGCCCCACCACGCCCACGATGCCCGGAAAGCTGTCCGTGCAGCGATCCCTAAGATGACCCCTCGGATGATGTGGAGACCTATCTGGCGGTGTTCGAGAAGGTAGCCGTGAGGGAGAAATTACCCCGAGAACAGTGGGCGGAGGTCGCCGCTCCGTTCCTGGCGTCTGGACCCCAGCAAGTATTTTTTGACTTAGCAGATGACCAGGCTGCTGATTATCCCACGGTGAAGGGGGAGATCCTGGCCAGACTGGGGTAAACGTGTTGGTCCGGGCTCAGCGGGTCCACCAGTGGGACTTTAAAACGGCTGAACCCGCCAGGCCGCAGTACTATGAGTTGCTGCACAGGTTGCAGAAGTGGCTGCAGCCTGATGTTCTAAGTCCGACTGCTATGATGGACCGTCTGCTGGCCGACATGTTCTGGAGGGCCCTGCCTTACCCCCTTCAGCACTGGATTGGCCAGGTATCCCCCACTAATGCCCTGGAGATGGTCGACCTGGTGGAGCTGCTACGAGGCCACCAGAAACCTGCAGGGGAGTCTTGCTGGGAAGGGGTCAGTCAAACCCCGGAGGCCTCCGCCCCAGTTCCGACGTCCGCGACAGAGAGGCCTGCACGGAATGTACCCCTGCGGATCCGCCTCCCGTGGTATGCTGGAGGTGTCAGGAGCCAGGCCACATCAGGGCCGACTGTCCGCATCGGGATGAGCCGATGGATGTGAATCCACGGGGGCGCCACTCCCTGTATGCACGGAAGCTGTGCGCAACTGGCACCCGTGAGGTGCAGGACAATAACCACCTGTGTCAGGTAGAGGTGGGAGATTCTCTGGCGGTGGCCCTGCTGGACTCCGGGAGTCTAGTCTCCTGGTAAGGGCTGCCCTGGTACGGCCGGCGGAGTATACCGGCCGTAAAATCGGGGTCCTGTGCATCCACGGAGACCTAAAAGACTACCCCACTGCACTAGTGACTTTGTCCACAGCGGCTGGTAAGTGGACCCACGAGGTGGCTGTCGCTGCTAAACTCCCACATGAACTGATACTTGGGAGGGACTTCCCAGGTTTCCCGGCACTGTGGCCGGCGATAAAACTGTCTGATGGACCCGAGACAGGGGTAACCCTAGGAGAGTGGCCTGATACCACTGGAAGGCCAGAACCCTGGGAGCCCGAGTCTGAAGGGCCAGCGGTAGGGTGACCACTGCTCCAGCGGTAGAGGGGGAGACAACCCCACTGAGTGTAATGGTGGGAGACACGGAGGACTTGCCACCGGGACCTGAGTTGGCAGACCTCAATGTCTCCGGGGAAAATTTTGGGACCGCACAACACCGGGACCAAACCCTAACCAGGGCCTGGGAAAGTGTCGTAATAATTGATGGTAAACCCCAGAAACCTGGGGCTGAATTAATGTTTCCGCGATTCATTGTTCTTCAGGATATGTTGTATCGGGTGAACCAAATCCGAGGTGAGCCTGTTGAACAGTTGGTGGTGCCCACAGCGTATCGCAAGCTGGTCATGGAGCTTGCCCACCAACATGTTCTTGGGGACACCTGGGGTGGCAGAAAACGCAGGACCGCATACTGCAGCGGTTTTATTGGCCCAGTGTGTTCAAGGAGGTAGAAAATTATTGTAAGTCCTGTCCCACCTGTCAGATAAATAGCCCCCAGCCACATTTCCGTAGTCCTCTGGTACCTCTTCCAATTATTGAGGTCCCGCTTGAGCGAATCGCTATGGATCTAATTGGGCCTGTACCAAAGTCTGCCAGGGGCCACCAACACATTCTGGTAGTTCTCGACTATGCCACTCGGTATCCGGAGGCGGTGCCTCTGCGACATACCTCAGCTAAGCTCATTGCCAAAGAGTTAATGGAAATGTTTTCCCGTGTGGGCCTGCCAAAAGAGGTTCTGACAGACCAAGGGACCCCTTTATGTCCAAAGTTATGAGGGAACTGTGTAAATTATTGCGTATAAAGCAATTATGACGTCCGCTTACCATCCGCAAACGGACGGTCTTGTCGAAAGGTTTAACCAAACTCTCAAAAATATGTTAAAAAGGGTGGTGTCTAGAGATGGGAAGGACTGGGACCTGCTTCTGCCCTATCTCATGTTCGCAGTGCGAGAGGTGCCCCAGGCCTCTACTGGTTCTCGCCCTTCGAACTGCTTTATGGCAGACACCCTCGGGGCCTGTTGGATATCGCCAAGGAAGCGTGGGAACAACAGCCTGTCCCCCACAAAAGTGTCATTGAGTATGTCACCCAGATGCAGGAACGGATGGAAAGGGTGTTGCCGCTGGTCCGGGAGCATATGGAGGCAGCGCAACAAGCCCAGAGTAGGGTGTATAATCGTCAGGCTCGGGTACGGGACTTCAATCCAGGAGATCGGGTTTTGGTTCTGGTACCCACCCTTGACAGCAAGTTCCTAGCTAGGTGGCAGGGCCCCTATGAGGTGATCGAGAAGGTAGGGAAGTAAATTACAAGGTACACCAGCCAGGCGGCGCAAGCCGGAGCAGGTGTACCACGTGAATTTACTAAAGCCGTGGAAGGATAGGAACATGACCGACGACAACAGCCCCCGGCCAGGGCTTCTGGGTGAGAAGGGTCCAGCCCCACAGTTCGAGGCCTGCGAAGCGGTAGCCACGGTAAAATTGCAGACAGCCTGTCTTCCAAACAAGTTCAGGAAGTCAGGGAGTTCATCAGTCGGAACACGGATGTGTTCTCGACCTCCCTGGCCGCACGTCTCTCATCCAACATGACATCGCCACTGAGCCTCAGGCCAAGATCCGGTTAAAACCATACCGGGTACCTGAGGCTCGGCGACGGGCCATCGCGGAGGAAGTGCAATTAATGTTGAAGCTCGATGTCATTGAGGAGTCGAAAAGTGAGTGGGCAAGTCCCATAGTTCTAATACCTAAGCCGGATGGGACGTTGCGGTTCTGCAACGATTTTCGCAAGTTAAATGAAGTGTCCAAGTTTGATGCGTATCCCATGCCCCGGGTAGACGAGCTTGTTGAAAATTTAGGGCAAGCCCGTTATTTCTCTGTGCTAGACCTCACTAAAGGATACTGGCAAGTACCCTTAACGGAGGCGGCCAAGGAAAAACCGCTTTTGTTACTCGCAGGGCCTGTATCATTACAAGGTGTTACCCTTTGGCCTGCATGGCGCCCCGCCACCTTCCAAAGGTTAATGGATATTGTGCTGCGACCGCACCGCCGGTACGCTCGGCCTACTTAGATGATGTAATCATCCACAGCACCGACTGGGAAAGCCATTTGCCCAAAGTGCAGGCGGTAGTGGATGCCCTGAGGAAAGCTGGACTAACCGCCAATCCAAAGAAGTGTGCGATTGGGTTGGAAGAGACCAAATATCTGGGATATGTTATTGGGCGGGAGTCATCAAGCCGCAGGTAACTAAGGTAGAGGCCATACGTAACTGGCCCCGACCGGTCACTACCAGGCAGGTAAAGTCCTTCCTGGGAATTGTAGGGTACTACATGCGGTTTGTGCCCCACTTTGCCACAATAGCAGCGCCGTTGACAGACCTGTTGAAGGGGCGAAAGTCTGGGAAGGTTAGCTGGAGTGAGAAGGCGGAGGAGGCTTTCTCCGCGTTGAAGTCGGCCCTGTGTGGGTCCCCGGTTTTGGTGACACCCGACTTCAACAGGGAGTTCGTCAGTACAGACCGACGCCTCGGAGGTAGGCCTCGGTGCTGTACTGTCTCAGGAGGTCAACGGGGAAGAACATCCCGTTGTCTTCCTGAGCCGTAAGCTCAGTCCCGCCGAGACCAGGTATAGCATAGTGGAGAGGGAGTGCCTGGCTATCAAGTGGGCACTCGAATCTCTCCGCTACTACCTGTTAGGAGGAGGTTCCGTCTGGTGACCGACCATTCCCTCTCAAGTGGATGAGCCAGGCCAAGGAGAGGAATGCTCGGGTCACCAGGTGGTTCCTATCCCTGCAGAACTTCAAGTTCTCCGTGGAACACAGGGCAGGCCGCTTGCAGGGTAACGCAGATGCCCTGTCCCGCGTCCACTGCCTCACATGTGTTCACCCCTCAGGGTTGAACAAAGGGGGGTATGTGGTAAGGTGCAAGGTACTGTGGTCGACGGGAGGTACGTGTCACCGAGGTTCCTGGCCTCGGTGAGGTAAGAGCCGGATTTTGGTGTGTCAGCAGCAGCTAGTGCTGCTTGACACCTTGCTATTTAGTTTGGCTGCAAAGCCAATCTGGGCCGGCTCTTACTGGGAGTAGGCAAAGAGTTGGGTGGGTGCCTACTCCCACGGTCCAGGCCGGGTTTTCCGGGCCTTTATAACACAGCCAGCAGCTGGGTGTGGAGGAGGTGATTGTCCTGGAGCTGCAGATGGTGCTGTGGAGCTCTCTGGGCTGGAAGCAGGAGCCCAGCAAGGAGGAGTGCAGACGGCCTGGAAGCCTGACGTGGATTATCTTGCGGCTGGGCCGACAGCCAGGTGCGAACCCGCACCTAAAACCTCCCAGGTGATTAGAACCTGTGTTTGGACATTTTGTTTTACCTCACGTTTTCTGATGTGTGTGATTTAACACCAAGTGACTGTTCGCTGTTTATTTTTGATGCAAGTGTGAATAAAACACTGTTTGCTGCACCTTCTGGACTCCCTTTGCCTCTATACTGCACCCGCACCGCTGTCTACCAGAGCGACTCCCCACATATATATATATATATATATATATATATATATATATATATATGAATTTCTGTCTAGATGTCTGGACGTCTGTCTGTCTAGACGTTCTTTATGTGCGACCAAACGACTGGACCGATCTTCACCAAATTTGGCACATGGGTACATCAGGTGTCCAGGAAGGTTTTAGACCAGGTCTCAGCACTCTAGGACTTACTGTTCCTGAGATATTCCCAAAAAATGGCCTGCATTATAGCTAAAACAAGCCAGCCAGCCTTTCACTTAAATCCAAACTGTCATTTACTGCTCCCTGCCAGTTCATCTCCACACACACAGTTTTACTCCAGGTAACCATGACAACCAAGCCATGTTTCATCACTGCTCTAGATGACGTTTAACTGCCTGCTGACCGCTACACGCACGGATGCGCTCCAGGCGGCGGCAGGTTTGTTCCTCCTGGACGCATCCGTAGCGCCATCTCGCGAGACGCGAAATTTACTGTGAAGCGCGTGCAGCTCGGCAGTTATACTACAGCCTGACAGTGATGATCAATCGCTGGCAGGCTGTAGCTGTAAAATAAATCGCATCAAACAGGTATATCAGACGCTGTTTTGTTAACAGCGTCTGATATAGCTGCTACCTGGTCCTCTGGTGGTCCCATTTGCTGGGATCGACCACCATAAGACCAGCTATGTAAAGTAGCACCAAGCACCACACTACACCCCCTCCCCGTCACTTATTAACCCCTTGTTAACTCCTAATCACCCCATATAGACTCCCTGATCACCCCCTGTATGGCTCCATTCAGACGTCCATATGTGTTTCTACGGATCCATGCAAAACACAGGACACCGGCAATGTGCTTTCCGCATTTTGCAGATCCGCACATTGCCAGAACTATATAGAAAATGCCTTTTCTTGTCCGCAATTGCGGACAAGAATAGGAGATCTATATTTTTGCAGAACGGAAGTGCAGACCCGAAAGTGCGGATCCGCAATTCCGGACCTGAGCAGGACAAAGTCTGTCCCCATAGAAATAAATGGGTCCGCAATTCCGTTCCGCAAACAGAATTGCGGACGTGTGAATGGGGCATAAGGGTCCCTTATCACCGCCAGTTAGTTAGCTACTTGTTAGGTAGTTAGCGCCCAGCCCACCGCACCGCACTCACTGATTTTGGCAGAGATTTTTTCATCCACGATGATCGATGCGAATGAAAAAATCTGTGCCGTTCATTTTATTTTATTTTTCCAGCCCAGAGGCTGAATGGAAAAAAAAATCTCATTACCCGTATGCTCAATATAAGGAGAATAGCAGAAACTCCTAATGCTGGCCATACATGTAATGATTGCGGAGACCCTCAAATGCCAGGGCAGTACAAACACCTCACATGTGACCCCATTTTAGAAAGAAGACACCCCAAGGTATTTCGTGAGGGGTATGGTGAGTTCATGTAAAATTTATCTTTTGTCACAAGTTAGTGGAATATGAGACTTTGTAAAAAATAAATATATAAATTTCCGCTAACTTGTGCCAAAAAAAAAAATTCTGTGAACTCGCCATGCCCCTCACGGAATACCTTGGAGTGTCTTCTTTCCAAAATGGGGTCACATGTGGGGTATTTATACTGCCCTGGCATTTTAGGGGCCCTAATCCAAGTGCGTAAAAATGCCCTGTGAAATCCTATAGGTACTCATTGGAATTAGGGCCCCGTTGCGCACCCAGGCTGCAAAAAGTGGCACATATGTGGTATCACCGTACTCAGGAGAAGTAGGGCAATGTGGTTTGGGGTGTATTTTTATATATACCCATACTTTCTGTGAGAAATATCTCTGTAAATGACAACTTTTTAAAAATTTTTATACAAAGTTGTCAATTTGCAGAGATATTTCTCTCACCCAACATGGGTATATGTAAAAATAGACCCCAAAACACATTGCCCTACTTCTCCTGAGTTCGGCGACACTTTTTTGCAGCCTAGGTGCATAAAGGGGCGTAAAGTCCAACAAGTATCTTTTTTGCTTTACAGGGCTGCTCACAATTTAGCCCCGCCCAAAATGCTAGAATAGTATAAACACCCCACAAATGACCCCATTTTGGAAAGAAGACACCCCAAGGTATTCACTGAGGGGCATATTCAGTCCATGAAAAATTGAATTTTTGTCACAAGTTAGCGGAAAAGGAGACTTTGTGAGAAAAAACAATAAAAAATCCATTTCCGCTAACTTTCGCCAAAAAAAAAAATCTTCTATGAACTCGCCATGCGCCTCACGGAATACCTTGGGCTGTCTTCTTTCCAAAATGGGGTCACATGGCAGTATTTATACTGCCCTGGCATTTTAGGGTTCCTAAAGCGTGAGAAAAAGTCTGGAATCCAAATGCATAAAAATGCCCTCCTAAAAGGTACTCATTGGAATTAGGGCCCCTTTGCGCATCTTGGCTGCAAAAAAGTGTCACACATGTTGTACCGCCGTACTCAGGAGAAGTAGGACAATGTGTTTTGGCGTGTATTTCTACATATACCCATGCTGGGTGAGAGAAATATCTCTGTTAATGACAACTTTTTAATTTGTTTTATACAAAGTTGTCAATTTACAGAGATATTTCTCTCACCCAGCATGGAAATATGTAAAAATACACCCCAAAACACATTGCCCTACTTCTTCTGAGTATGGCGATACCACATGAGTGATATGTTTTTTGCAACCTGGGTGCGCAAAGGGGCCCAAATTCCAACGAGTACCTTTAGGCTTTACAGGGCTTACAGGGCTGCTCACAATTTAGCCCCGCCCAAAATTCCAGAACATTAAACACACCCCACAAATGACCCCATTTCGGAAAGTAGACACCCCAAGGTATTCACTGAGGGGCATAGTGAGTCTGTGGGAGATTTTTTATTATTTTTTTTTTTTCCAGAAGTTAGCAGAAATGAAAACTTTATTATTATTTTTTCCTTAGAAACTGTCATTTTCCGCTAACTTGTGAAAAAAATGAAATGATACATGAACTCACCATGCCCCTCCGCGAATACTTTAGGGTGTCTTCTTTCTAAAATGGTGTCATTTGGGGGTATTTATACTATCCTGACATTCTAGCACCTGAAGAAACATGACAGGTGCTCAGAAAGTCAGAGCTGCTTCAAAATGCGGAAATTCACTTTTTGCACCATAGTTTGTAACTGCTATAACTTTTACCCAAACCAATAAATATACACTTATTGGATTTTTTTTATCAAAGACATGTAGAACAATAAATTTAGAGAAAAATTTATATAGAAATCTAGTTTAAAAAAAAAAAATTAACAGAAAGTGAAAAATGTAATTTTTTGATTAATAGCAAAAAAGTTAAAATGTCAGCAGCAATGAAATACCACCAAATGAAAGCTCTATTAGTGAGAAGAAAAGGAGGTAAAATTCATTTGGGTGGTAAGTTGCATGACGGAACAATAAACGGTGAAAGTAGCGTAGTGCAGAATTGTAAAAAGTGGCCTGGTCATTAAGGGTGTTTAAGCTAGGGGGCTGATGTGGTTAAATGAAATCTGTCACCAGGATAATCGCTATAGACGTAAAGCCAGGGCCTAATAGCATTTAGTACCTTATTTCCTGAGGTTTCCATAACAACTCAGGTATTTCTCTTCCCTGCAGCAGGTCAGCTTTAAACTAAGCCACACCCCAATACATTTAGGACACACACCTCCCCTCTGCAGCCAATGAGTATTGACAAAATGAAGTTAAAAATCAACTTCTGTCAGCTGCAGAGGTGGGAGGGACGGTGACTTTCTCTTTGCAGCTCACACTCAGAGAGGACTGTGCTGCTGTCTTAGAGTGAGATGTTCAAAGGACACACCCCAATCCAGTTAGGCTATTCCCCTCCCACTCAGCCAACAGGGATTGAAAAATAAAGTTAAAAATCAACTACTAGGTACACAGCTCAGCAGACAGGATAGTATTAGATACACATTTTAGCAGACAGTATGATTTAACATAATATTAGATACACAGCTCAGCAAATAGTATAGTAATCACACAGGATAGGATTAGATACACAGCTCAGCAGACAGTATCACACAAGATAGGATTAGAGACACAGCTCAGCAGATGTTACCACACAGGGCAGGATTAGATACACAGATCAGCAGACAGTATCACACAGGATAGGATTAGATCCACAGCTCAGCAGATGGTTTAACCCAGGACAGGATTAGATACACAGATCAGCAGACAGTGGGACGGGGCACTGTAGAGGTCACTGTTATGGGGCATACTGTTGATATCTTTTACAACACACGGACACATTAAATGAAATAGGTGAAATATGCCCATGCGAAGCCGGGTCCTTCTACTAGTATATACTAGTAGAAGGACCCGCCTTCACACGGATATATTGCATTTAATGTTTGTGTGTGTCGTTAAAAGATATTGACAGTATTCCCCATAACAGTGACCTCCACAGCAGCCCATCCTCTTAACTTTGACCTTCATAGCAGCCCGTCCCTTTTAACAGTGTTTTTACTAGCACACCACTCCCTTGACAGTGACCTCCTCAGGATCCCGCCCCTTAACCGTGACCTCCACAGTACCCCGCTGCCTTAACAGTGACCTCACAGTACCCTGCTGCCTTAACAGTGGCCTCCACAGCAGTTGCCCTTTAATAGTTGACCCTGCCCCTTAACAGTGACCTCCACAGTTTCCGCCCTTTAACAGTGACCTCCACAGCAGGCTGCCCCCTTAACAGTAACATCCACAGTGAACGCCTCTTTAACAGTGACCTCCACAGTGCCTGCCCCTTTAACAGTGACCTTCACAGCGCCCTGCCCCTTTAATGCTAGGGCTACACGACGATATGTGTCGCGCGACATTTTTCTCTACAATGTATATAATGATAGGCTATGGTGTCGCACTGCGACATGTGATATGGTACGACTGCGACACAACGGTTGCAAAAATCCATCTAAGATGGATTTTTCTGCGACTGTCGCATCGCAGTCGCAGCATCTCACATGTCGCAGTGCAACACCATAGGCTATCATTATAAAAATTGTCATGCAACATATGTAGCAGTGTAGTTGTGCACTATGTGTCGTGCGACTTATTGTCATCGTGTAGCCCTAGCCTAAAGCTGACCTACAGGAGTGAAGAGAAATGGCTGGATTGTTATGGAAACCTGGAGTAAAACTGTTTGTATGTGGAGACTAAGGGCCTGCGAGCTTCTATTGGCTGATAAGGGACATGTGACCGTGTGTATGGCAGTTATGATATAAAGAGAAAGATCTAGTATCTAGTACAGTATCTATCTGTCTGTTATCTATCTACTGTATCTATCCATTATCTACAGTATATATCTATCTAAGATCTATCTATCAAGCAAATGTATCTCTTTATCTCAATATCTACCTATCTATCTATCTGCTACCTATCTTACATTTATCTATCTATCTACAGTTGTGTTCAAAATTATTCAACCCCCACTGAAATTGAGTGTTTTGGCCAGTTTGGCATTGATTTTGATCATTTCAGTCATCTTGCTTACAATTAAATCAAAGAGGCACTTGTAAGTCAGACAAATATAACATAACATTTATAATGAAATAACCACAAATGTCTTTTCTGTGCTCACATCATTATCAGTTTTATTCAACCCCCAAGTGACATTCAATCTTAGTACTTAGTACAACATCCTTTTCCAGTTATAGCAGCTTTTAAACGTGAAGCATAGCTTGACACAAGTGTCTTGCAGCGATCTACGGGTATCTTCGCCCATTCTTCATGGGCAAAAGCCTCCAGTTCAGTCACATTCTTAGGCTTGGGCGCTGCAACTGCTTTCTTTAAGTCCCACCAGAGGTTCTCAATCAGATTTAAGTCTGGTGACTGCGATGGCCACTTCAAAATGTTCCAGCCTATAATCTGCAACCATGCTCTAGTGGACTTGGACGTATGCTTGGGATCATTGTCCTGTTGAAAGGTCCAACGTCTCCCAAGCCTCAGGTTTGTGATGGACTGCATCACATTTTCATCCAATATCTCCTGGTACTGAAGAGAATTCATGGTACCTTGCACACGCTGAAGCTTCCCTGTACCTGTAGAAGCAAAACAGCCCCAAAGCATGATTGACCCCTGCCATGCTTCACAGTAGGCAAGGTGTTCTTTTATTCATAGGCCTTGTTCTTCCTCCTCCAAACATAGCATTGATCCATGGGCACAAACAGTTCTTATTTTGTTTCATCAGTCCACAGAACACATCCCAAAACTTTTGTGGTTTGTCCACATGACTTTTGGCATACTGCAGTCGACTCTTCTTATTCGTTGGAGACAGCAAGGGGTGCGCCTGGGAGTTCTGGCATGGAGGCCTTCATTACGCAGTGTGCGCCTTATTGCCTGAGCTGAAACTTTAGTACCTGCATCTGGCAAATCTTTTTCAGTTCCTCAGCAGTCACACGGGGACTTTTCTCCACTTTGCGCTTCAGGTAGCGCACAGCAGTCGAAGTCAGCATCTTCTTTCTGCCACGACCAGGTAGCGTTTCAACAGTGCCCTTTGCCTTGAATTTGCGAATGATGCTTCCTATGGTGTCTCTTGGTATGTTTAACATCTTTGCAATCTTCTTATAGCCATTGCCCTTCCTGTGAAGAGAAATCACCTCTTCTCTTGTCTTCCTGGACCAGTTTCTTGACTTCACCATGAAAATGTCTAGAAGGAGCTGAGTATCACAATCATTTTAAATCTGCCTAATTGGTGCTTATTATGCTTGATTGCTGCTCCTTGACATCTGCAGGTGTTTACAATACCTGATCGAAAACACTTGAATGAACCTCTGTTCTTAAGAGTGGTATTCTTTAAGGGATTGAATAATTGTGTCAATGAAGAAATCACAAAAAAACCATTTAATACTGTATTACAAAAACATTTGATGTCATTTTAGTTGCATTTGATTCTTTAAAAAGTCCTTATAAGATTTCATTCTCAACACAATTACAAATGTACACTAAATTCCCTAAAACCCTTTACAGCATTGGGGTGTAATAATTTTGAACACAACTGTATCTATCTATCTATCTATCTATCTATCTATCTCACATCTATTTATTATCTATCTATTCTTCCACTATCTGTTTGTCTATCTATCTATATTATTTTATTTTATATTATTTTTTAGGCTTCAAGGTTTGAAAAAGAAATATGGAGAGGAATTTTTGGCATAACTTGATTCCTCTGGCAAGTCTGTAGTTGCATCGGATTATCTGGTAAGTTCCTCTGGAAATGTGTAGTTCTAGTGTTATAAATAAACATTAAAAAGGGACTTTACATCAATATACTCCCCTGTTCTCCACTTAGCTGCTTCGAGGCTGTTGTCTCGGTCCTTGGTGCTGCGGTATGTTTTCATGGCAACAGCAGAAACTTCAAGTCCAGTAATACGGCCTGTAATTGCCAGCAGGGTAAAAAGCAATACATTTCCATAGTAGCGAAAGAAAAAAAAAAGTAGCAGCGAGCAAATTATATCATTTCATTAAGAGGCTTTGGTGGAAACAATTGAGCAAAGATCATTCAATTTCCAGTCAATTTACAATAGTTTTCTGTGTTTACAATAATATCCTAAAAATTGTTTTGCCAATCGTGATTCTGACTTTCTAAGGCTACTTTTACACTTGTGTTATCTTTTTCCGGCAGGGGAACAGCAGGCCAAATCCGTGCTACCGCTAGCCCTCTGTACTGTAGTTTTTTCCAGACGCCTCGGCATATTTGCCGTGCTGCGGCTGGAGTGGACTTCCGGCGGCAAAGTGCACTAGTGGTAGCTGGTTCCAGTAGCGGAGTAGTAGTATAATCCACGGTATCTCCGCTAGTAGTCTTATTCAGCATACAACATACAGATAGTATAAGTATAATCCCTTTTTCCCAAGAACTGGACGACACACAGTTTGGAAGTCAACCACACCTTTATTGCAATGCAACCATTTATATACAAGTCCCCATGTAAGCGGTTTCCATAATGGCATTCCAGGGGTTTATACAAGTCCTTATGCAAGGGGTTTCCATAATGGCAATCCAGGGGTTTATACAAGTCCCCATGCAAGGGGTTTCCATAATGGCATTCCAGGGGTTTATACAAGTCCCCATGCAAGGGGTTTCCATAATGGCATTCCAGGGGTTTTCCCCTGATGGACTTTGTGGAAACTTAACCTGCAAGGCTATTTCCCATCATGCCTTTCTGTACTGGAGAGATAATTGCATAAGAGTATACAATTAACACATGGACACAGCCTTTCATATACTGAAGTTGCTAGGTTTTCCACAATGTTCCCCCAGAACCAAGCCGGCATACACAGTCTGATCACAACGGATCGGCTTGGGGATGTCCGGAGGGGTACCACAGATCACTTTTCAAGTTTAGTTTGTCTGGATAGCCCGTCGTCTGGATAGCCCGTTGGCGTTGCCAATTTCTTTCCCAGGGCGGTAGTGGATAGAAAAGTCAAAAGCCTACATGTGGTAGACTCTAAAACATATACCTTTAATCATATGCATTAAAAATGGCAGTAGCCAAGTGACTAAATAGCAAACAAAAATAATTCCCCTTCAATTGGTGAAAACAATTTACACCATGTATAGGCCCCAGGGTAGGGGTGGGGAAGTATGAGCGGAAGGCGGCTAAGTGGGGACAGGTAAGATATCCCTACTCTATCCCTTGATTATCCCTGAGCCCGAGGGACTGACCTGATGGTGGTGAGCCCTCGTCCTCTTACCTACCCCTGTAACCCTGGATTGCCCTAAAGTGACCTGATCGCCCCGACGCGTTTCCCCCTTATTTAGGGTTCATTAGGAGTTAAACTCAGACAGGTCAGATAGATAATCAAATGGTATAGCAGTAATGGTATAAGAGGGAGCTGGCTGTAACCAGTGGTACCTGATACAAATCAGGCAGCACTTGTCCAATGACAGATCTATAAATCAAAAGGAAACATAATCCCGAATCAGGTATACACCAATGTAGAACATTAAAATCAGGATAGTGTTTAGCAACTTACATATAGTGGCAGCCCCTCAGGTGTCCAGCTCCCTCATGGGTCCGATGATGTATAGGCCCTGAGGAAGACTGGCGCCACCACACTTTTTAAAAGGCGCTCTGATTCACACGTGGCCACACGATGAGGACGCCAGCGGAGCGTCATATCCGGATATGAATGACGTTACTTCCGGTTACAGCGTGTCAATGCGTTCCACGCTGGAACGCATCGCCGGCGATTACAGGCATCAGGGAGATCAGGGAGATATTAATAAAGGGCTTATCTTTTGTCCCCACTGAGACGTTCAGACCTTTTGTTTGGATTAAAGACCTACATTTATTTTGTAGGAAGTTAAAGTGGCGTAAATTCTACAAGAACAATAATAGACAGACCTGTGCAAAATTGGGGATTGCTGAAGCTGATTTCCCAGATCTCCAACTGTTAATGGAATTACAGGATGAGGGTCAGAGGGACCTTGGTGAGGGCCCTTTCACCGACCTACGTCTACGCAGCACCAGATTGCCTCCAGGATCCAATTGTGAATACATCGATATCTTTCTTGAAATGGTGACTGCAAACATTGAGAGGATTGGAAAACTACCACATGGGTCTAATCTATCTAAGGTCGAGTGGGATGCTCTCAGTAACCTTGAAAGGGATAAAAATGTGGTCATCAAATCATCGGATAAGGGAGGCAATCTGGTGCTGTTAAGCCTCGAGCAGTATCGGACAATGTGTCTGAATATATTAAAAGATGGAACCAGCTATGAAATTCTAAAGCGTGACCCTAGCCAGCGCTATCTGGCTGAGTTAAAGACCATTCTTAGGAAAGGCTGTGAGACTGGGGTAATATCAATAACAGAGGCTGCATTTATCTCCCAGGAGGCCCCACAGATAGCGACCTTTTATGGGTTGCCAAAAATACACAAAGGGACCAATCCCTTGAAAGGACGCCCTATTGTGTCAGGGGTTGATTCTCTTACACAAAACAGTGGCATATATATTGATCTATATTAAGGGCTTTTGTCACCACTTTAAAAATCCTATACACGTGACACGACTGACTTTCTGAGAAAGATTGACACCATTACCATCGATGCTGGCTGCCTATTAGCCAGCATCGACGTTGAATCTTTATAAAGCAGCATACCTCATCAAAAGGGTATAGAGGCGGTAAACCATTTCCTCAACACACGGGACATACACTGCACTGAACATAACAGGTTCATTGTGGAATTACTGTCATTTGTGCTTACACACAATTTTTTCTATTTAATGGCTGCCTATACCACCAGCTCAGAGGGACGGCTATGGGGAGCCCTTGTGCTCCCACATATGCTAACCTCTTTCTGGGCTGGTGGGAGGACACCATTGTCTTTCCTGATGAACATAGGTGGTGGCATGACAGTCGGATTGTGGTCCCGCTACATCGATAACATATTTGTTGGGCGGGACCACATCAGAATGTCATCACTTTGTCCAGGAACTCAACGTCAATCCACTTGGCCTCGCGTTCACTTACGAGGTCCATGATAAGGAAATCACCTTTCTTGACGTCAAGGTTCAAAACAAGGTGAGAGACTAATCACCACCATTTATCGCAGACCCACGGCCACTAATAGTCTCCTGAGGTGGGACAGTCATCATCAATTTCCCCAAAGAGAGGAATTCGAAGGGGCAGTATCTTCGTGTGAAACGTAACTGTTCCACCTCAGGAGACCTTTACAATGAATCCAGACGTTTATACCAACGTTTCAGAGAACGGGGTTACCCTAAAAATATACTCCGTCAAGCGTTTCAGGAAGTGGAAGGACGTAGCAGGGACGATCTTCTGGTCCCGAAAACCAGCAATGGATGCACCCCAAGTCACTCGTCTTATCTCCACGTTTGACAATGCCAATAAAGAGGTTAGGTAAATTTTGGCACATACTCCTCAAAGATCCAGACATCAGGAGTCATTATCTACACACCCTAGCATTATATACAAGAGGGTAGAAGTCTCCGTGACTGTTTGGTCCGGAGTCATTATACTCCTCCTATTCCAGAATGAACCTGGCTATCAAGCAGACAATCTGGTTTATTCAGATGTGGTAAATGCAAAGCGTGTAGATATGTTAAAACAGGAAGTATCATTACATGTTCAGCCACAGATCGTTCTTTTTACTTAGGCAATTTGCCAACTGTAGAACAAGAGGTGTGAGATATGTTTTACAATGCCCATGTCCCCTTGATTATGTTGGGAAAACAACACGGGAATTCCGGAGGAGGATATGTGAGCATATCAATGATGTTATCAACAAAAGAGACATGTCTGTGGCTGAGCATGTTAACTCTGTACACGCAGGAGATCCCAGAGTTTTAAGATTCATGGCTCTTGAAGTCGTCCCACAATTGGCACGGGAGGGTGACTGGGATAGTAAAGTCCTATGTAAAGAGACAGAATGGATATACCGATTTCGGTCCCAGTCACCCCTGGGCCTAAATGATAGATTAACCTTTAGCTGTTTCCTATGAATTCTCCTTTCCTTGTAAGATATGATTCTCCCCTCAGCAGCTTTAAGAATAATATGTACCCAGCTAACCTGTGACACGTGAAGTGTCCAAAGCTTTTCTCTGGTTGAAGTTATATCCTTTTTTCATTGGTTATCAAATTACATTTTCTAATTATCTTACTGCACCATCCCTCACTATTAAAGGTTTATTCCCCAACACTTTTTTGAATTATATGCGAGGGTAATTGGCACTTCACCTGCGGTAAAAAATTTTTATCCATATATGATGGGGCTTAGCCAACAGACATTAAAAGATGTCCTTAGTGAGTATTTAACTTTGCACAGTGTAGATATTCATAGCGCTAACTAATAGCTTGCTCTTCTTCTCTGCGGTTCAAAGTATCATTCCTTGCCTGTAATCGCCAGTGATGCGTTCCATCGTGGAACACATTGACACGCGTAACCCAGAAGTGATGTCATTCATATCCGGATATGACGCTCCGCTGGCGTCCTCATCGCTTGGCGCGTGTGAATCAGAGCGCCTTTTAAATAGCGTGGTGGCGCCAGTCTTCCTCAGGGCCTATACATCATCGGACCCATGAGGGAGCTGGGCACCTGAGGGGCTGCCACTATATGTAAGTCGCTAAACACTATCCTGATTTTAATGTTCTACATTGGTGTATACCTGATTCGGGATTATGTTTCCTTTTGATTTATAGATCTGTCATTGGACAAGTGCTGCCTCATTTGTATCAGGTACCGCTGGTTACAGCCAGCTCCTCTTATACCATTACTGCTATACCATTTGATTATCTATCTGACCTGTCTGTGTTTGACCTCCTGATGAACCCTAAATAAGGCGGAAACGCTGTCGGGCGATCAGGTCACTTTAGGGCAATCCAGGGTTATAGGGGTAGGTAAGAAATCGAGGGCTCACCACCATCAGGTCAGTCCCTCGGGCTCAGGGATAATCAAGAGATAGAGTAGGAATATCTTACCTGTCCCCCTTAGCCGCCTTTCGCTCATACTCCCCCTACCCTGGGGCCCATACATGGTGTAAATTGTATTCACCAATTGAAGGGGAATTATTTTTGTTTGCTATTTAGTCACTTGGCTACTGCCATTTTTAATGCATATAATTAAAGGTATATGTTTTAGAGTCTACCACATGTAGGACTTAATTAAAAATTCAATACGTGGAGACCTGGTATCATGGTTTATGTATTTCTGTTTGTTCTAAAAGTCAAAAGCCTGCAGCGCCATGCTCCAGCGCAGCAGCCTGGCATTGTCTCCTGACACCCTGTTCAGCCACACCAATGGGTTGTGTTCTGTCAGTAAGGAAAATGGTTGCCCGTACAAATGGGGCTGCAGCTTTTTAAGGGCTTACACCACAGCCAGACATTCCTTTTCGATGGGCATTAATCAGGGCAGTTTTCAGTTGCTGGAAGGCTTGTTCACAATCTGGGGCCCAGACTACTAGCTTAGGGAGGTTTTTACGGGTCAAATCAGTGAGGGGCTTGGCTAGGGTGCTGTAATCGGGCACAAATTTCCGGTAGTACCCAGTGGTACCCAGGAAGGCTAGGACTTGGATCTTAGTACGGGGGGTTGGCCACTTGGCTACGGCCTCTATCTTGACGGGCTCGGGTTTCTGTTGGCTGTTCCCTATCCGATGGCCTAGATATTGGACTACCGCCATCCCTATATGGCATTTACTGGGTTTAAGGGTTAACCCTGCCTCCCTGATGCGGTCTAGTACGGCTTCTATGTGGGTCAGGTGTTCGGCCAGGAGTGACTAAAAATGGCTATGTCGTCTAAATAGGCGCAAGCATACTCCTGGAACCCGTCCAATAACCGATCCACCATTCTCTGAAAAGTAGCCGGGGCGTTTTTTATCCCGAATTGCATGACCTTAAACTGGTACAGGCCAAACGGGGTGACAAACGCCGACTTGGGGATGGCTTCCTCGGCTAAGGAATCTGCCTGTACTCCTTAAAAAGATTGATTGTAGTGAGGTACTGGCCTCTGGGCATTTTATCTAGGAGCTCGTCTATCCAGGGCATAGGGTAGGCGTCAGATACGGTTTTGTCATCGAGCCTCCTATAGTTTACGCAGAAGCGCCTTGTCCCATCCTGCTTTGGCACTAGCACTACCGGGGAAGCCCAGGGGCTGTCAGAGTGTTATATAACCCTTAACTGTAACATTTCCTCAATCTCTTACTGCATGTTCTCCTTTACGGACTCAGGTATGCGGTATGGGGGTTGTCGTAGCGGGGTTTGTCCAGGGGTCTCTACCCTATGGGTAGCTAGAGGTGTGTACCCGGGGAGATTATAGAATGTGGCCCCTTTATCCTGAATTAACCTTTGGGCTTGTGCCCGTTCCTGGGGACTAAAGTGCTCTCCCAACTGTACTTCTCCCGGGCCCTCGTTCTGGTCTCCTCTCTCTAGGGGGTCTGGGAGGGGTAAGTTATCAAAGTCCTCTGCAGCAGAGACACAGATGGCGGCTACATTTTCCACACGCTCGTAGTATGGCTTTAGCATATTCACGTGGAGCATGCGTTTGCCACCTGTCCCAGCGCAGGGGCCGATCACATACAATACAGACCAAAAGTTTGGACACACCTTCTCATTCAAAGAGTTTTCTTTATTTTCATGACTCTGAAAATTGTAGATTCACACTGAAGACATCAAAACTATTAATTAACACATGTGGAATTATATACATAAAAAAAAAGTGTGAAACAACTGAAAATATGTCATATTCTAGGTTCTTCAAAGTAGCCACCTTTTGCTTTGATTACTGCTTTGCACACTCTTGGCATTCTCTTGATGAGCTTCAAGAGGTAGTCACCTGAAATGGTTTTCACTTCACAGGTGTGCCCTGTCAGGTTTAATAAGTGGGATTTCTTGCCTTATAAATGGGGTTGGGACCATCCGTTGCGTTGTGGAGAAGTCAGGTGGATACACAGCTGATAGTCCTACTGAATAGACTGTTAGAATTTGTATTATGGCAAGAAAAAAGCAGCTAAGTAAAGAAAAACGAGTGGCCATCATTACTTTAAGAAATGAAGGTCAGTCAGTCCAAAAATTGGGAAAACTTTGAAAGTGTCCCCAAGTGCAGTCACAAAAACCATCAAGCGCTACAAAGAAACTGGCTCACATGCGGACCGCCCCAGGAAAGGAAGACCAGTCTGCTGCAGAGGATAAGTTCATCCGAGTCACCAGCCTCAAAAATCACAGGTTAACAGCAGCTCAGATTAGAGACCAGGTCAATGCCACACAGAGTTCTAGCAGCAGACACATCTCTAGAACAAACTATTAAGAGGAGACTGTGGGGCCTTCATGGTAGAATATTTGCTAGGAAACCACTGCTAAGGACAGGCAACAAGCAGAAGAGACTTGATTGGGCTAAAGAACACAAGGAATGGACATTAGACCAGTGGAAATCTGTGCTTTGGTCTGATGAGTCCAAATTTGAGATCTTTGGTTCCAACTACCGTGTCTTTGTGCGACGCAGAAAAGGTGAACGGATGGACTCTACATGCCTGGTTCCCACTGTGAAGCATGGAGGAGGTGGTGTGATGGTGTGGGGGTGCTTTGCTGGTGACACTGTTGGGGATTTATTCAAAATTGAAGGCATACTGAACCAGCATGGCTACCACAGCATCTTGCAGCAGCATGCTATTCCATCCGGGTTGCATTTAGTTGGACCATCATTTATTTTTCAACAGGACAATGACCCCAAACACACCTCCAGGCTGTGTAACAGCTATTTGACCATGAAGGAGAGTGATGGGGTGCTGCGCCAGATGACCTGGCCTCCACAGTCACCAGACCTGAACCCAATCAAGATGGTTTGGGGTGAGCTGGACCGCAGAGTGAAGGCAAAGGGCCAACAAGTGCTAAGCATCTCTGGGAACTCCTTCAAGACTGTTGGAAGACCATTTCAGGTGACTACCTCTTGAAGCTCATCAAGAAAATGCCAAGAGTGTGCAAAGCAGTAATCAAAGCAAAAGGTGGCTACTTTGAAGAACCTAGAATATGACATATTTTCTGTTGTTTCACACTTTTTTGTTATGTATATAATTCCACATGTGTTAATTCATAGTTTTGATGCCTTCAATGTGAATATACAATGTTCAGAGTCATGAAAATAAAGAAAACTCTTTGAATGAGAAGGTGTGTCCAAACTTTTGGTCTGTATTGTAGGTTGTATCACAGATCTGTTCTACCACCTTGTATGGGCCCTGCCAGGAGCCCTGCAGCTTGTCATTGTGGCCTGGCCTCAGGATTAGCACCTTCTGCCCTATCTGAAAGCTGCGGTCCCTGGCCCCCCTATCATACCATCTGCGCTGTCGTTGTTGGGCTGCCTGGAGGTTGGTACGCATTGTCTGAGTCAATTCCTCCAGGTGCTCACGAAACTCTAGCACTTATGGGACAATAGGAGTACCTCTAGTGTTCACCTTCCCTTCCCAATGTTCTCGGATGAGATCTAAGGGACCTCTCACCCTTCTCTCGAACAATAGTTCAAAGTGGGAGAACCCGGTGGACTCTTGGGGAACCTCCCTGTATGCAAATAGCAAATGAAGTAAGAACCTTTCCCAGTCCTTTCTGGCGTCTACAAACGTACGGATCATCTGCTTCAGCGTTCCGTTGAAACGTTCGCAGAGACCGTTGGACTGGGGGTGATAAGCCGAATTTAAGATGGGTTTAATACCGCAAACCTTCCAGAGTTGGTGGGTGACCTCTGTAGTGAATTGGGTGCCCCTATCCGAAATAATCTTCCGGAGAAATCCCATTCGGGAGAAGATTCGCATCAGGGCATCCGCTATGGTCTCTGCATGAATATTGGTCAGTGCCACCGCCTCTGGATACCTAGTGGCATAGTCCACTACGGTCAAGATGTACTTCTTGCCGGAGGGACTGGGTTTAGCTAGGGGGGCTATGAGGTCTACGGCTACTCGACTAAATGGTTCCTCAATGATCGGAAGGGGTTTATAGCGATCTCCTTGCTTCCCTACTCTCTGGCAGGTATCGCAGGTTTGGCAAAAAAGTTCTGGGTCAGCCGATGTTTAGTTCGGCTGACCCCTAGATGTCCTGACAGGTGTATGTCGTGGGCAATGCGCAGTAAATCCTGCCTATATTTTTGGGGTACTATCATCTGTTTAGTGGGCATCGGGATAGACCCAGCTACTATTTTTTCAGCGAAGCGGTATAATAGGCCCTTGTCCCAGGCATATCTCTCTCCATCCAACCCGGCCTGGCTGTTTGCTATCCTGTCTTTATACACCTGTAAGGAGGGATCTAGAGCTACATCACTGCCAAATTCTAACGGGGCATCCCATGGGAGGGCATAGGGAGAAGGAAGTGGTTCACTTACCTGAGCCTCAGAGTGTGTGGATGGTGCCGTGGTGCGGACTTCTTGCCTCTTGTACCAAGGGGTTGGGGAACAAAAGCTGAAATGAGCTCCCCAAGTCGCTGCCCAAAATAACATCTGCCGGTAAGTCTTGCATGAGCCCCACTTCCACGTCCCTGATCCTACTCCCCAATTAAAATGCACCTTGTCAGTAGGTACTTTGTAGATGGCTCCCCTGCCACTCGCACGGCTACACAATTTCCGGTGTGGGCCTCCTTGGGGATGAGTTGGTTCCGGACCAAGGTCAAAGTGGCCCCAGAGCCCTTGCACAGGTATGCTAGGTATACAACCTAGGTATACAACCTGGCGATGACCTTGTCTATTGTCGGAGGCTGCGTGGATGGGGTTGGCCTCATGTAGTACCCCAGTTGTTCTTCTACAGATGGAGCTGAAGTGTGTCGGGTGTTAGCTTCACCCTGGTAGCAATGTACCGCCACCCGAGCCCCTGGAGGTTGGTACTGATTAGACCAGGTTTGGCGGATTTGGTTCCTTGGGCATTCCCGTTGCACATGCCCAAGGTGTGGCATCGTATACTGGGCCGGGGTGGGTATCTCGGTGGGTATTGGTTAGGGGCTCCCCTGGTTGTGAAAGAGTCGCAGGAGCTGGAAGAGGTGCTGCATGTCTGGAGAGTAAGTGGGGGTCGACGCTGGTATCGCCTTGCGTCTTGGTGCTTGTCTGCTAGCTTAGCTGTGTCGTGTAGGGTATGAGACTTTCGATCCCTTACCCAGTCTTGTACCTCTGGTGCTAGTCCCTTGAAGAATTGTTCTAGGAGGATCAGTTGTAGTAGGTCCTCCAGGGTAGTGGCTTGGGTCACTTGTATCCACCTCATGGCAGCTCTGTGTAAGCGGTGAGCCCATTTTGCATGGGAATATTTTTCCTGCTTTTTAAGTTCACGGAATTTATGCCTGCATGCCTCTGGAGTAATAGCATAACGTGCTAGAATGGCCTGTTTCACCTTCTGGTAGTCTCTGCTGTCCTCATCAGGAACTGCACGATATGCCACTGCTGCACGGCCAGATAATCTGCCGGTAAGCAGGGGTACCTAGTCTCGCGGGGCTGATATCATGCAGCTGGCACAATCTTTCAAAGTCCTGTAGATGGCTCTCGATGTCATCCTCTGTATCGGCATAATTTTTAAAGGCTTGATAGGGAATCTTAACTTTTCCCTGGTTGATGCTAGATGGTGCTCGTCACCCCTCTCTGGATCGCCGGCCTGTTTGTAGCTGCCTGACCATGATATACTCCTGTACATCTGCCATTAATCTATCCAACGTCTCCATGGTCGGTGTTTCTAGGTAAAACTAATCTGGTTCTGAGTTCTTTTTGGAACTCGGTTTCTTCCCTCTGTGGTGGAGGTACCGTATTCTTTGCTCAGTCTCCCTCCATGAGTTTGGCAATAAGGGTAGCTTTCATCTTGGTGCTGGCTATTTTACCCTTGCTTCCAATAGTTCTTTTAGTGTAGCTCATTTTAATGTGGCATAGTTCGTCTCCATTCACCGTCCGTTCGTATAGTCAAACATATTCCCGAATTCAGGTTTTTATACGAATGGCTGTTTCAACGAACCTCTGTTTTCCCTTCTCCGTTCGTATCAATAACTCCCGAATGCTGTTTTGCTGTGAGGTTTGAATCCTGTCGCTGGCCACCAATTGTAGCGGAGTAGTAGTATAATCCACGGTATCTCCGCTGGTAGTCTTATTCAGCATACAACATACAGGTAGCATAAGTATAATCCCTTTTCTCAAGAACTGGACGACATGCAGTTTGGGAGTCAACCACGCCTTTATTGCATTGCAACCATTTATATTCAAGTCCCCATGCAAGAGGTTTCCATAATAGCATTCCAGGGGTTTTCCAGGGAAACTTAACCTGCAAGGCTATTTCCCATCATGCCTTTCTGTACTGGAGAGATAATTGCATAAGAGTATACAATTAACACATGGACACAGCCTTTGATATACTGAAGTGGCTAGGTTTGCCACAGTTCCACTGCCAGAACATCCTGCCGGAAAAGGCTAACGCAAGTGTGAAAGTAGCCTAATACAAGTATATGTACAATAGTTTTTTTCTTTGATTCTACAGAGTGATTCATCAGAAAATGATGATATTGAGGAACCTACTCAACCAGCTGAGCCTCAAAACCCAGTAAGTATGAAAATCGAGTAACTATGATCCAAATTTTCAAACAAATAAAGGTGTTATCCTAGTTATTTTTATTTATGTACTATCATCAGATTCAGCCTTCTGAAGAGAAGGCGCACTCCGTGCCAGCATAGCCTTCTCTTCATTGTTTACTTGCAGCGGAAACATTGTAATTACAACTAAGCCATCAAATTGACTTACATATGAAGGCTCAGCTATATACACTTGTAGAGGAATAAACCGTCCCATTCAAGTGAGTTGGATGTGTTACTGCATTTACACCTGCTGCTGGTAAACAATAAAGGAATGCTGCCCTGCCACAGGGCGCCCTCTCAAACACAACAATAGCTGATCTCAGGAGACCAGCTACAAAACACCGCTGAGCCTCACTTAAGAGTCTCAACACAGCAATCCGAAGTGCAAAGTTCCCTGGGAAACAGGAATATGCAAAATAAATGTGGAGCCCCAGTTATGGGTCTACAACACAATGAAAGCCAGATATCCCTCAAAGGAAGGAAAACCAAGCTAAGGGGTGTCTCCATTACAGAGATCACCAAATCCACCATATTAAGTGGCCCCTATGTCAAGATCCAGCTTTTTCACAAGCTTTAAGGATGTGACAGGGAAAACCTAAGCTAGGTATCCATCCACAGACAGCTGTTTCGGGGTGTTGCCCTCATCAGTGTGGAGTAGGATTCTGGCTAACCGGGAGCAATGCCTCGGAGACCACTCAAACACAACAATAGCTGATCTCAGGGAGACCATCTACAAAAACACCGCGGAGCCTCACTTAAGAGTCTCAACACAGCAATCCGAAGTGCAAAGTTCCCTGGGAAACAGGAATATGCAAAATAAATGTGGAGCCCCAGTTATGGGTCTACAACACAATGAAAGCCAGATATCCCTCAAAGGAAGGAAAACCAAGCGAAGGGTGTCTCCATTACAGAGATCACCAAATCCACCATATTAAGTGGCCCCTATGTCAAGATCCAGCTTTTTCACAAGCTTTAAGGATGTGACAGGGAAAACCTAAGCTGAGATCAGCTATTGTTGTGTTTGAGTGGTCTCCGAGGCATTGCTCCCGGTTAGCCAGAATCCTACTCCACACTGATGAGGGGCAACACCTCGAAACAGCTGTCTGTGGATGGATACCTAGCTTAGGTTTTCCCTGTCACATCCTTAAAGCTTGTGAAAAGCTGGATCTTGACATAGGGGCCACTTAATATGGTGGATTTGGTGATCTCTGTAATGGAGACACCCCTTCGCTTGGTTTTCCTTCCTTTGAGGGATATCTGGCTTTCACAGGCGCCCTCTCGTCAGACAGCAGAACAATGGGGGTGCAGGGTATTGGATCCCTGTCGATCTGATATTGATGACATATGGAGAGTGTAGGTCAAAAACAAAATTTAACTAGGACAACCACTTTGAATATAGCTAATTTGAAAGTACAATAAAAATTGTTAGTGTAATTTATAAAGTGGACTCGCCAGAAAACCAAGCCCTTTTTTTGAGGTGTCCAATTTTACAAGACATTGTCTATGTTGAATAGGATTTAGTTGTTATTATTTAAATTAATCTAGGCATTCCAGGCATTATTCATTATGATCAACAGTGGGAACCGGACAAGGAACCTCCCATTCCGTAAATAGATAACGAAGGTCGACTGGTGAACATAAATTGGTGTCACTCTGGAAAGTGCAAACTAATGCCAAGCCTGGAAGACAGCATATGTTGTAATTAAATTGCATAATTGAACACATTTCGAGGTGGCCATTGCTGTGTCCAGGAAAATGAATATTTTGATACATAGTAACATAGTTTATTAGGCCGAAAAAGACATCTGTCCATCCAGTTCGGCGTGTTATCCTGCAAGTTGATCCAGAGAAAGGCAAAAAAACAATTTTCCCCACTTAAGAGGAAAAAATTTCCTTCCCGACTCCAATCAGGCAATCAGAATAACTCCCAGGATCAACAACTTATCTCTAGCAGCTATAACCTGTAATATTATTACACTCCAGAAATACATCCAGGCCCCTCTTGAACTCTTTTAGTGAACTCACCATCATCACCTCCTCAGGCAGAGAGTTTCATAGTCTCACTGCTCTTACCGTAAAGAATCCACTTCTATATTTGTGTACAAACCTTCTTTCCTCCAGACGCAGAGGATGTCCCTTTGTCACAGTCCTGGAGATACATAGATGATGGGAGAGATCTCTGTACTAACCCCTGATATATGTATACATAGTTATTAGATCTCCCTCAGTCGTCTTTTTTCTAAAGTGAATAACCCTAATTTTGATCATCTTTCAGGGTACTGTAGTCCCCCATTCCAGTTATTACTTTAGTTGCCCTCCTCTGAACTCTCTCCAGCTCTGCTATGTCTGCCTTGTTCACAGAGCCCGGAACTGTACACAGTACTCCATGTGTGGTCTGACTAGTGATTTGTAAAGTGGTAGTACTATGTTCTCATCACGGGCAGCTATGCCCCTTTGATGCAACCCATTATCTTATTGGCCTTGGCAGCAGCTGCCTGACAGTGGTTTCTACAGCTTAGTTTGCTGTTCACTAAAATTCCTAGGTCCTTTTCCATGTCAGTGTTGCCAAGAGTTTTACCATTTAGTATGTACGGGTGACTTGCATTATTCCTTCCCATGTGCATAACCTTATATTTGTCGGTGTTAAACCTCATCTGCCACTTATCTGCCCAAGCCTCCAATCTATCCAGATCCCTCTGTAGCAGTATACTGTCCTCTTCCGTGTTAATTACTTTACATAGTTTAGTGTCATCTGCAAAAATTTATATTTTACTGTGCAAGCCTTCTACCAGATCATTAATAAACATATTGAAGAGAATAGGGCCCAGTACTGACCCCTGAGGTACACTTTAGGGACAGTGACCCAATCTGAGTGTGTACCATTAATAACCACCCTCTGTTTTCTATCACTGAGCCAGTTACTTACCCACATACAGACATTTTCTCCCAGTCCAAGCATTCTCATTTTATATACTAACCTTTCATGCGGTACAGTGTCAAATGCTTTGGAGAAGTCCAGATATACGACATCCATTGATTCGTCGCTGTCAACTCTAGAACTTACCTCCTCATAGAAACTGATTAAATTAGTTTGACATGACCGATCTCTCATGAAGCCATGCTGATATGGCGTTATTTGCTTGTTTTCATTGAGGTACTCTAAGATAGCATCTCTTAGAAAACCTTCAAACAGTTTACCCACAACAGATGTTAAACTTACCGGCCTATAGTTTCCGGGCTCTGTTTTTGGACCCTTTTTGAATATTGGCACCACATTTGCTTTGCGCCAATCCTGTGGAACACTCCCTATCAGTATAGAGTCCTTAAATATCAGAAATAAGGGTCTGGCTAGGACATTAATTAATTGTCTTAGGATACGGGGCTGTATGCCATTTGGTCCTGGCGATCTGTCTATTTTAATCTTTTTAAGACACCGCTGTACTTCTTCCTGAGTCAGACAGCTTACTTTTAATGGGGAATTTACTTATACATTCCTCAGTAATAGTCCCATAAGGTATGTACCTCTCATAATTAGATTTTTGGATGCTTTAAAAATATCCCATTTTGTGGCTGTATTTTTATTTTTGAGGACTTCCCAGTTAGTTAGGCCAATGGCCTCTCTCAGTTGGCTAAATTTAGCTTTTTGAAGTTTGGTGTTTTTGTTCCTCCCTGAAGAAACACTTTTGAATGACAATTGGAAGGTTATTACTTTATGGTCACTATTTCCCAGGTGGGGAAACCTGCACGTCTGTTGTTCTGTCAAGTCTATTGGTTAATACTAAGTCCAATATGGCCGTCCCTCTAGTTGGGTCCTGAACCAGTTGGGAAAGGTAATTGTCTTTGGTTATTGCCAAGAACCTGTTTCCTTTACGGAGACAGAGGGAAGGAGGACCCTTATCTACGGATGAGAAATAGAACGGCCACCCCTGACTAACCCTAAGCTGGCACCTGTCTGCCCTGATACCCTAGACGGGGTGTGAACCCGTACGGCGATCTGGATGCCTAAACCCTCAGTCACCCTAAGAAGACTAGACTGGGGAAAGGCAGATGGGAGCACTAGTCACCATCACTCATGTCTAGGAGAACAACAGGGGAAGACAGCAACAAACAAACAATCTCAGCAGAGATAGACTTATCCAGTCACGAGCAGAGAAGTAGAGTTGTTTCGGTACCAAAATTTTGATTCGGTATCGATACCATAAAAAGTATTGCGATACTCGATACCATTCGATACCACGCGAAAAAATAAAAACGCCAAAAAATCCGCGTGCATTCCACATTTTATGAAACCGCGGCTCATAATACAACAGTCCTATCCTACTTTTTTGTGGGAACAAGGCGACTAAAAGAAAATGGCAGAATCGTGCATTTTTCTTTTTCTTTTTTTTTCTTTTACGGCGTTCACCGCATAAAAGTGGATTTTTAATAGTTTGGACTTTTGAGACGTGGCGATATGTAATATTTTATTTATGTATTGTTTATATATTTTATATGTAAAATTGGGAAAGGGGGATTTATAATTAATATTTTGGTGTACTTTAACTTTTTTTTTTTTTTTTACAGTTTATTTATTAACTATTTCCACCCTAGGGGCTAGAACCTGGAATATTCTCATCCTATTCACCCTGATAGAGCTCTATCAGGGTGAATAGGACTTAACCCTCTACCTGCTGCCCTGTGCTCTGTGCACACAGCAGCAGGGAGCTGACCAAGGCAGCCAGGACTTCAGAAGCGTCCTGGTTACCATGGTAACCGATCGGAGCCCCAGCATTACAGTGCTGGGGCTCCGATCACTGCCACTACCACCAATGAGGAGGAGCTGAGGGGACCCTGTGGCCACTGCTACCAATGATTTTATTACTGGGGGAAGGGGGGCACACTGCCCACCAATGTTTTAATACTGGGGGGGCACACTGCCCACTGCCCACCAATGTTTTAATACTAGGGAGGGGGCGGAGCACTGGCCAGCAATGCCGAGTAGTTTCTTGTATAAATGCAGGCAGAAGGCACAGCCTGCCAGCACCTGCCTGTGAACGAGCGCTGCGATCAGAGGCTATTAACCCCTCAGGTGCCGCACCTGATTGCAGTGCTGGGTCACAGGCAGGTGCTGGCAGCCTGTGTCTTCTGCCTGCATTTATACAAGAAACTACTCGGCATTGCTGGCCAGTGCTCCCGTCCCCCAGCTCCGCCCCTCCTCCCGCCCCTTCTCCCTCTATTGGTTGAAGCGGCAGCACAGGGGGAGGGAGAGACTGCCTCCTTCTCCCTGTGCTGCCGAGGAGAACATGGCCGCGCTGAGAGCGGCGCAGCCATGCTCTCCTATACTGGGCTGTGCAGTAGTGCAGCCCAGTATCGATAAAATACTTTTCCTGGTATCGAGTGCGATACCAGAGAAAGTATCGATCGGGTACCGAAAGTTCGATACCGAAACAACCCTACAGAGAAGATGATCCCAATAACGACAGTCCACGCCAGACAAGAGCTCCACAGCAATACCGTCAAACGTTCTCCTTCAAAGGTCAGAATAGCACTGGAATTAAGGACTATATCTGGCAATGACTGCAAGTGAAACTGAAACTAATATAGTATCTGGGAGTGGCAGACAGGACTCGCCTGAGAAGGATGCCTACAAACTCCCAGTCAGGACAAAAAGGTTCACGAGGCAAAACCCGGATGACATACCCTGAACCACGGAGCAAACTCACAAGCTATCGCGAGTAGCAAGTCGCTGCGACCTTCTCCTCCCAGACCTGTCTGGATCAGTCACAGTCGTGACAGTACCCCCTTTCTACGAGGGCCACCGGACCCTCAAGACCAGGCCTCTCCGGATGGGACCTATGAAAAGCCCGAATGAGTCTGTCCGCCTTTATCTCTGATGCTGGCACCCACATTCTCTCTTCGGAACCATAACCTCTCCAGTGCACCAGGTACTGAAGAGAGCGGCGAACATATCGTGAATCAACAATCTTTTCTACCTGAAACTCAAGACTGCCATCAACAACCACCGGTGGAGGCGGTAGTGGAAATGGTTCAGGAGGTTCTACATATCTCTTACGCAGAGATTTGTGGAAGACATTATGGATCCTTAGAGTCTGAGGTAGCTCCAGACGAAAAGCCACCGGGTTAATGATCTTAATTACCCTATAAGGATCAATAAATCTCGGACATAATTTCCATGAGGGAACCTTCAACTTGATATTTCTGGTAGACAACCACACCAAGTCATTCACCCCAAGGTCCGGACCTTCAGAGCGCTTCTTATCAGCCACACGTTTGTATCTACCACCAATTCTCTTCAAACTTTCTTGCACACTCTGCCACACTGATGAAAGTGAAGACGCAAATCGTTCCTCCTCGGGAATCCCAGACGCCCCCCTCACTAAACGTACAAAACTGAAGATAGAAACCATACGCACCAAAAAATGGTGACTTATTGGTGGATTCTTGACGACGATTATTAATGGCAAACTCGGCTAACGGTAAATAAGATGACCACTCCTCCTGATTTTCGGAAACAAAGCATCTCAAATACGTCTCTAGGTTTTGATTGGTACGTTCAGTCTGACCGTTGGACTGTGGATGGAAAGATGAAGAAAACGACAGATGAACCCCTAAACGTGAACAAAAAGCTTTCTAAAATTTAGAAACAAATTGGGTACCACGATCCGAAACATGAGTAAGGACCTTGATGTGATATGGTCCGAAACGCGTAGACGAATATGTATACCTCTTTGTCAAGTTTTTATACTGGAGACATGAAATAAAGATTGAAGATTTATTATCTGCAAGAAGGAGCTGGACTTCATTTTTCTTTGTAATTGGGATCGGTTGGTCTATGATCTGTGTCCGACCTTGTGGACTTTAAACAGGTGAGAGCTGCTCAAAATTAAGTTTATTTATTACCACGATCCGAAACAATATCGGAAGGTACCCCGTGAAGCTTCACGATGTGGTCAATAAAAACCTGAGCCAGTGTGTTAGCATTAGGTAATGCGGTAAGAGCAATAAAGTGCACCATTTTACTGAATCTGTCTACAACTACAAGAATAACAGTCTTCCCGCTGATACTGGTGAATCAGTAATGAAATCCATTGATAGGTGCGTCCAAGGCCTGTTGGGGATGGCCAGAGGTAAAAGACACCCTGCCGGACGAGTATGATCCACCTTAGAACGAGCACAGGTAGCACATGCAGACACAAAATTCAACACCTCCTGGCGCCACTTAGGCCACCAGAACCGACAAGACACTAATTCAGAGGTTGCCTTACTACCTGGGTGTCCTGCCAGTGTGGAGTTATGGTGTTCTTTTAGTATCTCCAGGCGTAAATTTTCTGGCACAAACAGTTTACCCGAGGGGCAGGAGGCCGGGCGTCCCCCTGAGCTTCCAACACCCTCCTCTCTAAACCTGAGTGTAATGCAGAGACCACCACCCCCTTTTGCAAAATAGGATCTAGTACATCAACATCACCCCTCCAGGAAAACTTCGAGACAATGCATCCGCCTTAGCATTTTTGCCCCGGGCGATAGGTTATTACAAAATTAAACCTAGTAAAAATAACGACCACCGAGCCTGTCTAGGGGTGAGACGTTTAGCAGACTCCAGATATAATAAGTTTTTGTGATCAGTAATCACCGTGACGGGATGAACCGCCCCTCCAGAAAATGACGCCACTCCTCTAAGGCCAACTTAATAGCCAAAAGTTCCCTGTTGCCAATATCATAGTTCCTTTCTGCAGTAGACAATTTCTTCGAAAAGAAAGCACACAGACGCCATTCACCAGGGACGGGCCCTGAGATAGTACCGCTCCCACCCCCACCTCTGATGCGTCAACCTCTACAATAAAAGGAAGCGAGACATCTGGCTGTACGAGAATAGGGGCCGAGGTGAATCTCTCCTTGAGAGATGTAAAGGCAGTTTTGGCTGCATGTGACCATTTGGAAAAATCGGATCCCTTTCGGGTCATGTCCGTCAGTGGTTTGACAACCAAGGAATAGTTCTTTATAAACTTTTTATAAAAATTGGCAAACCCCAGGAAGCATTGCAATGCCTTCAGGTTCTCAGGCAGATCCTAGTCCATAATTGCCCGGACTTTCTCTGGATCCATGCGGAAACCTGAATCTGACAACACATACCCCAGAAATGGCAGTTCTTTCACGGCGAACACACATTTCTCTAATTTAGCAAACAATTTGTTGGCCCTTAATATCTGCAGCACTTGTCTCACATGCATCTTATGTGTATTGTAAGAGGGTGCAAGGTATCATGTGCGATGGCAGGTACGTGTCACCGAGGTTGCTGGCCTCGGTGAGGTGAGAGCCGGGTTTTTGTCTGCAGCAGCTAGTGCTGCTAGACTCTGTGACTTAGTTTGGCTGCAAAGCTAATCCGGGCCGGCTCTTACTGGGAGTAGGTAAAGTGTAGGGTGGGTGCCTACTCCCCACGGTCCAGGCCGGACTTTATCCGGCCCCTTTAAAAGGCAGCCTCCTTAGCAGCTGGGGAGGTGATTATCCTGGAGCTGCTAACAGGGCTGAGGAGTTCTCTGTCCTGGAGGAAAGAGCTCAGCAAGGAGGTGTTTTGTTCCTGGCTACCTGAAGCTGGATTCTCCTGCGGCGGGGCCGACAGCGTGGTGCGAACCTGCACCTACACCTCCCAGGTGACTGAACCTGTGTTGGCCTGTTTTGCTTTGCCTCCTTGTGTCTGGCCTGTGTGAATTACCACCAAGAGACTGTTTCTGTTTATTTTTGTGTCAGTGTGAATAAAACACTGTTTGTTGCACAATTCTGGACTCCTTGTTTTGCCTCTGTACTGCACCCGCACCGCTATCTACCAGAGCGACTCCCACATTTGGTGTCGGATGCGGGCATGCGCAGTGAGGCTGGCGTGAACGCCGAACTTTGTTTTTTGTGCGGAGCAAAAGTGAATGTCCTATATTAGGCCGGCAAAGTTGCAGCCTGTGATCTCTGGCAACATGGAGGCTGCTGTGAAGGCTCTCGTAGAAGCTAACGTGCAGCAGCGGGAGACCAACCAGTTACTGCTACAACATGTGATGGCATTACAGGCGGCAGGAGCGTCCCACCACGTCCATGATGCTCGGAAGCGGTCCGTGCGGCGATCCCAAAGATGACCCCCGCAGACGACGTGGAGACATACCTAGCGGTCTTTGAGAAGGTCGCCGTGAGGGAAAAGTTACCCCGTGACCAGTGGGCCGAGGTGGTTGCTCCTTTCCTGGCATCCGGACCCCAGCAAGTTTTTTTGATTTGGCAGACGACCAGGCTGCTGACTATTCCACGGTGAAGGGGAGATCCTGGCCAGACTGGGGGTAAACGTGTTGGTCCGGGCTCAGCGGGTCCACCAGTGGGACTTTAAAGTGGCTGAACCCGCCAGGTCGCAGTACTATGAGTTGCTGCACAGGATGCAAAAATGGCTGCAGCCTGAGGTTCTAAGTCCGACTGCTATGCTGGACCGGCTGCTGGCTGACATGTTTTGGAGGGCCTTGCCTTACCCCCTTCAACACTGGATCGGCCAGGTATCCCCACCAATGCCCTTGAGATGGTCGACCTGGTGGAGCGATATGAGGCCACCAGAAACCTGCAAGGGGTTCTTTTGGGAGGGGGCCAGTCAAACCCGGAAGTCTCCACCCCAGTCCCAGCGGCCGGCCAAACCCGCCCGGGATGTACCTCTTGCAGATCCGTCCCCAGTGGTCTGCTGGCAGTGTCGGGAGCCTGGACACATAAGGGCCAACTGTCCACAGTGGGGGAACCCATGGAGACTAATTATGGGTACCGGCCTTCCATGTATGCCCGGAGACTGTGTGCGACCGGCACCCCGAGACAATAGACAGTCGTCATCTGTGCCAGGTGCAAGTCGGGGATAACCTGGCAGTGGCGCTGTTGGACTCAGGGAGCCTAGTAACCCTGGTAAGTGCTGCCCTGGTACAGCCCACCCAGTATACGGGCCGGAAAGTGGGTGTGGTGTGCATTCATGGAGACTTAAAGGACTATCCCACTGCTGTAATGTCTCTGTCCACGGCGGCCGGCACCTGGACTTGTGAGGTGGCGATCTCCACAAAGCTACCCTATGAACTGATAATTGGGAGAGACTTCCTGGTTTTCCATCACTGTGGCCTGAGGTGAAGGTGTCTAATAGCCCTGAGACAGGGGTAACCCTAGCAGAGTGGCCTGATACCACTGGAAGGCCAGAACCCTGGGAGCCCGAGTCTGAAGGGCCAGCGGTAGGGGTGACCACTGCTGCAGCGGTAGTGGGGGAGACAACCCCACTGGAGTGTAATGGTGGGAGACACGGAGGACTTGCCACCGGGACCTGAGTTGGCAGACCTCAATGTCTCCGGGGAAAATTTTGGGACCGCACAACACCGGGACCAAACCCTAACCAGGGCCTGGGAGAATGTGCTGGAAATTGATGGTAAACCCCAGAAACCAGGGGCTGAATTAATGTTCCCACGATTTATTGTTCTGCAGGATATGTTGTATCGGGTGAACCAAATCCGAGGTGAACCTGTTGAACAGTTGGTGGTGCCCACAGCGTATCGCAAGCTTGTCATGGAGCTTGCCCACCAACATGTTCTTGGGGGACACCTGGGGTGGCAGAAAACCCAGGACCGCATACTGCAGCGGTTTTATTGGCCCAGTGTGTTCAAGGAGGTAGAAAATTATTGTAAGTCCTGTCCAACCTGTCAGGTAACTAGCCCCCAGCCACATTTCCGTAGTCCTCTGGTACCTCTGCCAATTATTGAAGTACCGTTTGAGCGAATCGCTATGGATTTAATTGGGCCTGTACCAAAGTCTGCTAGGGGCCACCAACACATTCTGGTAGTTCTCGACTATGCCACTCGGTATCCGGAGGCGGTGCCTCTGCGACATACCTCAGCTAGGCTCATTGCCAAAGAGTTAATGGAGATGTTTTCCCGTGTGGGCCTGCCAAAAGAGGTTCTGACAGACCAAGGGACCCCTTTTATGTCCAAAGTAATGAAGGAACTGTGTAAATTGTTGCGTATAAAGCAGTTACGGACGTCCGTTTACCATCCGCAAACAGACGGTCTTGTTGAGAGGTTTAATCAAACTCTAAAAAATATGTTAAAAAGGGTGGTGTCTAGAGATGGGAAGGACTGGGACCTGCTTCTGCCCTATCTCATGTTCGCAGTGCGAGAGGTGCCCCAGGCCTCTACTGGGTTCTCGCCCTTCGAACTGCTTTATGGCAGACACCCTCGGGGCCTGTTGGATATCGCCAAGGAAGCATGGGAACAACAGCCTGTCCCCCACAAAAGTGTCATTGAGTATGTCGCCCAGATGCAGGAACGGATGGAAAGGGTGTTGCCCTTGGTCCGGGAGCATATGGAGGCAGCACAACAAGCCCAGAGTAGGGTGTACAATCGTCAGGCTCGGGTGCGGGACTTCAATCCGGGATATCGGGTTTTGGTTCTGGTACCCACCCTTGACAGCAAATTCCTAGCTAGGTGGCAGGGCCCCTATGAGGTGATCAAGAAGGTAGGGAAGTAAATTACAAAGTACACCAGCCAGGCGGCGCAAGCCGGAGCAGGTGTACCACGTGAATTTACTTAAGCCGTGGAAAGATAGGGACGCGGCCGACGACCACAGCCCCCGACCGGGGCTTCTAGGTGAAAAGGGTCCAGCCCCACAGTTCGAGGCCTGTGAAGCCGTAACCACGGTAAAAATTGCAGACAGCCTGTCTTCCAAACAAGTTCAGGAAGTCAGGGAGTTCCTCAGTCGGAACACGGATGTGTTCTCAGACCTCCCTGGCCGCACGTTCTCATCCGACATGACATCGTCACTGAGCCTCAGGCCAAGGTCCGGTTAAAACCATACCGGGTACCCGAGGCTCGGCGGCGGGCCATCGCGGAGGAAGTGCAGTTAATGTTGAAGCTCGATGTCATTGAGGAGTCGAAAAGTGAGTGGGCCAGTCCCATAGTCCTAATACCCAAGCCGGATGGGACGTTGCGGTTCTGCAACGACTTTCGCAAGTTTAATGAAGTATCCAAGTTTGACGCGTATCCCATGCCCCGAGTAGACGAGCTTGTTGAAAATTTAGGACAAGCCCGTTATTTTTCTGTGCTGGACCTCACTAAAGGGTACTGGCAGGTACCCTTAACGGAGACGGCTAAGGAAAAAAACGCGTTTGTTACCCCGCAGGGCCTATATCACTACAAGGTGTTACCCTTTGGCCTGCATGGCGCCCCCGCCACTTTCCAAAGGTTAATGGACATAGTGCTGCGACCACATCGTCGGTACGCCTCGGCCTACTTAGATGATGTAGTCATCCACAGCACCGACTGGGAAAGCCATTTACCCAAGGTGCAGGCGGTAGTGGATGCCCTGAGGAAAGCTGGACTAACCGCCAATCCAAAAAGTGTGCGATTGGGTTGGAAGAGACCAAATATCTGGGATATGTAATTGGACGGGAGTCATCAAACCTCAGGTAACTAAGGTAGAGGCCATTCGCAACTGGCCCCGACCGGTCACCACCAGGCAGGTAAAGTCGTTCCTGGGGATTGTAGGATACTACATGAGGTTTGTGCCCCACTTTGCCACAATAGCAGCGCCATTGACAGACCTGTTGAAGGGGCGAAAGTCTGGGAGGGTTAGCTGGAGTGAGAAGGCGGAGGAGGCTTTCTCCACGTTGAAGTCGGCCCTGTGTAGGTCCCCGGTTTTGGTGACACCCGACTTCAACAAGGAGTTTGTCGTACAGACCGACGCCTCGGAGGTAGGCCTCGGTGCGGTACTGTCGCAGGAGGTCAACGGGGAAGAACATCCCGTTGTCTTCCTGAGCCGTAAGCTCAGTCCCGCTGAGTCCAGATATAGTATAGTGGAGAGGAGTGCCTGGCTATCAAGTGGGCACTCGAATCTCTCCGCTACTACCTGTTAGGGAGGAGGTTCCGTCTGGTGACCGACCATTCCCCCCTCAAGTGGATGAGTCAGGCCAAGGAGAGGAATGCTCGGGTCACCAGGTGGTTCCTATCCCTTCAAAATTTCAAATTCTCCGTGGAACACAGGGCAGGCCGCTTGCAGGGCAACGCAGATGCCCTGTCCGCGTCCACTGCCTCACGTGTGTTCACCCCTCAGGGTTGAACAAAGGGGGGTGTGTGTAAGAGGTTGCAAGGTATCATATGCGATGGCAGGTACGTGTCACCGAGGTTGCTGGCCTCGGTGAGGTGAGAGCCGGGTTTTTTGTCTGCAGCAGCTAGTGCTGCTAGACTCTGTGACTTAGTTTGGCTGCAAAGCTAATCCGGGCCGGCTCTTACTGGGAGTAGGTAAAGTGTAGGGTGGGTGCCTACTCCCCACGGTCCAGGCCGGACTTTATCCGGCCCCTTTAAAAGGCAGCCTCATTAGCAGCTGGGGAGGTGATTATCCTGGAGCTGCTAACAGGGCTGAGGAGTTCTCTGTCCTGGAAGAAAGAGCTCAGCAAGGAGGTGTTTTGTTCCTGGCTACCTGAAGCTGAATTCTCCTGCGGCGGGGCCGACAGCGTGGTGCGAACCTGCACCTACACCTCCCAGGTGACTGAACCTGTGTTGGCCTGTTTTGCTTTGCCTCCTTGTGTCTGGCCTGTGTGAATTACCACCAAGAGACTGTTTCTGTTTATTTTTGTGTCAGTGTGAATAAAACACTGTTTGTTGCACAATTCTGGACTCCTTGTTTTGCCTCGGTACTGCACCCGCACCGCTATCTACCAGAGCGACTCCCCACAGTATCCAGATCCGGAGAATAGACCAGGATGTCATCAAGATATATCACAACAAATCTCCCGATAAGGTGACTAAAAATATCGTTGACAAAATGTTGGAACAGGCGCAGGCGCATTAGTAACACCAAATGGCATGACCAGATTTTCATAATGCCCTTCCGTAGTATTAAAAGCCGTCTTCCACTCATCCCCTCTTTGATGCGAACCAGGTTATAGGCTCCTCTGAGATCCATTTTGGAGAACCATTTAGCACCAGCAACCTGATTAAAGAGGTCGGGAATGAGAGGAAGAGGATAGGGATCACGGATAGTTATCCGGTTTAATTCCCGGAAATCCAGGCAGGGCACGCAGGCCCCCATCTTTCTTTTAACGAAAAGAACCCTGCAGCCACGGGTGAAGAAGAGCGTCTGATGTGTCCCTTAGCCAAACTCTCCGAAATATAATCTTGCATAGCCTTCCTCTCCGGGCCGGAAAGATTGTATAACCGGGTTTTAGGTAGTTTTGCCCCAGGTAATAGATTAATCAGGCAATCATATGGACGATGAGGTGGTAACCCCTGACAACCCTTCTCAGAGAACACATCCATAAAATCTGAAAAAGGCATGTAGAGATGTTACAGAGAGTGTTGAGCACCTACTACTCAAGCAGTTGTCCTTACAATGTTCACTCCACTCCACAATCTCCCCGGCCTGCCAATCCACCACTGGATTGTGAGTCACCAGCCAGGGAAGCCCCAATACCATAGGAGCCGGAAGACCGTCCAGGACATAACAAGAGATATGCTCTTTATGGAGGTCCCCTACCTGCAGATGGATATTATGGATGATCTGAGTTAACTCTCTCTGAGTAAGAGGGGAGGAGTCGATGGTAAAAACATGTTAGGGCGTAACCCGAGTTCTGCGTACCGGTTCCGGAGTAAAACCCAGAGCCTGAGCAAACCGTGAATCCACCAAGTTGACCCCCGCTCCACTGTCCAAAAAGACGGAACAGATCTCAGTCTTATTGCCCGCCACAACGGTAGCGGACAACAAAAACTGAGACATGCGTATGGAGGAAACGAATACGCCCAGACTGTTATCCTCCGCACAATCTGGGGACTCTAGTTTTTCCGGCGGCTCCTTTGTTTGTGGTCTCTTGGGTACTGAGGGACATACCTTTACAAAATGACCCCTCCCCCCACAACGAAAACAAACTTCTGACCTACGGCGGACCTTAGGAGGATTCACCCGTCTAGTGGCGCCTCCTATTTGCATTGGTTCGACTGGATCATAACAAACCGATCTCTGCCCTATAGAGGCCTCTGTAGAATTTAATAGTCTCTCCCTGAGTCGTCTGTCGATTCTTATGGGCAGAGACATAGCAGCCTCAAGAGACCCAGGGATCTCGTATACCGCCAGCGCGTCTTTTAATTTTTCAGACAACCCCTGGCAGAACTGACTCTTAAGGGTCGAGTCGTTCCATAATGTACCAGTAGCCCACCTACGGAATTCGGAACAATATAGTTCAGCAGACCGGTTCTTTTGCCGAAGTCTACGTAGCTTAGACTCAGCCAGTGAGACCCTGTCCGGGTCATCATATACGAGACCCAGGGCTTCAAAAAACTCCACCACTGATCGTAAGGCCGAGAGTCTGATGGTAAGGAGAAAGTCCAAGCCTGCGGATCTCCTTGCAGGTGAGAAATTACAATGCCCACCCGTTGTTCCTCACCGCCGGAGGATCTAGGGCGTAACCTGAAGAACAATTTACAAGCTTCTCTGAAGGTTACAAATTGGTCTCTCCCTCCTGAGAACCAGGTAAAGCCACTTTTGGCTCAGGAGTACCTTGGTTTCCCGTAGCAACGGTGGAACCCAAGGATTGCTGCTGCTGCAGTACTGTAGCTTTTAATCCTGCCACTTCAAGGGATAACCCCTGTAATTGTTTCGCCAAAACCGTAACCGGATCCATAGTGAAACAGAAAAATACAAAGCAAAACAGCAAGCAAAAAAATAAATAAATAAGAAATGTATTTTTTTTTTTTTTTTTTTTAGGCCAGATATACTGTCACGACCGCTATCCCAGCAGCAGTCGTGTCGCACAAGACGGAGGGGAAGGGGGACCCTTATCTACGGATGGGAAATAGAACTGCCACCCCTGACTAACCCTAAGCTGGCACCTGTCTGCCCTGATACCCTAGACGGGGTGTGAACCCGTACGGCGATCTGGATGCCTAAACCCTCAGTCACCCTAAGAAGACTAGACTGGGGAAAGGCAGATGGGAGCACTAGTCACCATCACTCATGTCTAGGAGAACAACAGGGGAAGACAGCAACAAACAAACAATCTCAGCAGAGATAGACTTATCCAGTCACGAGCAGAGAAGATGATCCCAATAACGCCAGACAAGAGCTCCACAGCAATACCGTCAAACGATCTCCTTCAAAGGTCAGAATAGCACTGGAAGTAAGGACTATATCTGGCAATGACTGCAAGTGAAACTAAAACTAATATAGTAGCTGGGAGTGGCAGACAGGACTCACCTGAGAAGGATGCCTACAAACTCCCAGTCAGGACAAAAAGGTTCACAAGGCAAAACCCGGATGACATACCCTGAACCACGGAGCAAACTCACAAGCTATCGGGAGTAGCAAGTCGCTGCGACCTTCTCCTCCAAGACCTGTCTGGATCAGTCACAGTAGTGACAATGGTTTTTCCTATTCGGCTGTTTACCGCATTCATATGCTTCTCCGATTTGGTGGTTGTGGTGTCGGCTAGAGTGCTTGGAATCCTCAAGAAGCGCTAAGAGCATCCTTCAACGGTCCATTACATTGGTGGCAAGCGGTGGGATGGCGTCCTAGTGCGAGGTAAAGCAGCTCGGAGACACCGTTCGTGGAATTATAAATTGAGGGCAACGCTAGTATCCTGGGAGCAGAGGTATCCTGCGACTTGGAGCAGACAAGTATGGAAGGCTCTGGAGATAATTGGCTGGCCGAAGTAAGGCAGCGAGTGGCCCAGTATGGGGATGATGTACCCATGGAGACACGCCGGGTGATCTGGAACCAGGTCATGGCTGAGCGAAACACAAAGCTGGACCGAGAATTCCGGCTGGCGAAAGAGAGGGAGTATGCTCAGCAGAAGGAGCGTTATAGCAGCCAAAGAGAGGCGGCATTGGAGGAGGTTAACCGTTTCCCCCGGAGGCGTCCAGAAGAACCCGAAGTAGGCGTCCTCATAGACTGGTCCTGGGAGGTACCACAACAGTTAGGTGGAGATGGGACCGAGGTCTCTCCACTGGGATGCTAGGAAGCTGGCCCAGATCCCCAGCAGCAGCCGGAGTTACCAAGTGCAGAAGCAGGTGGTCCCTACTCTCAAATGTTGAGGGACCTCATAGACTGGTCCTGGGAAGATCCACAGATGGACATGGGACTGCGGTCTCGCTACCGGCCCTACAGGGATGCTGGGCAGTCGGCCCAGATGCCCAGCGGCAGAGTACATTACAGGGAGGAGAGACCACAGGTTTCACTCCCCAGCGGCAGAGCGCATTATTGGAAGGGGAGACAGTCGGTTCCCCTCTCCACCAGCAGAGAGAGTGTCAGGGAGAGGAGCCTGTTACCCCATCTCCCAGCGGCTGAAAGTGTGTAAGGGAGAGGACCTTATTACCCCCTCTCCCCAGCGGCAGCATAGTCCACCAAGGGGAGACACTAAGCCCACCACCAGCGCAGATGGGACCGTGGTCTCTGCGCCCAAGCTACAGGGAGTACGGACAGTCGGTCCTGCTCCCCAGCGGCAGAGTATTCTACCGGGAGGGGAGAGCCTCGTTCCCCCTCCACAGCGGCAGCCTAGCCCACCAAGGGGAGATGATAAGCCCCACACCGGTGCAGATGGGACCGTGGTCTCTGTGCCCAAACCACAGGGGTTAGGGACAGTCGGCCCTGTCCCCCAGCAGCAGGGCTGTATATCCAAAGTGGAGACAGCCTGTCTTCCCCTCCAGCAGCAACACCAGTTCCAGAGGGAGGAGCGTATTAACCCTTCTCCTCAGCTGGGCTCCAGGCTACTCCCGTGGTAGCGCTGGCACCAGGGCAGAGTATCGCTGGTCTCTACCCACTCAGCAACCCACCGATCCGGAAGGCTAGTACCCCCCAGAGCCGTGGTGGAGCCCCTGGACATGAACAAGCTACTCACCACCCCAGGGGTAGTAACCAATTCTTGTGGGTGGGCCACTCTGTTGATTATGTTTTGTGGGCGGGTTGCTGGACTAACCAAGGCACTGACCGACAGTAGGTCAGATACCTTGTTAGTCTGTTTGGGAAAGGGGAGAAATGTGGCAAAACCAACCTCGCCACTGGGCATTGGAGAGGCCTGCTTGCCAGCCTCTTGCCCTGTGACTATGGCCCCTGGGACACTATTTGGGCATATTGGATTTTAAAGTTACTGTTTCTGCCCCTTGGACTTTTAACTGGAACAGAACCCCCGTTATTAATGCCATTGTGTTGTTGATTGTATCACAGACAATGTCATTGTGTTGTTGATTAGATCATGGACAATGCTCATTGTGGTTGTTAAATGTACATTGATGAATGGGTTCTGTTTAAAATGTGAAACTGTAAACGATTGGCTGCTATGTTTATGTCCGCAGTTCCCAACAAGGTCCACGTGGGTGGTAACCTTGTTGGAAAATGTGTATAAAAGGAAATGCTTGTGTGGTCATTAAAGAAGTTCCTGCTTGACCCTCGAAACGAAGTGTTGTCTCGTTATTGGGGGGGATTTATTGTATGCTGTTCCAGTTGACTGCTAGGAGTGTAAACCTATTTGTATGGTTTTTCCTATTTGGCTGTTTACCGCATTCATATGCTTCTCTGATTTGGTGGTTGTGGTGTCGGCTAGAGTGCTTGGAATCCTCAAGAAGCGCTAGGAGCATCCTTCAACGGAGGTACCCAGTCGGGGTGCCCGTCAATCCGTTACACACACTATGTCATAATTTTGTCACGGGAGAGACTAATAGAATCACTTAGACAAAGCTCCGAACTAACCTAGAGACAATTTGAGCGCAAAGAAAATAGGTACTGTATAATAGTGTAGTTATATCTGTTTACTGGCTTAGGGTACTTTCACACTAGGGTTTTTCTTTTCCGGCATACAGTTCCGTCGTCGGGGCTCTATGCCGGAAAAAAACTGATCAGTATTATCCCCATGCATTCTGAATGGAGAGAAATCCGTTCAGTATGCATCAGGATGTCTTCAGTTCAGTATGTAAACATTTTTTAGATGGGGAAAATACCGCAGCATGCTGCTGTATTATCTCTGTCTAAAATTCCGAAACACATGACGGAATGTCGGATCCGGCATTAATTCCCATTGACTTGTATTAGTGCCAGATCCGGCATTACAAATACCACAACAACGGATCCGTCCTTCCGGTCTGCGCATGCGTAGACCTTTAAAACAGTAAAAAAATTAAGATGGATCCGTCTTACCGTCTGAAAACGGAGAGACGGATCCGCACTTGCAATGCATTTGTGAGACGGATCCGCATCCGGATCCATCTCCAAATGCTTTCGGTTGTCATGCGGTATGACGGATCTGGAACTACCCGCCGGATCCTCACACCGCAAGTGTGAAAGTAGCCTTAGTTGCCCATAGCTTACTAAAAATTTCCACTTTTCGTCTTCTAAAGGAAATGTAAAATAAGAAAGGTGGAATGTGATTGGTTACTATGGCCAAATAAGCCAGTTCTACTTTACAACGGTTTGCTAAATAACCCAAATGATCCAATTTAGAATATATTGTTTGTTTTGTATTCTCTTTTTATAGGTGCTTACGACTTGCCGCATACCGCAAGTTCACTAGTACAGCATATGGATTTCCTGGCAGAGGACATCGGATCCCTGTACCATTCTGCGTGGTGAACAAAATAAGAGACAAGTTTCCTGATCAAAGAGGTCATTACACCGGATTCAAGTGTTATGCTGATCATGCATCTGGCAGACTAGCTACCCATTTAAACTTTTCATTTAAAATATAATAGGAATAAAATCAACCATAGAATTGTAAAAAAAAAAAAAAAAATTGAGAATTCACTTTGTGTCCAGTCTATATAACGTCTGAGATTTACTTTAAAATATTTTTTTATTAAATATTTAATGTTATCAGACTTTACTGTGTCTGACTTTAATATGTAAACATTTTTTTTAAATGGAAACCATTTCCATAAAATTTAAAGGGGTTGTACAATTTATTTTTATTGATGACCTATCCTCAGGATAGGTCATCAATATCAGATCGCAGGGGTCCTACACCCGACACCCCTGCCGATCGGCTGTTTAAAGAAAGGTGCATGCCGTGCCAGCACTGCCTCCTTTTCATTGTTTACCTGTGCGCCGTTGCATCTGCAATTACACCTAACTGTTCCATTTATTTCAATGGGACGGATCACTCCTATACAAGTGTATAGTAACGAGCTGTCCCATGGAAATGAATGTGGCGGCTTAGTTGTAATTACACCTGCTCACCGCTGCAGAGGTGACCAAAATAAACTGCAATTCAGGGTCCATGCTAGAACTTCATCAGTAAGGAACAGTTCACACAGAGCAACACTTCCACAAGGCGATTTTATCTCGATTCCAAACAATTCCAGCTCCTTGGTCTCAATACTCTTTTATCCTTTAAATGGAACAGGACTCACGGGTTATTGAAACACTACGCATTGTATTTTACTTACAAGATCCACACTTGTTCACATCACAGATAAAATCAGATGTGACGGCAAGCAGGTAAACAATGAATAGGAGGCAACGCTGGCACGGCGTGTGCCTTCTCTTCAAACAGCCGATCATCAGGGGTGCCAGGTGTAGGACCCCCGCCGATATGATATTGATGACGTATCCCGAGGATAGGTTATCAGTAAAGTAACTTGGACAATCCCTTAAATTTCAAAGGTCCATCAGGCAGTCGTGTTTTCCTTTTTTATTTTAATTGATCACCTGGTTTTACTCTATAGTAATTGTAAATAATTCCTTCAAAATCACTACTGTATTTTGGAATACATAAGTGGTATTTTGGCCTTGATGCCTAGATGTTATGGGAGATTTAGTAAAATAATTATTCTATCAGAAAATAACGATGAGATGGTTGTTTTGGTACTGTCCATTTGGAGAATCAAAGTAACAAATCAAAGTACTGAACAAATCTGGATTTTATGTAAAAATGTATTACAAACTATGAATTATGAATTTTGTTTTATATTATAACAAGATAGGTAACTGATTTTTCAAGTTTACTTATGATGTTTCACACAGTATTTTTATATAAATATATGAAAAAAATATATATTAAAATTATATTGAATTCTATGTAAAATAACACACTATAGATTTTACACGAACATAAAATGCCCTGGGAAAACAACAGCTTATAAGTTTGTTACTGTTATAGCACAATATTGCCTAAATAGAACAATGTATTCCACACACTACTTGCATAGTCAAAAAAAAGGTCCAACGCATGGATTTGAAAGAAATGGCAGTTCACAGTTACATTCCACCCAGGCATTCAAAACTAAATATAAAAACTCAAATAACGGTTTTACTATTGATAAATATCAGATCCGCACCACCGCCATCAGCTGGTTGAAGATAAGCTGTGCACCCTGCCAGTGCAGCCTACCCTTCTTTATTTAAATGCTCAACTTTGAAAAAGCGGCATTGAATGAGTGCAATTACAATGGTGCGTTCTTTCCAATCCGACGGCTCCTTCCATTCAAGTCAATACTACAGAGCCATCCAATTAAAGTGAATGTGATGGCTCGGTTTTATTTATCACCTGCTCAACACTGCAAGTGTGATGTTGAGCGGGTAGACAAGGAATGGAACGCTACACTGCCATGGTCCATGGTCTTCACTTCATCAACCTGATGTCGAACACCCGCGGATCTGCTATTCATGACCTATTCTGAGAATAGGTTATCAATAATAAAAATCCAAACATCTATAAAAAAATGTATCCATCCACTGCACAAATAAACTAGATTAATAAATATTCTATGAACACTAACACATAGTCCACTGACAAACCCACAAAAATGTATGGGTTTAAAAAACAAAGTTTTAACCAAGTGTGCATGATTTCGCAAGGCCTAAAGCAGCCCTAATCAAGTCTATAGACTGACAAGGATTGATCTAAAAACGAGAAAGATGTTCTCTTATCAAGGCTTGCTTGTTTGGTTTCGGTATTAGTGCTATGTTTTTCGGTAATTCGCTGCATCGAGATCTCCAATCAGATGTAATCTTTTTTTTGCAAGCCTCAATATATAATTTTTAATTTTATTGCGACAGGAGGCTCTCATTGTGCTTTACTTTCTTTACTACTCCCTTTAGCAGCAAGAGTTAACAAAACAGGTGTAAGAGAAATTTTTTCAGAACAGATAATCAATATGTAAATGAGATAGTCCCAAATAGCCAATCAGGAAGCTGCCAATATTATAAAGGGGACTGAAAACGTGTCATCTTCCTCTTTCTTGCTGCTCCCAGCTGGAGATAAGTATATTTATAAAATTTTGTCTAATGAACATGGTTAATTTTCTATTTAAATTATATGGTTTTTCATAGGAGCTTTCCTCTTAAGTGGGCTGCTTTCAAGTCTCTTCTGATACCTTTTTGTATCATTTTACACGGATTTCTAAGCCTTAGTATTACCTTTTTCCCTTCAGCTTCTTCAGTGCGCTCATCCCGGTCTGAATGCCGTAGTCTCGGGTATCGCGAGACTTCGGTCAATCAGTGTATCTGTGAGGTGATTCAGGCGCGCTTCTGAATTTCTCCTCAGAGCGCTGCTTCCCTGAAGTCTCCTCAGACACGCTGCGTGCTCTGCATTTCACACATAGATTCTCAAACTGAGAGTAAACAAACATTTATAATTTATAATTTACTGTAAGTAAATTACACCCTTTTTCCTCATTTAGTTATATGTGTGTGTTGGTGGCTAAACATATATACATATACTGTTATATTGTATGTGTATGTTTGTGTACCTCATATACACACTTTATTTATCACACTCACATATCAAATTTTTCACCCTTCAGGGAAATGAATACTTCTCAGGAACAACCGGCCCAATCCATACCAGTTAACTATGAAGTAGTGACTACGGATTCCATTCAACAATTAGTGGACAAATCAGTTTCTAAATCAGTATCCATTGCTATACAATCAGCTATGGGGTCTCTCCAAGACTCCATTGCTAAATCCATTTCTATAGTTTTAGATCAAAAATCTCAAAATTATCCTTCTACCCCTTCTGATCAATTTTTATCAGCAGAAGATTCCGTTACGGAATTAGCTAAGGGATTTAAAAAAGCAAGCAAATCCGCCAAAAAGAGAAAATTCTGCAGGGACTCTGCCTCCCATAAACCCCAGACCATAGACACGAATATATCATACAAAGAAAATCCGCAAACGCTAAGCGGTAGGGATAAAGGTGATGATAAATCTCACAAGAGACCCTCCGCCCGGGAGGACGATGATTATAGCCGGGCCATGACAGCCAGTAAGAGGGCTAAGAATATCTCTTATAAAGATTTACCTGCTATATCTCCTCCAAGTGAGTCAGACTCAGATTCAGAATTTGAATTACCATTTTACTCTGATGAAGACTCTTCGGATATTCCTGAAGAGTCTTGTCCTTCTTCCCAACTTTCGGATTCTATAGTTTTAGACTCTCAAGGGATCCCCTTTTTTAACCCGGATCACATTAAGCATCCCAGATCCGGAGAATGGGTTCCTCATCCTCAGATTTCAAAATTTTTATCGGTCTGGGTTAATAAGAATCTAGATAAAACCTCTAGAAGCAAACTTAAAGCTGAGTGTCCTAGACCCACTCTTCCTCAAAAAATTTCAGTAACTCCCGAATTAGACCCTATTATTACAAAATATTTAATTAAAACTGGTAAAAATCCGAAAAGAGGCCTTGACAGATCATTCAGATCTTGTCAAGATAAACTTTTAGATCTATTAGGTCCACTTACAAAAATCCTAGACCTTTCAGAACAAGCGGTTGCTTCTAACCAACCTGTAGATACTGCAGTACTTAGAGGATGGGCTCAAAGAGCTATCTGTTTTTTCGGAAATGTTAATTCTGCTATTAGTGCAGAAAGAAGACGTAACGTCTTAATGAAATTGGATCCACAGCTATCTCATTTAGCTAATGCAGAACCTGATGCTACTGCGGAGGGTCTTCTATTTGGTGATACCCTCATTAAAGAAATTGGTAAATTTGTCGGAGTTTTTACCTCTCTCAAAAAGGCTAAAACATCCTTAAAAAAGGTAGGGCTTCCTAAGGTTTTTGGCAGGGCTGGGAGAGGCAGGGGTCGCTTTCCCAGCCGCTCTTCATACTTCAACCAGTATCAACAGACCCCCTTTCAAAACACAGACAGAGCTACCACATCCAATCCTGTCATACCCACACCATTCTTCCCTACCAGAGGTCGCCCATGGAGGGGCAGAGGTCACCGAGGTTTTTCCAGACCAAGATCTTCTTCAGGTAAGTCTTTCTATCCTAAATTACGACCACATTCCGCTAGAGGGAAGACTGAAACATTTTTCCCAGACATGGTCCTCACTAACATCAGATTCATGGATCCTGAATACCATCTCAGGTTATCTAATAGATTTTATGTTTCCCCATTTCAAACTCACATTCCTCAACCGATACATTTCTCTTACAAAGACCAAAACCTCATCGAGGAAGAGATAAAAGATTTGTCTCTCAAAGGAGCCATTATTCAGGTTCCTTTGCAGTACCCAGGTTTCGTCAGCAACATTTTTCTAGTAAAAAGAAAGATGGAGGGCACAGACCAGTCATAAATTTAAGAACTCTAAACGACTGTGTCACTTACCATCATTTCAAAATGGAGGGAATCCATCTCCTCAGAGATTTATTACTCCCTCACGATTGGCTCATAAAGATAGACTTGAAGGATGCATATCTAACTGTTCCTATCCATCCTCTCCATCAACCCTATTTACAATTCATATGGAGAGATCGCAAATGGCAATTCACTTGCCTCCCATTCGGCCTATCATCAGCCCCTTGGTGCTTTACCAAGCTGATGAAACCAGTGGTATCATCCCTAAGATCCAGGGGAGTCCGTTTAATTATTTACTTGGACGATATCCTGATCATGGCGCAATCCCTTACATTGATTCGTCTTCACACTCAATGGACACTATCACTGCTGACCAATTTAGGATTCTTAATCAATTCCAAAAATCTATTCTTACCCCTTCCAAGGAAATCGAATTTCTGGGTTTCAATTTGAATACAGTATCAGCTCTCCTCAGTCTCCCTTCCAGGAAACTCTCCCTCATTCGGAAGGAAATCAGATCCATTCTAAACAAACAACTTGTCTCTACGCTGCATTGCACGGATTATAGGCCTACTTTCATCATCCATTCAAGCCATTTTCCCGCTCCTTTACACTACAGAGCTCTTCAACGTCTCAAGACACAACATCTAAGGGAAGGCCTTCAATATACCAACAAAGTTCCTCTATCTACAGAAGCCAGGGAGGAACTTTCTTGGTGGCTTCAACACATGATGGTTTGGAATGGGAAGATGATTTTCAATTCTCTTCCAGACGTAGTCATAGAATCAGACGCCAGTCTTTCAGGCTGGGGTGCTCGGTGCGGACGTTTTCCACAGGAGGGAAATGGTCAGAAACAGAGTCTCGTTTACACATCAATTGTTTAGAACTTTTGGCAGCTTCTTTCGCTCTGAAGAGCTTTGCAAAAGATTTATCTCAATGCTGTATTCTACTGCGCATGGACAACATTGCGGCAGTTCAATACATCAATCGATTAGGGGTACTACTTCCAAGATGTTGAGCGATATTGCCAGAGACTTCTGGCATTTTTGTCTGGACAAAGACATTATCCTGAAGGCCGAATACATCCCGGGTTTATCCAATTCAGTTGCCGACTGGAATTCCTCGTTATCTTGCGGATTCCAGCGATTGGCAACTGAATCCTATCCTTTTTCAACAGATCAACGATCTATGGGGTCCTCTTCACGTAGATCTTTTGCATCACGTTTAAACACCCAACTTCCCAAATTCTTCAGTTGGAGACCAGATCCAGAAGCAATCGCTATAGATGCACTTCGCCAGGTCTGGCCACAACATCGTCTGTACGCCTTTCCCCTTTTGCCTTAATACCCAGAGTCCTTCTTCAGACGATTTCACAGAAAGCATCTCTTGTGATAATCACTCCTTGGTGGCCGTCTCAAACATGGTTCCCTTCTCTACTCAACCTTACCATAGACATTCCAAGAATCCTTCCACTATCTCAGGATCTCCTTCTAGATCCTTCAGGACAACCTCATCCTCTAGTCTTATCGGAACATCTATCTCTGGTAGCTTGGTTAATTTCGGGCAACCAGGATTTAGTCAAGGACTTTCACAATCTACTCTTGACATCCTCTCTGACGCATGGGCTCCAGGTACCAGAAAGGCTTATAGATCAGCCTGGAAAATTTGGTTTCATTGGTGCTCTCAACGGAATTTGGATCCCATTCATGCACCTATTACCTACATATTAAATTTCTTAACGGAATCTTTTGAAGCAGGTAAAGCTTATAGAACCATTAATCTTTACAGATCGGCCATCTCATCTGAACATGCCTTTTCTCAGGGCATACCAGTAGGTAAACATCCTATGATTTGTAGACTCATGAAGGGTATTCGTTTTAGAAGACCTCCTCAACCCAAATATCATTCTACTTGGGATGTCAATCTTCTTCTAGATCTTTTCTTATCTTGGGAAGACAATGATCTACTGTCCCTTAAACTATTGTCCTTTAAACTTACAGCTCTTTTATGTCTTATCTCTATCAAAAGAGTTTCTGATGTTAGAGCTCTAGACATTTCTAACAGATCTTTTACACCTAACGGTGTAATCTTCCGTATTTTGAGAAGAACTAAGACTAATCTCAACACGGTCTTCTATCCAGCTTTTCCTTTGCAAAATAAATTATGTGTTGTTGATTGTATTAAAACTTATGAATCCAAAACTCAATCTTTCCGCACTGCTCAATCATCTCAACTCCTCATTTCCTTTCGCAAACCACACCTTCCAGTATCCTCTACGACCCTTTCTAGATGGATTAAACTCACTATGCATATGGCAGGGATCGACACGTCTATATTTAATGCTCATTCTGTAAGAAGCGCAGTTTCCACAAAATTATTCCAATCTGGAGTTTCCTTTCTGATATTCTGAAAGCTGCAGATTGGTCTTCAGAATCTACTTTCAAAACCTTTTATTTCAAACCAGACTCTCATGTTTCTATGTCTATACTATAAATTAAGTCCATATCTTTTATGTATTTTAGCGTTAAACTTGCACAATGAGAGCCTCCTGTCGCAATAAAATTGAAGATTTTCCTAACTTCTGTAACGGAAAATATAGATTTTATTAAAGACAGGAGGCGAACATTGTCCCTCCCTATTAACCCAACCCTAATTATGTTCCATTATTATATTTTATTTTTCAGCTTATTAGAGTATACTGGATTTCTCTACGTACCAGATTTTCAAGATCTCCATTCTTCACTAGTATCTTCAGTTCGAGACTTTCAACGTTTTCAAAATTAAATTGAACGGAACTACTCTAGATGGATATTTTCCTTATATGGTCGCCTTCAAGAAAGAGGAAGATGACACGTTTTCAGTCCCCTTTATAATATTGGCAGCTTCCTGATTGGCTATTTGGGACTATCTCATTTACATATTGATTATCTGTTCTGAAAAAATTTCTCTTACACCTGTTTTGTTAACTCTTGCTGCTAAAGGGAGTAGTAAAGAAAGTAAAGCACAATGTTCGCCTCCTGTCTTTAATAAAATCTATATTTTCCGTTACAGAAGTTAGGAAAATCTTCAATTTCGCTCATGAACACCATTGAAGTGGGCTCATATAATGCTTTGTAATAGCTGCTGGCGATTTTTTCATTTCTGCAATTATCTTTTCTTGATCCAACTTCAATTTGAAGTCAACTGCCAAAAAAAGATAATTTGCCTGGTAGGTGTTGTATGAAGATTTGCCGATGAATTTCATTTTTAGTATTTTCATGTACTGTTGAATTTTGAGCAAACTAGATCCACTTAGCAGGACAGCAGCTGCAAGCATAACATTTCCCATAGATAATCGTCCATGACGGGGCTGGCTTTCCCAAAACTGTTTTGTGTGACCTCTAGTGCATCGAACTTGTATAGAGACGAGGCTGCTTTTATATTTTTTGTGGAAGGTTTGTAATTTTGCATTGCAATGCTTTTAAGCCTGGCAAGGTATTAATAGTATGAGTTGCCTTAGGCAAGATTCAAAAACTAAGTATTTTTGTTCAGAGGCATAGAGCTTCTTCATCCACTTGTAAAAAAACTAATTCTAAATTACTATTTTTTCTTTGCACACTTTGACTTTTGTCGGTGTGCAGACAAATCCTTTTTTTTTTATGGGTGTGGAAGTTGATATACCTGTAGATGAGGTTGCAGCTGTGGGTTCTATATCCATTGCCAATTCAGTATTAGCTTCATCAGTTGCTCTTTCATCCTTACCATCACTGGAATGTGCAGGAGAAACAAAAAGAAAATCTTCAGGGTTTAAAAGTGAGATGGTTGCTTCTAAATTTGGTTCTGGTGCCAGTGGCTCAATTAGTCGGCACATAGTCTTTTTCTGAAATTTTTTCCATTTTGTTTGCGTATCAATGTTACATTGCAAAAGCAAACACTCTGTTTGCACAGCAAAGCTCTGTACTTGTACTTGAGACTTAGATTCAAGTGGAGTAACTACACCAATGATGTCAGACTTGGAGGTTGCAGTTTTTGATGCCAGGGTAAGTAATAATGCATTATACGATGCTTCTGCTGGATCATCCTCGTGACACACTGTTTTCTGATGTGATTGTTTAAGTTTTTTTGACAATTGAGTCTCACTTCTACTACCAATCAGAGTGCTGGATGTACAGGAAGTGGATGGAAGAAATGAACATAGTAATTGACAGTGATAACACTGACACAGTACTACATGACGGAGCTTGAGCATAGGTCAAACTTGTTGTTGTAGTTGTTTGGACACCGACTAAATGTACTGTTTGACACCATGAAGCATGTCCAAATGTAGACGTGGTAGTCGGTAACTCTGTATTGCCACTGACTGCCGTGTCTACTACACTGGTTGGAAAAATTGTGGGGACAGCATCATGTCTCAATATGCAACGATTTTCGTCATATCGGTATGCCTCTGCTTCAAAATTGAGTGAAGTAGAAGAAATAAATTCCCATTATTTTATCAATTTGGTTTACTTTACACTTGAAATTTATATTGTTATTTGAAAAAATACGTAATAGTCTCAAAATTTTTGTAGAGCTCACCAGAAGAGACAAAAGATGGACAAAATAGCGTATCATGTTCCTTACAAGCGTAAACAAGGGCAACATCACCATACAGTAGATGTATAGTGTGCTGCACGTTATGCCCCACAACCTTATACCACACAAGATTATGCCCTGGCAGTACATAATAATATAGATCTGAGTAATATAGAGGTAATCCAGAGTGACATGTTCTCTGACATCCATCCATATAGCAGACTTTTAAAAATATACTTTATGCGTGGGCGTGGCCTGCCGAGCATGGTGTGAGGATGTCTCAAGCTTGAGCTCCCCTGAAATCCTGCTTTCTAGACAGGATAGACTTCAACTGAGAGCCACACTATCAGTAGGAGGACCCCTGCCCTCGCCCCAGACCTGTGACACCCTGTCAGTGGCTTCTCTCATCCACCATCGGCTCCGGTGAGCTGCGCTCCTTCCTCCATCTGAGCGGGCAGCCATCTTCCCTGCCGGGAGCGGATGAGTCGGCGGGACATAGCGAACCTTACTGGGCACTCCCCACTACTGCTTCTGCTTCCCCCCGTTACATCGCCTGCAGCCTGGAGGGGACACCACTGCAGGGGTATCATGAATAAAGTTTGGGAGAATGCTTGCTGCAGCTGCCAGAGACAGCAGGTGGCCATCTTGCCCGCATGTGGCGCTCAACCACATGCAGCAGATAGAAGAGCGCTTTCAGTGAAGCTGTGGAGGAGGTTGGAAACCCCCCCTTCTTGCCCAAGTCCCAACAGAGGTGAAGTGGGGGCCAGAGTCTGGTTGAGTAGACTTGGTCTCATTTTCGGCGGAGTTACAGTCTGCAGTCCCCTCTCCCACTGGGATTTGTCCCACCATCTTGGGAACCCTATTTATTCATCATAGCTGGACACTGGAGACCTGTACTCTTTAATTCTGAGGTCCCACTATCCGCAAGCTGCTGAGTACAATTACTGAGTGGAATCACTAAAAGAACTAACCCGCACGGAGGGCAACCCAACATATCACAATTTGAACTGTCTAGTTCTCATGTACCTCCTACCCAAGGGACATCGCTGCCACTAAGTATATTCCTTTTAAGGAGAACCTGCAACACATCATATCTGAAACATACTTATGGGATGCAAAACCATATCTTCTACTGCACCTACATCACCGAAAGCACTGGTGGACAATATGAGTCAGACTGACTTTGATCCTGAACAAGGTGTCTCCATGGATAATGAACATCAAATTGATAAGATAATGTCCGTTATAGCAGCGTGTCAGGCAGCGCTAACTGCAAAAATCGATCATTTACAAATTGACATTAACTGTCTGCGCCATGACATAGACAAAATGAGAGATCATACAAAGGAGGTTGAGCGTCTCCTGAGTGATGTGGAAGATTCAGCATCTGCTACTACTGAAATCACCAGAAATATGCAAAATCAGGTGAAGACCCTGCAGGCCAGAGTCGAGGATGCGGAAAACCGCAATAGAGAAATAACGTTAAAATTCTGGGACTACCTGAAAGAGTGGAGGGCTCCTGCCCAGAGATTTATGCGGAACTGCTGATTTAAACCCTCCTTGGACCCATAGAGCTATCGCCAAGCTTTGTCGAGAAGAGAGCCCATAGGATTCCTACAAGACTTCTTCCTCCAGGTTCCGCACCAAGGCCTTTCATTATGAAAATTTTGAACTATAGAGACCGGGATGCCATTCTAACAACAGCCAGGAAAAAGGACATTCAATATGAAAATGTAAAGATCTCCTTTTACCCAGACATCACAAAAGTGCAGAAACAACGCTGGCAATATATAAATGTCCGAGCTCGCCTTCGTGAGTTGGGGATCAAGTATGCAATGCTGTACTCATCTAAGCTGCGGATCCAAGACGGTGATCAAGCCAGATTCTTCCAGACTCCAGAAGAAGCATTGGACTGCATTGACTGACAGCACTCGCGATGAAGAGCGGGTTACAGTAAATACAACCCGCTCAAGTGAACTTACGCTGCTCACTTTTCTTATTACCTTTTGTGGGGTTTGAGGGTATCCCGCTGCCATTTGGGGATGTGAAGGAACGCCTGGCACCCCGACTGGGTACCTCCGTCGACCAATGCTCCTAGTGCTTGCCAAGGACCATCAGCACTGCACTCGACACCAGAACCACCACAGACCCCACGAACCGCCTCAGCTTGGTTTAGGTTTTCGCTGTACTCCACCCACCCTGGACCCAAGACCGGGCTCCAGCTTCCAGTGGGTGAACCTCTCCTTAGTCCAGAGAGCGAAACAGGAACAAGAACAGCTCTCACAAGAGCTAGGGATTATACTCTGGGGAGTATAATGATTATAGAAATCCCCAGAGTGTAGTTCTCCAATCCCCCAAACATGAGCCCAAACTTCATAAAGGGTAGAACAGGACACTTTAATGCCAGCACTCACAATTTATACAATTCCACAGGCCAGGGGCACACCCCCTCTGCCTGGGATACAGTTAACTCAGACAATGGACTTACTTAATATACATACACAGTTCTGGTGGTCTAACATTATAACGCAATCAAACAGACCCCCCCCCCCCCCCAATGTCTTAATGATGAATAGGAAGAACGGAGACACATGTGATGGGATTATCTCATGAGTGTATCAGAGGGTGATCAACTCCTCTACCCCGGAGTCAGCTACTTAATCCCATCACCAGCACAACAGAACAAAGGGACAAATGAACCAACACCTTCCTTGGGGGCCTCAGTGCAGAGTTAACCCTTTTTGTGTTGCTGGATTCACCCCTGCACCTTTAATGGACAATAGGAACGATATGGCTTATAAAGTCCACACATAAATCAGGGTTCATAGTTCCTTGTAACCCCAAGAGCTCTGAGGGGGTCTCCATGGTTCTGGGTCCATAGTCCGTATGAAGGAGGCTAGCCCTCAGGCTTCTCCAGCAGCCCCAGTGATGGTTCAGTCCATCACAGGGGTCATCTTGTTTTATTAGGTAGTTGTGGAACCCTCCTGTTGAAAGTAGGATAACTTCTAACTAATTTGCAGTATAATTATTGATAGGGGTTAAGCTCTGTCTTTAGTCAGTTCTTAGATTCATTTGACTTAGAGGGTACTGTTAGATATCCTTCTATGTTCCATTTAGATAGGCAGATAGCGCCTTAGTCTCCATAAGTTCTTACTACGTAGGTTAGGGACAAATAGGGAACGAGTTGGGGATGTTTGGGCAGGGTGGAGTTGTGGTAGAGAGGTTCAGTTTTTTCATACTTTGGTGTGTATGTGTGTGTGAATGGGGCAGCGGGTTTGGTGGCAACCCCCTTCGGAATACCCATGGTGACATGTAAGCTGATCTCCTGGAATGTCATGGGGTTAAATAATAAGGTAAAGAGGTCCTTAATGTGCAATTATATAAAGAAATATAACCCAGATGTTCCTATCTTCCAGCTAACTCACCTCTGCGGTCAAAAAGTATTGGTGCTAAAAAGACCATGGGTAGGATACGTGTACCATGCGACCTATTCTAACTATGCCAGAGGTGTATTCATACTGGTTAGTAAAGCATTGCCATTTCAGTTGATTTCCGTGCACATTGATCCATCTGGGAAGTACGTACTGCTGCAGGCCACTATTAGAAGTTGTGCTGTTTTGGTTGGGATATATGTCCCCCCACCTTTTCATAGGTAGGTTTTAGACCAGATTATGGCCCGGGTAGCCATACTCCCGCCGACTCCACTATTTCTGCTGGGTGACTTCAATGCTATATTGGACAAAAAACTGGACAGACTGCATCCGTCACCTAGGAATAACCTAGCATTACTTCATTGGGCACAGACACTTCGTCTCATCATCTCACTGAGATATGGAGGAGGCTTTACCCTGATAATAGACAATTCTGATGCCACTCATCCTCTGTTCATTCACTATCACGTATAGACCTGGCATTTGCCAATCAGGCAGGACTTGCATGGGTAAAGGCAGCTGAATATCTACCTTGTGGTATTTCTGACCATGACCCACTCGAGATTATACTTACACAGCCACTAGACTGTCCACTTACTAACTGGCGCCTAAACCCTACTTGGTTGATGCCAGTGGAGCAGAAATGTAGGGAAGGGCTATCGGAGTTTTGGGAAATTAACTCAGGTTCCTCCAATCCATTAATAGAATTGGACACATGCAAGGCAGTTATGAGGGTGGTACTGGGTACTAATAGCAGCGAAACCCCACAGACAGTGGAAGCATCAATCAGGAATGAATTGGGTGAGATGGTTACCACTCCAGAGGCCATATGTGAGCAATTTGTAAATTACTATTCTGCTCTTTACTCCTCTAAAATGTTGAGGCCATTGGAAGAACTAAGAAGCTTCCTAGAGAATACTTCCCTTCCCTCCTTAACCCAGTCGGAAGGACGGGTGTTGGATACTCCGATAACTCCAATGGAAATCCAAACTGCCATTCTCCCCATGGTGAGCTCGGATCAGTCACATTCAGAGAGAACATCGGGTAGGAAGGGCAAGACACAGCAGGGAGTGAATTTCAACGATTTTAGTTAGAGAAAGCTTTTCAAAGATCCAAAAGTCCTTTTAAGTACCACTCTGTGTGTGTGTGTTTTAGATCAACAATATATTTAACAGCAGTGTCAGGGACATCCGTACTAAGGCAGCTACAGATAGTGCAGGGAGAGAAATTTGCTGTTTTTACTACCAAAAGCTTTTCAAAGACCCCACAATGCCTTTCAAAGACTACTGGGTGTGTTTCACAGCAGCAAGATATTTTTATTTTGTACCTATTAGTGACATCATGTACATCATCCGCAGAATAATCTGGCTCACATCTAGTAACAATAGTGTGTGTTGCTTTGTGTAAAAAACTACAGTACTACATCAGCAAACAGTGTCTGTAGCGCAAATTCCATTAATCTGGGTCTAATAGTGTGCATATTCTGTGGCTTTACGTGACATATATTGTCCCGCCTCCCCAAACAGTTTCTGTATTTCAAATTACATTAATCTAAGCATAATATACTGTCCATATTCTGGGGGTTTATGTGACAGATAGTGTCTGGCATCCGTTAACAGTTTCTGTATTTAAAATTACATTAATTTAGGCATAATATCATGTCTATTCTGTGGGTTTATGTGACATATACCATCCGGCATACGAAAAAAGTGTCTGTATTTCAAATTGCAACAAACTGGGTCTAATATAGTGTCCATATTCTGTGGTTTTATGGGACATATACTGTCCACCACCTGAAAAGAGTGCCAGATGCGCAAATCTAAATAAACTGGGCTTAGTCTAGTTACTGCAGCGTGTGCCTCTCTGTGTCAAATACTGGGTAACTGTTGAAAACAGTGTATTTTGGGGAAATGTACATTATTTGTTCAACATTTAGTGTCCACAGCGTGTGCCTCTCTTTGTCAAATACTGTATAACTGTTGAAAACAGTGTATTTTGGGGAAATATACATTATTTGTGCAATATTTAGTGTCCATAGTGTGTGGCTTTCTGTGTCAAATACTGTACCACAGGTGAAACCAGTGTATTTTGGGGAAATGTACATTATTTGTTCAACATTTAGTGTCCACAGCATGTGCCTCTCTTTGTCAAATACTGTATAACTGTTGAAAACAGTGTATTTTGGGGAAATGTACATTATTTGTGCAATATTTAGTGTCCACAGCGTGTGCCTCTCTGTGTCAAATACTGTACCACAGGTGAAACCAGTGTATTTTGGGGAAATGTACATTATTTGTGCAACATTTAGTGTCCACAGCATGTTCCTCTCTGTGTCAAATACTGTATAACTGTTGAAAACAGTGTATTTTGCGGAAATGTATTTGTGCAGCATTTTTTTTAAAATCTGATTTCTTTTTATTGCAATAAAATTCGTCACATGAGCAAACATAAGGAGTACGTTAGAAATAACAGGTAGCAGACACACTCTTATTTGGGGTAAATAGTAATTTATTCGATTAAAGTAAGGTAAAATGGTGTTGTAATAAATAAGGTAAAAGTGATGTTGTGAATGGGAGTTAGGTCTGTGGGTGCGAGTGCTGTGGCTGGTGGTTAGGTGGTGCTTGGTGTGTTTGTTGGGGTAGTTTTAGTTGAAACTTGGATAAATTGTGAGTGAGTGTGGGATAGGTAAAAATATACAAATAAGATTGTTAAAAATACCGGGAATATACCCCATATAGTACATAAAATATTTCAGTATAGCCGATATATGTTGCCTTGTTTATAATGATATAGAGGTAATATGTAGAAAGTGTAAAAGACTTGATCTGCTGTCAAGGCATGGGCTGGTTCTCTACAAGGAAGTGTTGGTAGTTACCTCATCAAAATAAAAATAAAAAATAAAACAATAATGAAAAATAATATAGGTAAAAATAAAATAGAAAAAAGGGCTGAACTGGTTGTAATTAATAGCAATAGAGAGTTCTTATATAGTCATTCGTTTGTGCAAAAACAGCAATATAGTAGATAGAGTCTGAGGCTGGATACAAAGTGCTTGTAAGTCCTGAAAGCAAAATATGAGTAGATGGGAGCGCGGTACTCTGAGCCTCGGCGCGGCGCCCGTGCTGTCTCTGGCTCAGAGGGCTCTTACTCACCGGCCGGTGCTGTGGTCTCTATGGGCTTCTGATCGCTCTATCCTGCGTCCTGTGTTGGAGATCTCGGCGTCCCTCATGGTTTCTCTGGTAAAATGCGCGTGCTTGTGTGATGTCACCGGTCATGGGGTGTAGCTCTCACGGATGTTAGCGTTGCCGGTGCGGTAGTGGATATTCCTATCTGGAGCGTGTTTTTCAATAGTTGTTTAAGTTCTTGGCTCATAGATATCCTTGTATACATATATGGTGGCAATCTTCTCTCTTAATAGCGGTTGCGATCCTCTGCTTAAACGCGTTTCGGGAGACTCTCCCTTCATCAGTAAGTGGAGGATTGCTTGTGGATGTCAGACTTATATAGTGTGAGGTTCATCATCTCATTGGTAGTCTCATTACACATTATGGCACCAATTGTTTCCACCTGGTTCATCGTCTCATTGGTAGTCTCATTACACATTATGGCACCAATTGTTTCCACCTGATAGAATGGTGAATGGGATAGTTTGGTGTTTGTTTGATGACTGATGTCAAAGAGTAGGAAAGCTGGGTAATTGGTGATGTGATATTATCCAAACATCAATGAGTGACATTTCCATATTAATAAGTTGGACATAATAATAGGAAGTAGATATAAATGTATATCTGGAAATATAGATGATTTCTGTTAGCTTGTCATATTTTGTTTGCAAGTGAGAAATCATGTTAGTTTATTCATAAAGAATTGTCCAATTGTGTCTGCAAATAAGGGATCTGTTGTATAACGTGTTTCTATTATTTTTGTAAATATACAATTAGGTTGTGGTGTATGTTTTCAGGAGGTTGTCCAATTGTCCCGCTGATCCGTAACACAAAAGATCCAGTGGGTATGGGGCCTCCCTGAAAATGATACATAATTAAAAGAAACAAGTTTAGATACAGGTTATAAGGAGGTTACTCTATTTCTCACTGGTCCATAGGGCACAAAGACCCAGTGGGTAGGTGTTACGGTATAAACCGGTATAGTGAGGGTTAATACCGTTCGGGCGATTCCCCTGGCGAAGAGCACAGCAACCCACAACCGCTGGAATCCACCGAACTGGAACCATACGAAGTCCTCCTTCCTGAAC